>JAODJW010000040.1:9942883-9958514 GCA_026777045.1 Hyperopisus bebe | reverse complement strand
CATGTGATTGGTTGATTAGATAATTGCATTAATGAGAAATTTAACAGGTGTTCCTAATAATCCTTTAGGTGAGTGTAAATGTAACTTTCATTCATTTTTAGGGTTTAGTTGTAGCTGTAGTTTTTTTTTAGTTTAACCTTGCTATCGTGTTCGGGGTCACACCAACCTGTTTGTAAGTTTAAAATGCATAAAAGCACCACATAAATTTGTGTACTGCATCAAGGCTTTTTGATTTTGTCAGGAACCTCTATTTAAACAAATTAAATTAAAACTTTTTTTCACTAGGCAAGGCATGCCCATACATGTAAGGCAAGATGAGACCAATTCATTTATATAATTCTCTTGAGGTTTATTTTACCATTATTTTTTATTGAAAACGAGAGGTATGCTGTCAAAAGAAAAGTCTAGAAAGCCACACCAAAAATATTAAAACCTATCTTTTCATGGAGAAGGAAGCCGAACAAGGAAACCAAGGGGTAAGAAGCAAATTGGATGATAAATAATTGTTTTGAGGGTATTTTATGGCAGTTTTAAAACACGGGTCGGCACCAACCCATGTAACATAAGAGACAGGAATAGAAAACCAACATAAGCCGAATGTTAAGTGTTGTATCTTATTTCATTTCAGGTTATGAAAATGTTTTCTTATAATTTTCATTAACATTTTATTAAGTTTTTTTTTTTTTTTTTAATAAATGCCACCTAAGTAATATATTTAAACTTAAAATTACTATGCCCTTTAGTAACCTCAGTACGGGACGGATGAAAGTAATCCAATCCAACAGCCTCCTGAGTTCTAGGAGTGTATTAATTATGTGTACTGTAGCAGTCTAGGTTTGACAAAACCTTATAAGCTCAGGAAAAGGTGCTTTTTCCAGGGAACGACTTTTTCATCATGTCAAGTTTCCTTAACAGTTCGCTACTTACTGTCTGCAATGTGTCGGGCGCAGTACTGGTAAGAAAGACGGGTAACTACACTGCAAACTGTAAACCATCTCAAAACCCGGCATCCTGGAATGCTGCCGGAATTTCTGTCAGCAGGAAACACTCCGGCATATAGAAGAGTCTGGAAAAGCCGTTTCCTGTGGGGATCAGCCCTCATCTCAGCGGAAAAAAACACACCCAAGTGTGCGTATGTGCAGACACATGTCACTCCACAGAAAAGGCAGGTGGTGATTCAGAGACTGAAGTTTAATGGCACAATTAGAGAGATGTGCTACTTTAACATGGTGGATGGTAGGGCGCACATTTCACAGAAAATGATCATAAACAGTAAAAAAGAACTCAAGATAACTTTGGCTCATTGAATCACATTGCAAATACTGGGGAAAAAAGGAGAAAATCCCTATCAAATAATCATGTCGCAAAACATTTTAATCATACTATACTCACAGTAAAGATAGCTGGAGATAAGTCACCCTTTTCAAAAGGTTAGAAGTTTTCTTATTCAGAAAGAGGGAAGCAAAAACTCATTTTTAAAATGAAGTTGAAAGCAGGAGCTCATTCAGTCAGTAGATATTGAATCAAGTTTACATTCCACAGTGTTTCAGAGATCCCACAGGAAGGGAAATGCATTTTCATCAACAGGACATGCTGTCTTATGCGAAAAACGGGGAGTGCATTTCCTTGTGTGACAAGTCATTGTTTGACACACACCATGCAAAAGATAACTTATCTGGACTGATCAAGTCGTTACTGTTTGTTTTTTGCGAGCTTAACGAGGGAAGATATGCAAAAATCATGGAAATAAATTCCGAAAGGAATTAAATTAGACCTGTGATCCTGCCAATTGCAGAGCGTGCTGTTTGTCTAAAGTTACACGAGGGGATTGACACTTAGCATTCAATCATTTGTACAATCTCTAGATAATGGGGCTTTTTTCTTACCCCCACAACAGAAACTGTAAATGCCATAGAAGCAAAACAAAAATCTGCAGCATGCTACAAGGAAGTCAGATTATGAAAGTAACAGCGCAGGTCAGTGCTGCAGTTGCAGAAGCAGCCTTGTGTATCAGATCATTTAGCAGGGGGTATCTAAAAATCACGAGGAGTGTGATGTGAGAAAAGGGACAATAAGTTCTCCAAAAGGCCAGCACCCCCCCCCCAACACTAACAGACCTCATTGTACCATTAGTCCGACCTTCATCTGTACCAGTCCAGGTCGCCATGGTTACAGGAACGGTCTCCGGGGTTATGTAGAGGTACGAGTGACAAAACGAGTTTATAATTTTGAATATCAAAACATCCACTTGAATCATGCCACTGAGATGCACGCACATCACTATATCAACATAAAAGTCCCTCCATCACTATGTCAACATAAAAGTCCCTCCAGCTCATTGGAGTGGTTCCTCACTTTAGAATGGGGGGGGGGGGGGAGACGGGGCGGCACTGTAAAACAGGGGTATCCCAGAGCCATGCAGTGGGCCATGCGTCAGAGCTGGGAGGGGAAGGACACTGGGATTCAGGGCACATGCTCCCCCCCACTTTCTTCCCACAAAAACATGCATTTGGCATTTGCCCAGACGATAAAGCAAGCCGCTCACCGCCCCCCCCCCCCACTCCATCTCCAACATAACCAACGACTGCACGCAAACACACACAGACAAGTATAAACACCTCCCTGATGTACATTCTCCGTCGCTGGAAATGGACACCAATCTCCTCGTGCCTCAAAAACCAGCTAATTATCATGGCACCCTTTGGAAATACATAAAGTATAGAACAGCTTTTTTTTCAGTATCTGGTTAAACTAGTTAGCTGAGCACAGATGTGAAGGAAGAAAACAAAGATCTTGTGGACCTTCCAGGACTGTAAGCAAAAAACACAGAGAGGCCCAGAAGAGAGTAGGAGTAGGAATAACACTTTGTATATAAAGTGAATGTGTGTTTGAGATCCTCAGATAGATTTAAGATGATGGTGATGAAAACGGCATGGACTTCATAAACCGGAAAAATCCAGCCGTCACATATAAAAGCTATTAATCTGATGCACACTGGAGAGTACGAATCCAACCTCAACAGCTGGAATTCATAACAATACACAGAGCCCACTTCTGAAAACATCTTCTCAAAGTGAGTATAATTTCAAAGATGCTTTAGTAAGGAACATCTTCCTCTGAGCTTTAACCTTTCAGACAGAACAAAAATACCACTCAGAAAAATAAGAAAATATGAAATTAAATGAAAAAGATGATTGATCAGCAGTGCTGAGTTGCATATGAGAACTTTAATGTCTTAGTTCCAATTTTTTTTTTGGGGGGGGACGGTTTCCATACTAGTACTATCATAATCAGGGATTGACATAACTGGTATGCAAGTACGCATTCACCTTAAAAAGCGAAATGTGCGGCAATCGATTAATGTATAAGTGCAAATACGTACGTATTTTATGAGCATTTGTGCCGATATGACAAATTATAGTGTATTTTAACCTTTATATGCTAAGTTGTACTTCATTTGCGGTACAGAGGTTAAAATGAACGATAATTTCTTGTCATATGCACAAAAAATACGTACGTATTTGCAATTAATCGATTGCCGCACATATCGCTTTTTAAGGAGAATGCGTACTTTCGTACCAGTTATGTCAATCCCTGACCACAGTTGATTGACCCTGGCCTGCACAAAGGCCACCACTATGCCAGTGTGCTCTGTTCCAGTTTTAACAAAAGCAAACACAAATCCGAAAACAAACTACGCGAATCTCCGATTTCTCTCCTCTCCTTGTTGGCTCTGCCGACGGTCTGTCCAGACCCGCTGTGTGGTCACAGTTTAGTCAGATCCCGCTGTGCCCTGGGTCCTGGGCCCACTAAGGATGAGGTCACAGTTATAAGCTGATGAAAGGCAGGTGGGGGCAGGCAGGTGGGGGGGGAGGGGGTTGACAGGGCCAAAACAGTGCAAAACAAAAAAATCAACAAACCAACCGACCACAACAACTAAAGAAAACCCAGAGGTGACTGAAATCAGAGCTCATCCTTCATCTTATGAATCATACTAAAGGCGTCTCTCTGTGCTGCACTTCCTAAAAACACAGAGTGACACCACACACCCCGATTCCCACTTTGCTTTGATCCCTGGGAGAGTAAAAAAAATAAAAATAAAAAAAAAAGAAAAAATTAAAAGGGAAAAAAAATACAAAGGTGTTCTTTAGTGTGACTCAAGCAAAACAACCAAAGCGAATATGGAAACTGGGGTCATTCGGAAAACCAGCAGCAATCCAAGCACAGATTTTTTGGCAAGTGACAGTGAAATGAGCTTAATCTAGAACTGACGCATACCAAGGCGAGCCAATAGCAGAGAGGAGGAAGAGAGAGACAGGAACAACAGAGATGGTGAAATAAATAAACCCTAGGAAGAAGCTTTATTCTCAAACCAGGCACTATGTAGTTACGATGTAGTTAATCCTGAAGTGTCTGACAGGAAGCAGCCACTCCTAAAGGAAGAAAGCGGACAGGTCCCAAGCACCTCCGCCATGATGGGCCGGTACCGGGGACTCCGCCCTGCTGCCGCCCTACATGGCCTGAGCTCCGAATCTCCAAAATATCAGCTGGAGAAGGATTGGGGGGGGGGGGGCTCTCTCAGAGCAAGATGTTTCTAAAACCCACAAAGCATTTCAAAAGAATAATAATAATGATGATGATGGCAATGCCAGCAGGCTGATGTTTATCTGGCTTCACCTGCACATGCTCAGGGCTCCTAGTTTGGGCGTCACGCCCTTAAGCAGCTTCTTCCACACTGATTTGAAAATAGAGTGAAGTGCAAACTTCATCTCAGAAAGCGGTCCTCCTACAAGAACATCTCTGTCTCTTGCTCCATGGGCCGAGCCCCCTGGCTGACTCCATCTCCCAGCCAAACACCCCCCGGCCCCCCACCCCCGAGGACGAAGTCTGCGATGATCGGAGGCCCTCGAACACCATCCCTCACGCTGCACGGTTACATCAACGGAACCGAGCGAGAGAAAAATAAACAGGAAGTGCATGCTACCGCGCACAAACAAAAAACATGAACACGGGACTGCTGCCGGGGAGACCGACAGACAGTGAGGATGCGAGCGATGTGGGGGGGGGATGGGCGGGGGTGTGTGAGATTCATGGAGAAAACGAAAGAGAGGGAGGCGGGGAGAGAAGAAAGAGCAGCAGGGAGAGAGAGAAAACAGCGCAGCTAGAGCACTCAAAAAGGGATCTCTGTGACCTTCCCAACAGTCCTGGGCCCCCACACCCTCACAAAATAGGGGGAAGGGGACGTGGAGAGTGACGGGACGTGGAGGGAGCAGGAAGACGAGAAGTAGGAGGATGAGAAGAGAAAAGGTAGAGAGATGTAAGGCCAAGGCGGGGGTGGGAGAGGGGGGGTGTGACACTTGAGCATGACAACTCAACGGACCCCAGGCACTTGTTTGGCTTGTGTTCAGAAGGAGCTGGTGGAGGGTGTGGTCAGTCTCTTCCCGATGTAGACCCTGAGGACACCAAAGGGACCGTGAGGGCTCCTTACTGACCAGTCCACTCCACTGCCAGACAAGCGTCTTCCTTCAGGGCACACACCCACATTCTCGCATGCTCTGCATTTTCAGCTATGGCAACCAGACAACCGTGCATCTAATATTAATTCAGTTACAGGACTTTCATGGACTGAGTGAATAACAAATTAGCTGAAATCGTGGCTTCAAAAAAGAAACTTTATAGGTGAGGTAAGTTGTAGGTTTGCTAAAACATTTCTTCTGAAACAACTCAAGCAGGATCCGTTACGACTTTTTTTGAGACAAGATACTACGCTGGTAAAACATCTCACCGTGTGTTGAGTGTAGTAATGTACATATTACATACATATTTGTTTGGTTACTTATAGTTAAGGTTAGGGCTGGGTAGGGGTTAAGCTTGTCATGTTGGGATTAGTTTTCCCCATAGAAATGAATGGAGAGTCCCCACAAATATATCAGTACAGGTGTGTGTGTGTGTGTGTGTGTGTGTGTGGGGGGCATGTTCACATACTCACCCCAACCCCAGTGCCAGGATGTGGGACAGGAGCAGGGAAGGGATGAAGACCTTGAGGAACTCTGCAGAGAAGATCCCCCCTTTCTTCATTGCTCCGGTTTTTCGCATGCTCAGGGTCAGAGATCGACGAGGATGCCGGAAATGGAACTCTCTACAGATAAGGGAAACACAGGGGTTACCATAGTCACCACGTCGTAGCATGTGACTGATGTCACCTTCACATTACACCTACATAGATCCCATACACGTTCGTAGGATCTGTGTTTCAGACCTACCAACAGATTTTCATATCAAGTGATCACCACTTGGTGGCGAGATGGATTTTCTGCACAGGGCGTAGGCTGGATCGACCTAGACAAGCAGTAGGAGTTTGCTGGGAATATCTGGCTGAGGCTTCGGGGCCAGATGGATTCAACTCACACCTCCAGAAAAAGTTCTCATACGTGCTGAGTGAGGTCGAGAACACAGAACCTGAATGGGCCATGTTTAAGGTACCATCTGCTACAGCTGCCGTCAAAAGGCCGTCAAAATTAAGGTGTGTTTTCATTTGCACTAGTACAAACACAAGTATATGAGTATCAATGAGTATTGGTACATTGGGATGCTTCTCACATATTCTATTCTGCTCCCTGGAGACACATACAAGTGTGAGTGAGGCCTGGGGTCCAGGGTAGGGTCAGCCATTTCTCTGGAGCAATAGAGGGTTAAGGGTCTTGCTCGAGGTCTCAGTGGCAGCATTCGCGGGATTTGAACTGACGACCTTCCAATCCCTAGAGTCCTAACATGCTGAGGAGTTTGGAGAGGCCACAGAGACAGATGACTGGATAATCCCAAATATGTTTTGGCAAATTGTTTGATGCCTCAGGAGGAGGAGGCGAGACCTTGGTCAGAGCTCCTTAACCAGGTGAAAAATCCCTCAAATTCAGGATGGGAGACTATCGCTGTGGATCAAGTCACAGTTGGTCAGAGGCATCCACAGTGAAAAGAAGTATTTGAACTCCATATTATGAGCACTGGATGTGGACCAGATGCTGTGCTCCACCTACAGAGGGATGCTAGTTCTCAGCCACTCAGGAACAGCATGAGTACAGGATAGACCAACAGACCAATGGTCAACCCAAAGATTCAGCTGGAACAATGCTCATTCTGGCCTTACTTCTGAAGAGTGGACCAGCTCTTCTCCCTTGTACAGCTGCATTGTACAGTCTGTGCTTTGTGAACTTGGAGAAAGCATATGACCACGCACCCTGGTGGAAGTACTACAGGAACAAGGGGTGCCAGGGATTTGATGCTGAATGCCAAACAGTGGGAATGATGATCAGCACTGTGGAGGCCATTGTACTCTCATGGAGAAGAGTGGATTGGCCCTTTCAGATGAGGGGGGCACTCTGCCCAGTCTCTGTCCCTAATATCATGATCTGTGAGTAATGACCAAAAAAGTACAGATGGCTAGGGTGAGGTTTCTCCGCAGGGTTGCCAGATTCTCCGTCATGGAGTGGGGAGTTTGGAGATCTGGAGAGAGCCAGAAATAGAGCCATTAGAGGAGCCATCTGAGGAGATTCAGGAATCTCACAAGGATGCCATCTGGGATGGTCCCAAGGGAGCGACTGCAGGCAGATCCCACATGGCTGACGGCCCGGGGCAGACCCAGGACATGCGGGAAGGATTACATCTCCTAGTTGGCTTGGGAACATCTAGGGATTCCCTATAAGAAATCAAAGTCTATCGCCATGGAAACACAGGTCTGATCTGACCTGCTTGGCATGCTGCCATCATGTCAAACTGGAGAAGTGGTGGAAAATTAGGTGAGGATACATTTTTGTCAGTTTTGAGGGAACTTGTTTTGGAGCCCCATAGGTGGCAGCAGTGGGTCGCCGGAACCTTCCATCCATCTACTGGAGTGAGCCTGAAAGACGAGGCTGGGGGACAACTCACTTGGGGGGGACGTTCTCGGGCCGGCTGGACCAGTCAGCCACCTTGTCAGGACCCTTCATCAGCAGGATGTCCTCTTCCCGCTCCTTGTCCAGAGCTTCTTCTTCTACCTGCAGTACCGAAAAAAGTGGCGAATGACTCAATGGATTCACTCACCGAGAAATGTAATCAAATGCACAAAGGCGAGGGACCCCCCCAGACATCAGAGAGGTAGACAGTGGGATGGGGACCCCTACTGGTGGGTGGACTTTGGGACAGGTGTGCCAAACGTCCCTACCTGGCTGTCTCTCCTGCTGGGCATCTCGACGTCGAAGGTAATCTGACCCTCATTCCGGTCGGGACTATGGGGTCGGGGGGGACTGAGAAACAAACAAGTGTCACTCAAAATAGCGGTGGGAGGTTATCATGACCCACCTGTCCTGCACAGCATTCACATTTAATACCATTTTTATCCCAGACACAGCATTTTATATCTGAAATAAAATAACTGTAGGAAAAACAAATAGTGCAGTAATTTACTTTTCAAATTGACTCAAATTGACCTAGTAGATCACAGCACTATGAGGGGGTTTCAGAAGCAAACTGTCTTTTGTGTCCGTCTTATTTCATGGTTTAAAAACACTATTATATCTACCTATTTTCATGGCTATTTAAATCTTGTTTTAATAAGCAAATTTCTAATAAATCAGACTTTGTATTGTGTTGTTTTTTATTCCCCCAGTAAGAATTCACTCAGCTAAGTCGTTCTCACACATACAGTCCAGGTGAGCGTCAGGCGCAATGGCTGCCTCCCATCCTACGGGCTGCAGACTCCGCCTGACATACCTGCCACAGGAGGAGCTGCTCTGGCTCGACTCGTGTTGCGCATCCAGCAGGATCTTCTCCATGTCACCGTTGTGGATGGAGGAAGACGAGGGCACGTGCTCCAGACCGCCGCCCAGGCCCTCTTCCTGCTCCTCCTCTGCTATGCTAACAGGAGCCTCTCCCACGTTCCCGTTGCCTGGAACGGGGCCTGTCAGCGGCACACTGGGCAGCAGGGGGCCACTTGCTGGAGTGTTCCCGTTCATTTCCAGCTCAACCCAGGACCCTGTGGCAGAGAAATGGCAGCAGGTTTGCAGTGACCTAGAGTCAATATTTTCCACAATGACCGGCGCATCGTCTAGTGCCCGTGGCGTTCTCATATTCAGGTGTCAAAAAACACTTACAGTACTTGAGAGCCCCCCCCCCCCATGTAATACACCGCTGAAAGACAACTGGGAGCTTGTCCCACTGCAAATCCCCACTTGTGACCGCGAGTGCCAACTGGATGCATAGCGCAGTGTGTTTGTGGGAGAAGGCCCACGTGAACATCAGCTGAGATACCCTGCCTGGCACGGTCCCAGAGAGGCAGAGCTGAGAAACGTGTGGAAGCATATCTGCACTATGGCTGCCATAGCAGCTGACAGTCAGTAGGGTGCAAGCCAACTAGGGCACCTGCACCCCTCTTTAAAGTCAACAAGAAAACACTCAAGCTATCACCTTTGAAATTAGTACGAGGGTAACGTCGTACCCTTTACTAAAGCCCAGCTAAAATATCAATATAACTATGAACATACTAGACTGAATATATTTGCATGTAAATGTATATTAAATTGGGTGTGGGTGTGCATGTGTTTTAATAAAAGGGCTTGTATGGATAATTATTTTATAGACTTTATATCTGCTATGCGACCGCTGGCTCATTAAGTTTCCGCACCGATGACTTGTCAGTTTATATAATTACGTGGCGGACTGCTCGACAGCCATATCCAGGCTAATTTGGTGTGGCGTGAAAATAGGCAGGACTGACTTGAAGGCAAAGACTACAAAGATGACAGCCGTGGATTCAAGCGAGGTAAGCCATCTGACTGCGGTTTGGTTTCCCTTAAACTTCAATTTATAGTCATATTTCAATAGACTATTGGTTTTATTATAGTCTTTAAGCAGTTATGAAGTGTGAAATGCTTAGAGCAGCTTCTTCAGTTACCAGATGGACTTTGGCCATGGGGTCTGGTCGTGGTCCTCTATGACTCCTTCCAGAACCAGTATGTCTTAGAACATGGAATTGCCTGAGAAATCCATTAACGTGCTTTCGTTTTGCACATGGCAAGTTTGGTGACCTGAGACGACGCCGGCGTCACACACGACATACCAGAACTGCCCCACTGCGTTGGATTTTTACTTTAACATCTACCTAAATCACTAATACAAACTGCCTAAATATACCTGTATGTAATCTTCAAAACCATACACTGTACTGGATCATGACATATTATTAATGAGATTTTTAAAGTTTGAGGGGAAATCTAGAAACATATTCTAGTTGAACATTTGCACATTGCAGTTGTAAACATTCTTTGCTGCATCTAAAATTCTATCCTGATATTTATGGGAGTTATGAAAGAAAAAGAGCACTATGGAGAGGATGAAAGGGGAGGTGCTGAGGGAGGGAGAAGGTGGGCCTTTGAAACTCACAGAATATTTCCACTTCACCCATAAGCAGATGCACATTGAAGTATAATGTGCTGTTGGCAAAGTGTGAATATCTATAAGTCAGGGGAGCTTCTAGCTATTGAAAAGATCAGGGGTTAAGTCAAGATTACTTGGGGCTCGACTTAGTTTTCTGGAGGAGGATAATTGGCATGGGGGCTATAGCCGATCGAGACCCACGGTCCATGCAAGTTTTTCTTATTATGAATCAGAAAGATATGGATATCACAGCTGACCTGTGACCTCAGTGTTCTTAGTTATTCTTTGGAACAATTTAAAAATAGGGAATTCCTTTCTCTACTTCCCCATAAATATATTAGGTTGCTGACAGAAAAACACAAACAACCTGCCAAGTAGGGGAAGCTTTTCAGAGCAAAGCGTGTCTAGGGGTGAATCAGCCTGACCACATGCAGGGACTTAGAACATGTCCCTCTCAAGCACCATCTGACACAGCCTTTCTGGCCAGACCGGTGTCTCTAAGGAGACGGCGACCTCCCACCCCAGCCTCTGACCAGCTTTCAGCTCCGTCTCTGGAGCCCAGCCCATTGTCTTCCCTCAGCCTCATCAGTGGGTCACCATGGCAACCATGCTCAACATTCCCTGACCAGTTGTCACCATGGCATCAGCAGCCATAAAGCCCTCCGGTGACAAACATCTCACCCTGAAGTGGGAGTTTGTTTACCCAACCGTAAGCGGCTCCTGTCTGGAAAACTGTCAACGCAGTGGAGTGATCATACCAGAAACAGCACCTGATCTGCCACATTCTGGCAATAGAAGAGAATACATTATAAATGTTTCTTTTTTTAAACTATCGTGCATTTCTTATTGGTCATAAAAGGAATATTTCCTTCTATTATTATACCATGGACACCAAAACATAATCAGAAGACGAAGTCCATTTTTAAAAATATTAACGTTTGTAACTGAACGTCATTATGATCAGAAGGATGCAGTTTTGCACCGTTTTGACTGCCCAGAGAGGACAGTGGAACTCGCTTCTAAATACTACCAACACCACCCTGCAGAACGTCTAACACAACATGGTTCTATCCTCATAAAGCTACAGCTATCCTTCAACTCTCAGTTAACAAAGATTCAATTAAGTCTACTGCAGAAACTATTAATACAGTATGTCACCGAAAGTGATATACAGCATAGTACTGTAACTTTATACATGTAGAAAAAGCTATTCAAGGTAAGAATTCACCTTAAGAGCTACTAAAGCTGAATCATGTTTCTGAGGCAGGACCCAACATGTGTTTGCTGGAAGCAAAAGAGGGTAACTAGTCCACTACTGTTGGCCACTGGCAAAAAGCTAAAGGCCTGGAGATGTCAGCATGGCCCTTCCGTGTTCACTGGCCATGATAGAGTCAGTGGGTTGTGCCGCCTAGCCTTGCTGGCGGGCTGGGACTGAGGGCTGCTGTCGAGGAGGGGAGAAACTTACGTAACGTCTGGAGGTTGGGGGGAGCAGCCAGGCATCAGTCCAGCTAAGGCATTCCCCCCCTTTAAACACCACGTCATTAGACAACCCCCAACCACCATGGCAGCACTCTCGCCCTACCTGCCAAAGGCCATTCGGACACAATGGAAAACTTTCTCGAGTGCACCTCCCCCCCCGCGACAGCCATAGAACCCACAAATAGTGAACGCTGTGTTGAACTGGATATTGGTAACGGGGATCATAACTGCCAGGCTTGACGTTAGAGTTCATCACATGGACATGCTGTTCCCTTCGTTCTCATAGCATAAACAAGTTTACAAACGATGGCATGTGCCTAATGCCTAATTCCTGGACTGGCCCCAAGGCCTGTTCTTTTGAAGACATTTCTCCAAGATCCACTTGGGTGACACTATTATGGCCTGAGCCACCACAGCATTTTCATCACAATTAGGACGGCAGGGATGTACTGATGATAATGCCTTAAATCAGTCACTGCCCATGGTTGGCGACTGAGGGCAGATGAACATATCTGGGTGGCCTAGGCTGACATCAGCATGGACACTTAGGTGTCGCCGATTTAACCTACCATTCCATTTTACTCAAGGTGGTGCCCTGATGTTTGCTAGGGCTCTGGGCTACAGCCTAGAATAGCCAATGCATTAATCCGCCTGTCTGTGACACTTCACAAACAGGTTTTTGACCTTACAAATTTTCTTACAAGGTACAGTGATTGAAGGGTGATGCTATAATTAACTCAACAGGGGACCTACCCTTCAGGTGCTATTTTAAATGCTGCTAAAATGTCTAAATATAAATGTACACATTGGCATCTTCTGAAATTGAATGATTTTTAAGTTTCACATTATTGTATCAGGAAAGAAATAAACCAAGCTGGAGAATTATAGCATCATATAAACGTCACTTATTTCTTACATAAAACTTTGCGTGCGTCGAAAAAGCAGACTTCCTGCTTGTCAACAGCTCCTGTGGTTTATCCTTTCATTGAAGGGTGCACCCCCCACCCCCCGGCCACGCCCCTCCCTTCCCTTCTTTTAAAACCCCGGTAATCCTTTGTTTATGTTTCACACCGATTACACATTGCGTTACAGTCCACATTGTATTATATCAAATTATTTCACAAACACTGTATGTCAACGCTGCTGCAAAACCGCTGAAAGCAAAACACTGACGTGCGCCTCCATATCTTTGCAGACACAAAGAGGCACAGAAACACTGAAAGCCTATAAAACAAGGACACGTGTAATTATGACGGATGCTGCTCATGCTGGACGTCATCTCCATTTGGAATAACCTGTGCATTTTACTTGCTTGAGATCGATTCATGATCATGGTTTTAAATTATTAGTTTATTTAATAAAAAACCCCGCCCCCTCCCAATCTTGATATGTCATCCTTCTCGCCTTGTTTTCCATCAAAAATAAGCCCTCCTCTTCGACACGAGAACAGTGCTCACTGCGAACGGTTGGTTTTAACACCGATCAATCACAAACATGCTCTTACGTGCCATTAACTTCGTCCCGCCCCCTAAAACTCTAAGCGATGTCATTGGTGAATATAGCTTTCATTCTATCGCAACTTGTACGTCATATAAAAATATGCACCCTTCCCCTCCCATGTAAAACATAGGAAATTCCGTTCACTGATCCTGGGTAAACGCAGAACAGTTAAAACTTGGCACCATTTTTGTTAAATAATATAGCCGATTGTATTTTACGACTATGCACGCGAGCAATCCCTTCCGTACACTTAAATAGCGGAGTCTTCGATGGTTACATACCGTTCAGACCAGGTTCATCGTTGTTGTTTTGCTGTGCGGCTGCAGCGGCGGACATCTTGCCTCTGAGTCGCTGGCGTTGGTAAACACGGCGGGTGCTGCTGTGCCTCTCGCTCGCACATGCGGACGTGCGCGTAACCGTGTCCACCATGTGCGGCCCCACCTGAGCCGCGCTGACGTCAGCACGCCCACAGCCAATATTTCAGCTCCAACAGGACGGGGGGGAGGGGGGTAAAAAGACGTGAGCTGTCACGGTGACAGTATCGCTGCCTCTGTCCTTTGGTACTTATCTTTACAATTTACGACCAGGGTAATTTTATGAGACAAGCATAGAAATCCATCACATTAAATGCGCAATCGTGTCATGAATGGCAAAACTCAATTGCAAACGACGGGACAAAAAGCAACAACGATTGTGGGAGAATTATAAGTTACACGATCGTAAATTTAAACCTTTAACAGAAATCACTCACACCCGTTTATATAATTTTGTTTTATTCCATAGTTCAGTGTTGTATTCATCTTTATTATTCACTTATTTAATCTGTATTGGTTATCTGGGTGCCAGAGGCAGACAGAACATTACAGTGAACTTAACATCTGTATAGATTTATCGACACACAGTTCACCCCTCCCCCGACAGAGTCTTAAATGGACCCCTAACACCACCACAATACTATATCATTCATGAAATCAAAACAAAAGTGCACTGAATTAAGAAGCCAGTGAGTATTGTTCACTTGGAGTTCTCCAGGATGGAGCGAATTTCCCTCAAGGTGACCCACCTGAGTTTTTTCTTTTTTTTTTTTTAAAAAAAAAAAAAAAAGCACACTACTCCATGAATTTCTCTCCCAAAACTGGGATAAAAGACTTCGGTTCCACAATCATTAACTGCAATCAAACTGTTCAATCTGCTCTCAAACCAATGCACATGTACCAACCGAGACACCTCCTGCCTGAATAGTTCATTGTGGTGGTGGGGAAATCTTCAAGTATCTATCACTGGCCAAATGGGTTTCACAAAGTTGACTGAATCTCGTCACCAGCTGCGACGAGACAACGCTCAGGAACAGAACACAGACTGGCTTTCATGCAACAAGACTGGTGAAATGACCTGTTCCCAACAGGTCACAGTCAGGTGGACGGAACCCAAGCAACCGTCAAGACATTTGAGGAAGTTGAGGGAAGCGATGTGAGGAGGGTACCGCTTCACCCGAGAGTACCCAAACAGGAACAGAAGTACATACATGTCAAACGAATACTAGTTCTTCAAAAGGGACTGACTAAATGAGACCCTTTTGAATCTCGCCCAAGTGTCCTTAAGAGCAAGAGTATCTAGTGCTAATCATTTTGGCTGAAATGTAATCCCCCCCCCCCCCCCCCCCCACTAAGAGACTGTAAACTGGATTAAGTACTAGTTGAAGTAGTCGACCTCTATAGTCTCCAGAACCTCAATGTAAAACCTTGCAGAGGTTCTCACAGCAGATACGTGGAATCTACTATGAAGGTTCAATGATGACACTAAAATCAATCAGGCTAGAAAACAAATCCCTTTCTCACATCATCCTCAATGCAGCTTAAAAAAAATAGTACAAATTAACAGAACTGAGACAAACGATACGGAATCTGAGGGGGGAAAAAAAAATCACCAATTCACCTTTTGCTAGTGGAATGCAACGTTTTCAAAATGAAATTGTAGTTTAAACCGTAGCACACAAATGCATCAACACTTCTGACCGCGTTGTTAAATTTCACCGACATATAAGCTTGCTCCCACAGAACACATGTATCTGTTGTGCAAGCACTTAAAGCTGAAGTTTTTGCATTAATCTTTGCAGATAAACATTATTAAAAACATTTTGCTTTCATGGAGATGACATTCCAAAATGACATCACCCACTGACTTACAACCAGTATAAAACAATGGATTTTTCCTCAATTTCCTTAAAACGTTAAGGGGGGGGGGG
>JAODJW010000040.1:9896576-9925179 GCA_026777045.1 Hyperopisus bebe | reverse complement strand
ATACCCTCTGCCAGGAAATCAAAGCTTCCTCAGTTTTTGTGTTGAGTAATGGGAAGGCCCTGTCTGCCAGCCGGCACCGTTTGGCCGAACCACCCTTCATGAGCAAATAACAATGTAAAGTTACAAATTACAGTTTGGAGTAAAGATCTTCACGTACAGCTGACGGGACAATTTTATGTCCCTCAAATATTTAATATGGTATTTGTCAATCGCAATAAGTCAAAATTACCGCGGCCATGAAGAAATAGTGGCCACGAGATGGCAGTAGAGAATAACATTTCTTTGCACAGCGCATCCCGGCCATCTGCAGTATTGACTCAAGAAAACAGACCTCTGCCGACCCGCTTTCCCTCAGTAAATAAAAGCGGGCTAAAGTGGACAGCTGCCAGGGCACAGCCATATGTCATGCACTCTTAAATATAAATTCGGCACGCTTTCACCTGATTAAAATATAAATCATAATGCGCACTGCCCACCGACGCGATCTCATCTCGGGCGATGTGGAGGAAATGCAGGTGGCGAATAAGCGGGAGTAATGAGGAAATAAGTGCCCAGAATGTAACGAGCCTCTCGCAGACAGACAAAAAGAGAAGCAGATGGACCTGCTGCTGTACACTCACACCTGTGGGAGCATAGGTGGACGCGAGTGCGTGCGCACACACGCACGCACGCACACACACACACACACACACACACACACACACACACACATAGGTTTGTGATTATATATTTGTGGGGACTCTCCATTCACTTCTATGGGGAAAACTCTAATCCCAACATAACGACCTTAAGCCCTATTCAGCCCTAACCTCAACCATAAATAACCAAACAAAAAACTAGATTTTTGGCATTTCTAGTTTTTTAATTGCATTCACAGAAAAACGGCCCCTGCAAAGTCAATATAACAGGCTTTTATCAGATTGTGGGGGCATTTGGTCCCCACAATGTAATACATACAAATCCACACTCCCACAAATACACATACGGACAATTGCACACAGATTGCCCACACAATCTGTGACTAGCCTATATAGTGACCAGATTATATTGACCAGAATTATCATGGTTATCAGTATTATCGCGTCATTGTGAAAATGCCGAAAATGTTCAAAAAGTACTGATACACAAAGTAAAATCATTTAATCAAGTTCTACACTGAAATAAATAAGAACGTTAAAATAATAACATAGCCAATACCTTATATACACTACACATATTAAAACCATATCAAATGCACATTAACATTAAAATCCTGTGAAATGCTGTCTTTGCCTTCTGCCATGTTTTCACTGACACTAAACAAACGCACGTTGTATACTGGCCCATACTGGCCTGCACACCTGCATCTGGGAGACTGTCATTAACTTTGGTTTTGATGATAATTAAAATTTGAAACAGTAATACTAACCGTGAACCCATAGCACGGAACACACTCAGACTTATTCTCTAAACAATACAGTAGAATTTACATGGCATTTACATTGTATTTGGTATCATAAGTAATCTAGATATTCCTTAAAGTATTTGAGAAGATGTGCGTAGGTTATATGCAAATGCTACACCATTTTACATACGGAACTTTGTGGATTTTGGTATCTGCTGGGGTGTCCTGGAATACATGGTTGACTGTACATGTAGTAATTATTTATAATTCTATGATGGTTCTGCAAGTATTCTAATTGGATTGTTGTTGTTCAGTCAATGATAAAATAAATGTGTGTTTCTGACTAATCCTTGCTTATTCCGCAATTATTTTATTAGGTAACATATGCTATACATTGGATTTAAAATAGATCAGGGTACAGACTGGCCCAGTGATGATAACAGGGATGTATGCTGACGTACAGGATGTGATGTCAGCTCAGATCACCCAATGAGGCGAGGAGCAGTGGGGCAGCAGCAGTAATAGTGACAGTCAGTCACTGCGCCGCAGGTTGGTGAGAGACCACTGAGGAGACAGCCTTTTAGAACATCTTAAGAACATCACTGCACCATCCTCCATGCAACAGAGATTCAGTGTCACCATTAGCAGTCCCTAGTAGGCGGATGCAGTACTTCACCCCTTCCATAAATACCCCAAAGGCACTGGAGCTGGGGGTGGTGGTGATGCTGAGGTCACAGTCATTTCAAACATGCCCGCCCCCCCCCCGACATTCGCACAGCTTCCGTACTCCTTACTGTACAATTGTACTCATAGCAGCAATTAGCTGACAGCATCCTGGGGGGGGGGGTGCCATTCCGTCACAGCCGGCCATTACTCTGTCACTTCTCATTTAAAAAGCAAGGCGAGGTCTTCAGCATTTCAGCCCATATGCTGATCAGCGCCCTCATTTGGGAAGCAGTCCACGGGCAGCAGATCAGTGCCTCCCATAGACGTTACCCAATTACATACACATTTTTAATTAGCTGCATCTGAAGCAGCTACATGCTCTTGTGAGAATGTGAACAAAGGAACCAATAAATGGTCACTCTTTAGACCTCAAGCTCAGTGTGTTTAGCACAGTTTTAATCAGTAGTGTGCTTTACTGTAGATCAGCAGGCCCACTTACTCTGCATTGCCTGTAAGTTAACTGTGTGCTGTGTTGACTCTACATTCCATTTTCACCATTGTTCTTCTGAACAATGGGAGCAGTAGCAGCCTGCAGCACATCATCATACTGGTGCTTGTAGTGACATTACAGCCTGGTGCTTTATCTCTCGGGTAGGAAACAGGAGAGTGAAAGTACAGTCAGACAGGGTGCGTCTTCAGGCAAGGCCGCGGAGTTCTGATAGGTGCTGATTCAAGATTATCCAGATTCATGATTCAAGATTTTTTATATATATATATATATATTGTCACATGCACAGTTACACTACTTGTAGTGAAATGAAAAACCTGCTCAGTCCCGCCGCTGTACGAAAAAAGAGTATAGATAAACTACATAAATTAAGTAAAAATGGCTCAGTACAGGATAAATTGCAGATAAATAAAATTCGATGTATGCTGTGAGGTTCTTTGACCACTGGAGATGAATGGGAGTTTTAAGCAGTTCGACTCACAGTTCAAGAGGTTAGGAACTACTGTGCAGTTTTAGCTGTATTTGTATTTAAGGAGTGTGAGGACTGGAAGGATTCTAGGAAGGCTTTGTGAACCCATGCATGAAGGCTAACCGGAGATGAGTTGTGTAGCTTTCTTTTTTGGAGACAAATGCGCCTTCCAAGTGGAGATTGCTTACTGGTATATCTCTGAGGCTAAGAAATGGCATTAGGAAGAACTTCAACTTGACCAGGAAGGGTAAGAGGTACGCAAGCCTCGCACATTCAAGGGACACAGGTATTTGAGGATGAAAGAGGGACTTTTAGGGAGTTTTCGGGTTTTGGAAGAGAGGAATGAGCAAAAAGATAGCTGTTTCAGTAAAGCGGTGATAGATAGAGACACTATGTCTGCAGTCTAGAAATGGAGCTGCGGATGGAGTCAGATTTGTACTATTAGAAACTGGCCACAGGTGAATGAAGGTGCTTGTCATCTGACATCGACCCTCTCCAGCGAAGACTAACCCCACCCCCTGTGTCACATGACATTAGCACATGGATGCTGAACAAGCTTGGGGTTGTCCAAGATAATAGTGTATTTGAAGAAACGTGCTCATATGACAGCATGGTACCACTCACTCTGTGTCATAGCTGGATGTTCTCCTGCCATTTATAACTCACATGCATCTGTTAAATGTCCTCTAAAGACCAATCATCTCCTCACATTTTATCCCTCCATAAATATTTGATCAACTAAAATATCCAAAAATAGAGCAGCCCTCGCGTTTGACTTTGACTTTGGGTAAATCCATCAAAATATCAAAACCCATTTTCCCTGCTTCTTAATAATTCATGCGCTAATATGGCGAAAAAGGCAGATGGGAAAGTGAACGTGGCACAAATGCTGCATAAATGCGCGATATATTGGGACACAGGTCCAAGGATTTCTTTGAAAGGGACTCAGTAAAGATTAGGATGGGGTATGAGCTATTGAATCTATTCCACTAACTCTATACCAACTGTAGTCTATCCTAGATAGAGGTTATCACAGACAATGTATTCCAAGCAGAACCTATTCCGCGAACTGTATTCCAGCTATAGCCTAACCCAGACAGAGACTATCCCAGCCTATGTATCCCTAACAGAATTAATCTCACCAGGTTTATTCCAGCTACAGTCAACCCCAGCCAATCCCTGCAGCATTTCGTTCCATCTGCAGCATGTCCAAGCCAAAGTCATCCCCCACCAGCGTTTCTCAGCTTGTATCTTAACCAGGTTATATTTCAGCTCTTGGCTACAGTCAGCCGCAGAAAGTGTTTCCCAGCCAAAGTATTATGGTCCAGAATTTGTACAAAACCTGGAAAACGGGATGCCTGAAAATACACAGCAGCTACTGAGATCCAGATACTCTGCCTGTGCGGAAATCGGTAGCTCGTTGTGCAAATGCCTGAAATTAGTATGTATATATATTAAAAAAAAAGATAACTATTGCAGAGAATATAAAATCTTGAAATTCCCATAAAAGCACAGGAGAGAGAAGAAAGAGAGGAGTTCTGTAAGGAGGAGTGGTGTAAAAATATCCTGGGGTCGAGCTAAGTTAGGTGAGTAGCCTTTTCGTTGCGTTGTCTGTGGCTTAGTGTATTAGAATGTAGTGTCTGTGCTCAGAAGGTCACTGGTTCAAAGCCCAGGTTGACAGAGTGATTTCACTGTTGGGCCCTTGAGTGTGGCCCTTAGCCCCAATTATTTCAGGGACTGTCTGACCCTGCAATCTCAAAAATGTATGCTAAATAAAGTATAAATAAATAAAGTCTGCAAGTATATACACTATACAGACAAAAGTATTGGGACACCTGGCCATTACACCCACAGGAACTTTTATGAGATCCCACTCTAGATCCATAGGCATCAGTATGGAGTTGGTCCCTCCTTTGCAACTATAACAGCTGCCACTCTTCTGGAAAGGATTCCCACAAGATTTTGGAGTGTGTCTGTGGGAACTTTGGCCCATTTATCCAGAAGAGCATTTGTCAGGTCAGGCCCTGATGTTGGACGTGAAAACATGGCCCACACACTCTATGTTCTAGTTCATCCCAAAGGTGTTGAATGGGGTTGAGGTCAAGGCTCTGTGCGGGTCAGGCAAGTTCTTTCACACCAAACTCTCTCAACCATGTCTTTATGGACCTTGCTTTGTACACTGAGGTGCAGTCATGCTGGAACAGAAAAGGGCCTTCCCTAAACTGTTCCGACAAAGTTGGAAGCATAGAATTGTCCAGAATGTCTTGGAATGCTGAAGCATTAGGAGTTCTCTTCATTGAAACTAAGGGGCCCAGCCAAACCCCTGAAAAACAACCCTATTCCATTATCCCTCCTCCACCAGACTTTACAGTTGGTACAAGGCAGGCAGGGAATGTTCTCCTGGCATCTGCCAAACCCAGACTCGTCCATCCGACTGCCAGACAGAGAAGCGTGATTCGTCACTCCACAGAACACATTTCCAAACAGATAGAATCTAGTGGCGGCGTGCTTTACAGCACTCCATCCGACACTTTTGGCATTACCTTTGGTGATGTGAGGCTTGTATGCAGCTGCTCGGCCATGGAAGCCCATTCCATGAAGCTCCCTGCACACAGTTTTTATGCTGCGGTTAATGCCAGAGCCACTCTGCAGTTACTGAGTCAACAGAGCGTTGGCGACTTTTACGCACTATGTGCCTCAGCACTCGGTGACCCACTCTGATACTTTATTTCATCTGCCACTCCATGGCTGAATTTCTGTTGTACCTAAATGCTTCCACTTTACAGTAATACTACCGTGGAATATCTAGCAGGCAAGACATTTCACGAACTGACTTATTGTAAAGGTAGCATCCTATTCAAGTACCACACTGGAATTCACTGAGCTCTTCAGAATTACGCGTTGTTTTACAAATGTTTGTAACCCTGACTGCATGGCTAGCTAGGTCTAGGACACTAGGACCCAGGGATAATACTAGCAAAAGCAGTAGTAATTGATTACTATCACTTTGTACACCTTACTGGGCAATGAGCCCATCATAGAATCGTCCCTGGTGGACCTTTCAGTCTTCCACCTGCATCTAAGTGTGCATTATTGAATTCCCGGGCGGGGGGGGGGGGGGGCGGGTACTTTTTCCAACATGGCTCATCCTGTTGTGGTGTGGAGCTGACTTATCTGTCTCTTTCCTGTCCCTCGCCTGAGAAAATGGACATGCATAGGCTGAATGAACTGGCGGTTTCTACCCGCCTGCATATCACTCAGACCTCTCTGCTTGTTTCGATTACATCGCCTGCCCAGTGCGGAGTGTGCTGAGAGCTTCGTTCCTGTGGCCTGGCAGCCATCGATAGCTATTCTGATGCGGAGACCAAAAGTGAAACAAAAACAAAATAAACTGTGGACATTTACATGTGTAATATGCCTGTGTTGCATTGTATATAAAACAATGTACATGTAATTTTGTTGTGTTTTTCATTGGGTTTTTATCAATGAGCTGCTGATAGTTTTGATTTTATTTTAAAGAATGACCCGTGTTCTCTTTTTGTAATATTACTGGATCATATAAATGTCAAAAAGCCTGTAAGGAAATGTACAAGATGTAAGTGTTTGTGCTGCTGTTGGCCTTCATTACCAGACGTCAATCAAACATCTCAGAGAGAATGGTGTTCCTGCTCATATGACACACTGTCTGTCACGGCTAATTTGTCACCAAGATTCCTGGGAGACCTTGACCCCCCCTAAATGGAGATTTGAGATCTGCACACCCTGTCTATCAACAGGGGGGCTTCCGGAAGCTCTAGGGGTTAATTGCGGTTCTGCCACAATGACAGGCGTTTTGTGAGCAAACGTAAAATAAATCTCCCACGTCCTTGTGAACAACAGACACGCCGCCGCGACAGGAAACGCCGAGGTCGGTGATTCTGGCACCGCTTCTTGCCTTCGAACGCCTGTAATTAAACCCTCTTAGTTCCAAGATTAAAATGGATGAGATGAAGGAGCTCATTAGGCTGAGACAGAGGTGGGAGGATGACAGAATGGCCCGTGACATTGGCCGAGGTCGTACAGTAGGTGTGTTCCAGAAAAAGAAACCCTACAACAACAACAACAGCGGCAAACAGCAGCAACAGCAACAGGAAGCAGAGGCGACTACAAAAACAGCTAAACAGAGATGCACAGCAGGGCCCAACCCTGACTTTAAACCTGAATAATTGCTTTACACCTGATTATGATGGAGAATCATCTCGAGGGATGTCCTGTGTGACAGCTACTGGAATCTCCTCAAACCGTTTCAATCTCTGTTGATATTCACAGGATTAATAATCTCATTAATGCGACAGGGATCTACAGAGAGGAGACCAAGCCTCTCTTCTGCAGCTGATGGCAGTATGGGCCTAAGTAGAGGAAATGATGACACGGCGGCCAGTTGACAACCTCCTTCCTGATCGGGGAGAGCCTGTGCAAGCAGCGGCGTGGTGGAAACGGACGCGGCCAATTCCACACCAGGCAATTACCCAGTACCTCCTGTAGTATTTCTGCTGCCCAGCACGTTTACAGCGGCCAACACAGTAAACAGGCAGGTTAACAAGAAATTCTGGACGCTGCAGCCATTGGTGGCTCCTTCAGGTCCTGAACCACACCCAGGACAGCTTCTCCTATTGTGCTTTAGGGCCTTGACCCATAAAACGCCTCGTGGCTAGGGAGGGGTAAGGAGGATCAGGGTGGGGGCAATGTCATGATATGGCTATGAGGGTCTGCTGAAATAAAAGCGTAAAAAAAAACGTTAGAGAAAAGCGACAGGAGCTGCTCAGCCGTGGACATCTTGAGCGGCACATGTTTAATATTCTGGCAGCGCAGATCACTAAGGAGCGCTTAAAATGGAAGGTCCCCGTATTGTACAAGCCAGCTACATGCTGCTTCACAGTGGACATGAAAGTCGAGGCAAAGAAACGGTTCTTCTGGAAATAGATTTACAACTGGCTTCGGGCGAAGGGCATATTGCCGATAGCGGAATATGGGAGTCGAGCTTTTCCCAAGCTCCCAATCCACAGGAAATGCAAGGCTGGGACTTTCGCTCAGCTTTCCCCTTCTATCCATAAAATTTTTTCTCCTCTTGTGGGATTTGAATGCCTCATCTCACAGCAGTACGGGATTCTCAGCAGCATTACTTGCCTTTAAAAATTTTAGATGTTGCCCAATCTAGCTCCACCGCCCATTGCCCATAATCTCCACTGCTCACTCTTACAAACTGGATGCTTTAATCTCCCGGTATCTGCCCTTCGACTCAGAGCTCATCTTGCTTTCTCCATTTCTTGGGACAACTTATCTTTGTGGATCTAGGCTTCCAACAATGGACTGAGGCTTCCAAACGACCTCATCGCTTAGCAAAGATGAAGTGAATCTGCGATGTACGGAACTAACCCCCCCCCCCCAGTATGACGATTACATTTTTATAATGCCACCTTCTGCTAGATTTCTGAGATGGGGCTGTTTTTAAAAAGTGCTGATTAGTTTAGGATGCCATACGTGACTGCAGTTTCGTTCGGAGTGAATAAAATATATATGTGTATATGTATGTGTGTGTTTATGCATGTGTGTGTATGCATATATGTATATGTGTATGTATTTATGTATGTATGTGTGTATGCATGTATGTAAGTGTTTATGTAGGTACACATATGGTAAAATTTAATTGATAAGTTGTACACAGTAAGACATTACCAGCATTAAATACAGTAATAATAAAGTACATTATACATTATTTATTGCACACAATATACAGTACCATACTCTCTCAAATGAAAGGGATTCGCCCATTTTTGCCTAATGCTCAAAAGGCGATAGAGCAATGAAAAAATATCATGCATCAAGGAATGACGGAGCAATGAAAATTATGCTTTTTATAACACAGACACTGCAATAATGCGGCAACGAATGCGCTCAGCAAGAATGCTGGAGACAGACTGGATGAGCGTTCTACAGGGAGGCACGGGTATGGGGACAAGGGAGAAGAGTCAGGAACTGGGTGTGACTGAGGCCGGCAGATTTCACCATGTTACAGCCTGTACTCACTTGGCGCGCTGTTTGAAACTTATGAACCACTTATTTATGAAATATTCCAATTTTTTCCAGACTGTGGTAACTCGAGGATAACTGAAACTCCAGTTATTGAAACTGAGGATGGGGGGGGGGCACTGTATGTATGTATATATCTATATATCTGACTATCTGTCTGTCTGTCTGTGTCTCGATCAGTCTGTCTGTTCGTCTGTTTGTCTGTCTGTCTTTTAAAATTATGTCATCTGGGCCACTTCTAAGGGAAACAGACTGCATTGTCTCCCTGAAAGACAGCGGGGGCGCCACTGGGCACTTTTACAATAGGCAAACAAAACGTCCAAAAAGCCCGACATCTCATTCCGAAAGTCCTTCTGCATCGGAGCGTCGCCATGCCGCAGACGCTGGCTACCTATCTTACGAACCATTTGTTAGGTTCCGGTTTCATTGTTTGACAGTTTATTGATTCCCTTTTCTTTCCTCGGAATATTATTCACTCATCTGGCAGGCGCCATTCCCAGAGGGACGTGCGGAGTGAACTATTTTGAAAGTGGCGCACAGAGAGAAAAGATGGGAGAGACTGCCATTCGAAAACAGGGGGGGGTTTCTTTCGGTGGTAATACCCCTTTTAGCTGAAGCAGTATGGAAACACTCACAATTTTATGAAACAGATTACCCCCCTTTTTTTCTGCCAAGATTCAGATTCAACAATCAACAACTGTGAAGCTCGTCTCAATTTCAAGCCAGCGGGGTCTTATCTCATCAGTCTCACTTGTGGCATCAGTTAGCGTCCAGGGAATGGGATTTTACTGTTTCATTACACAAATCTAACAAGAAACGCAAAAGCAATCTCCCAACACAAGGATATTAAGGGAGGTTATACAAAAAAACCGTGTCGACAAAGACAAGTTGGTTCCACACAGATGTTCCTGTGTAGGAGAAAAGCCATTAACTGCTCCCACAGTGCACCCTTAAAGACTATTAGATACCTCACATTATGGTGATATGACTGTAATGTCTCCCAACTTAAGCGGCCCCATTTTACATGATTAATTTAGCTTCTGAGGACAATCTGCTCAAAGTTAAAACTGATAAAAGGTTGGCATCCCAATGAAGTTTGAAAGGGTTTGAGGGAGGATTTAATGCAGGACATCATCGTCACGACTGAGAGCATCTTTTGTGGCTGAGGCGTTAAGGCGCGGCCTCTGTTTTGGTCACGTTCTCTTTTCTCCGGAAGCTTCCATCACCAACTGGGCATGGTGAGCTGCCTAATCAACCGGGTATGTGTTTGACCAGTAACCTGAGGACAGGGCGTTCCATACTTGCGTTTATAGAATGCTGGTAATGTTTACAAATCCACCTGTAAGCTTGAAAGTATCGTCAGCGGGGTGGGGGAGGGGGGGCATGATACAGGCACACAGGGGAGGTATCAGTCCCCCACCACTGAGACAAAAAGAGTTCCCCAGTGGACTGATGAGACGCTGGATGAGGTGCGTACCACAGGTGTGTGTGTGTCAGGCGTGTTAGGGAGCCATCATGGGATAACCGTGCGTTCCAGTGTACCAGCAACAGCAGGAATTGAACTTAAAAAAAGAGGTGAGGTGGAGGGGGTGGTTTTTGGCATCAGAAAGGATAAGGCTTTGCTAGCATGGAAGCGGCGCAGTCAGGCTCTTGCAGGCTGACCTGGACATGCTGCGGTGTAAGTCTTCGCTCTCCGGCTCTAAAGGGGATTAAAGTGTCAGCCGGACAAGCGAATGTGGCGGAGATTTTAATGCCCCGTTCAGGGCCGGGTGGCGGCAGCCACCCGTCCGCAGGGACCGGCCGGGGATTACCTTCCATTTCACTTCTGCTCACCCTGCTCAGTCCGTCTTCTCAATGACACGACGCTCTCTTCGGGCACGCAGACCACCTTCCCCATAGTACCTGTTTGTTTATCCCTTACAGCCCATTTAAAACACAGGTCTAACTTTTTAATGCATGAAAAATCCATACAACAATGCCATTTAAAAATGAAATGATGCAAAGTGCAAGTACTTTGGAAAGCTTCTTCCTTTGAGACATACACATGATTATACTTCAATAGATATATATGCTATTTAAGTATGTATACAGTTTGTGTACCATGTATACTATGTATATACTATATGTAGTACATCTATGTCTAGGTACTATTAATACTTCAATACTTAACTATATACTTAAGAGCAAAGCTGAAATGTGACTGCAGTTAGGGGGGTTAGCGAGGTATTTTGTGCCCCTGATGCATTTTAGGAAGTTAAGGGCCTTGTCCAAGGGCCCACCGGAGATATTACAATTCTGCTGAGGACAGGATTTGAACCAGCAGCCATCATATCACAACCAGGCCACACACCATCCACTAATGGCTTCTGTTTTTTTTTTTTCATTTAATGCGTTAAAATCAGTGGCACCCTGGGTTGATGCTGAACACCAATCAGAGCACTGTCCAGCCCCTTCCCCCCTTTCAGAGACCGACACTGGCCTCTCCTAATGAGTACACTGCATCATCAAGCTGTGGGACCAACCTCTCCTAATGAAGCGCCCCCCTCCCCCCTTACCTTCGCCCTGCAAGTCAGCTGCATCCCGCGAAGCCCCTCGACAAATGTTTCCCTGCCGAACAGAGACCTCAGACTCATAATTGGCTCCGCACTCATGCACCCAGAGTCCTCCCGACCAATTACGTTGACCCATTAAGCCTCTATCAGAGCCCCTGGTGGCTTCTATTAGCGGTGCGAGCAGAGGACGCCGACGAGGGCGGACCGGGCTTTATGAGAGACGGGGCATGGCGCTAACCCGCTAACCTGCAAGCACGCTAACCCGCTGCCACGCGGGGGCAGGGCGCCAGAGGGCGGAGATCATGTGGCAGGGCAGCGCTACGTCCGCGAGGCGATTATCTATGAATGAGGAGGAGCTGCTGAGACAGAGAAGCACAGCGTTATGTAGTCATATAGAAGAAATGAAGGACTGCTTCATGCTGACGGGCCAGCTGGCAGACTTAATGAGAAACAAGCTAAGCGAAAAGACGGCGCGGGCAGACTGAAATAGTGGCTGCCTTTCCCTTAATGTGTTCATTAACCCTGTCCAAAGCAAAACAAAGAACAATACACAATTATCTAATGCTTTCTTTTTATACTCAGCAACCACTCTGAGGTTCCTCCATTTTGAAACAGGTCTTCTATAGCATGTTTCTGATCAATCCATTTTCCATAATTACTTAGCCAGTGCAGGATCACAGTGAGCTTGGAGTCTATCCCAGGAAGCACAGGGCAGGAGATGGAATGCTGTGTGACACACACACACACACACACACACACACACACACACACACACGTCAGGTAACCATATCTTTATGGGGACCGCTCATTCATTTCTATGGGAACTAACACTAACTATGATGACCTTAACCCCTACCCAGCCCTAACCCTAACCATAAGTAACCAAGCAAAATACAAGAGTTTTGCATTTTTTCATTGTATCACAGATTTTTATTAAATTGAAAAAAAAAAAACAGGTATTCATCATGTTGTGGGGACATTGTGTCCCCATAAGGTAAGGTATCCTCGCTCACACACACAGAGGACCACACAGCAGGCGCCATCTAGAAAAACTCATTTGAATCCAATGTCTCTTGACTGGCTGAGGATCTCAAACAGTCCTGGGGACAGCAGGGTTAGGCCTGGGTGCCCATAATCAAAATGTCACCCGTCTGAATCCTGTCCTTGGCAGTATAGTCACATGTCTGTCGATCAAGGCCCTTAACTTCCCCAAAATGCCACCGGGGCACCAGATAAATGGCTGCCCCCGGGCTTCACCCTCACCTGCATGTACGACTGTGTGAATATCAAAGACAGGATATGTGGGAATAAACAATGTGGGAATAAACAAGTGTGCGGACAGGAACAGAGCCAGCGCACAATGCAGCTCACAGAGCCAGTGCACGGCCCTTGTGCTTAAAAACATCACGTCGTTTCTGTGTTTCTGTTAATCAATAAATTTCTATCATTTCATTGCATTGACTTTGAGGCCTATAGATTAGCTTATGTATTGTAACACAAGGCATCTCCTTTTGAATACAGAAAGGCAGCATCCCTCTCAGTATTTTCTCGCCTGATTATGAGCTGAAAATGCCCACATATGGAAGATCATGGCTGATTTTACTCCTGCGAGATTTTTTTTTTTTTTTTGGTGCAGGGCTATTGTCACTGAGCATCCATCTGTTATTGCCCCTGGGATGAATCAGTATTAATCCCCAAGGGAGATTTACCACAGAATTTCTGAGCCAGGTGTATTTGTTGAAAGCAGACTGTGCACTTTGTAAATTTACTGCAGTTGGACTACGGTAAAAGTGCCGCACAACCTGAAATCCATTCATCCATCTTCTAACCATATGTCATGGGGGCTTGGAGCCTAACCCACTTTGCATGAGGCTGGGGTTTTACCCTGGATGGGATGCCAGTCCTTCTCAAGGCACATGCACACACAGTAATACTCTCTGGGTAACTTAGAGACGCATTCATGCACACCTACAGGCAATCTGGAAACTCCAATAAACATTTTTGACTGTGGGGGGGGGGGGGAAGAGGAGTCCCCGGAGGAAAAACCCCATGATGACACGGGGAGAACATGCAAACTCCACATACATGGAGCCCTGTCAGAGACCCAGGTCCCAGAGGTATGAGTCAACAGTGCTAACCAGTTAGCTTAATTGCAAACCTATGGATGGCGACCTGTGCAAGACAGGGAGCACGTGCAAACTCCACACATCTATAGAGTCAAGTTGTGAGGCAAAAAGGCCGCCTATCGAGCCACAATACTGGCCCACCTCCCATTCCATTTGTGTAAATTCAGAAAGTACCAAACTTGGATCTTATCACAGTTCGCCAGTCTGTTAGACTGAGTGGCAGTTGGCTAAGAAGGTGCTGTATCTTCACTCATTGACCTCACTGCTTAAAATCATTTGGGCTAAAGCGAAGGCTACTGCTAGCAGCCATTGTGATGTCAGCGAATTTTCTGCCTGCGGGTGACTGATTGGGATCTTCCTGCCCACAGCTTACTGTGGCTCCGCTGCCTCTCTGCTACACGGAAACTAGCATTACAGCGGCCAAACAACGATCAAACTTGAAACTTCGGCTGATGGGGCAAAAATACTTCTTTGAGGCAAATTGATGATGGACGTTTTGTGTTTGGTGACACACTTAAGATGTGGGGCCTGTCATCTGGTTGGCCTGCAGTGTTTCTTTGTCAAAGGGATCGAAGCATGACGGGGAGTCACTGAAGAAGATGTGCTGCATGTTGAACCATATGAATCACTGCTTTTAATATATCTTCTGTGCTTCTAGTATAAAATTCACCCCCAAAAAACACACTTGCTTCTCTTCTCACCTCACCTGTTTCTCTCTACTCCTCTCTCTCTCTCTCTCTCTCTCTCTCTCTCAGTGTCTCTGTGGAGCTCCGGAATAATTGATTTAACAAATTACCGGCCATGTTTCATTTTTAGCAGCTGACAGGAACATAGTGTGGTGCTGATGCCTGACCGTTTATTGGAGGAAAGGCTTCTCAGGGGAAATTAAATGCAGACTAGATCCCTTACGTCAGCTCCTCATCCCCTGGAGGTCAGAGACCACAACCAAAAATCCATGGTATCACTCAACCCTAACCCTACCCTGTCCCAGATCCTTCCTGTCCCCTTGCTGTAGTGTGATGCCTTTGATATGAGTCCCTGCAAATCATAAAGATATTACAATGATAATATGTGTGGCCCTTTGAGTTAGGACTCTGTGCCTGTGATCGGCAGGTTACCAGTTCAGATCTCAGGGTCGGCAGACTGATGTCACAGTTGGACCCTTGAACAAGGCCTGTAACCCCACTTGCTCCAGGGCCAGTCTGACCTGGCTTCCTCAGTCTTACACTGCGTTGGTTAAAATGCCTGCTAAATAATGTAAGCATCCAGTCTGAGCAAACCATGAGCATTTAAACATTACATTTTATATATTTCATAGTGCCGTCGCTGACAGTGATAGACAGTTAGCTGCTTCCCGCCTCTTCCCGTTATGAAGCGTTTCCAGCGTCTCTGCATAACAGATTACATCCACAGATATTCTTAGCTGCATGTCACTGTAGAAATTGGTATATAAATAAAAACATCACAACAGACATACGACACCATTTAATATGTAGCGTAATGCTTGTAAGATCAGTTAGCGACTATGGTGTTGTTTGTTTCCGACAATTATTTTATTATACGCAAAAGGATCCCGCTACTTACAATGCCTTGGATAAAGACACTGTAAAATACATTTAACAAAGGAGGATTTTTTTCATCAAGGCTGAGTCTAACATTGCTGCAGCCCAGGGGAGCGTGAGAAAACGCAAGGTACAGATTAGCGATGAGGCACGGAGTGCACGGCTGAGGAGGTTTGAGGCCGCTCACTGGGAATGGCTCAGTGCCGACGTTTACCTGTGACTCAGCCTGTCTGATGTAATTACTGTGGCGGCTTGTGTTTGTGTGTGTAGTCATGTATGTATTACATTATGGGGTCCAAATGTCCCCACAATGTAATAAAACCGTTTTGGTCCCCACAAGGAGAAACTCAGATTTATAAAAATCTGCAGGTGCAATCAAAAAGCTAAAAATGTCTAAAGTCTCGTATTTTGTTTGGTTACTTATGGTTAAGGTTCGGGCTGGGTAGGGGTCATGTTGTTGTAATTAAATAATGTTTTTGTTGATAGTGGCATGTGCAGGACGAGACCTGAACTGAACACGTGGTGAAGTGGAACTCATTTCTGCTACTGCTTAAATTCCACTAAACTTGGTACGCTGTGTTATCTATCTTTTGTGTGCATGTGTGTGTGCGTGTGTGTGTGAGCTCTGATTACATGGCAGTAGCCAAAATGAGTTATAACTGTTTATGAATTATAGTAATTATAATACCACCTCAGTGAATAACTCTTGACTTTGATTAATTGGCTTTTTAGAGAATATCAAGAATAAACAGCAGAATTGAATTACAAATCAAGCATTTTAGTCCTGCGATATTTTTCTGCTTGTCCCTGTGGCCCCAAACCTCTGGGCTTGTGGGTGTTTTTGCTTTGCTGGCTGGGTGCGTCGGTCACATCCCTCCTGTATTCAGCCTCTTGGCATCCCGGTGCCTTTCTGTTACCCACTAGCTAACCGGTCATTTGGTGTCGCTAAATTGCCATTAGCATTTTATGTATCCCATCTTCCTCCTATGAGGCGTATACTCACATATAAAGGCGAGAACAGTGGTGTAGCTATACACGGTGCTTAAGGTGCGGTCACACCACCTGTCATGGAAATGTAAAACTTTTTGTATGTGAAATTCAGAAATATTTATGTTTCAGACCTTTCTTCCCCATCATTGTGAAATCCTGAGAGTTGTTAAAACGCATCCTGTGCTCATGATTAGCAGTCTACTTACTTATTCACACACCTTGCGGGAGTTAATAACATGCAGCTGACATCGTTTATTGTCATGCGCAGTAACTTAAATTCCTTCCACGCTGTATCGGAGTTATTGCAAATGACAGCAATGACCAATCAATCGATGCTGTTTCGCTCACATGGGTGACAACGAATTGTTCCCATGTACTGTAAGGAATTAAAAATCACACAGCAAATAGACCATCAGTTTACTGTATTTTCAGTTTCAACATCATTCTGACATTCAATTTTCAGTAATTAAAAACTAAATCACTGTAATCACAATAAGTTAGCTAAAACGTCTGTGGTTATGCACAATTTTTAAAAATAAACATGATTTATTGTTAAAAAAAACACAAAAACAGGTTGGGCGCACTGGGAATTGGGAGGGGAAAGGCTGGATAGGCATGGTGTGCATTCCCGTTTGAAAATTCCTGACTATGCTACTGGATGATAACAAAGCATGGGGTCAGGCTGTTTACTGAGCCCCTCATGGAGCATTTCAGGGGGCCCTAGCACGCAACCTGGACATACTGAGTTTGTTGGTGGGCTTACGTTTATCCTACATTGGGTAACTTAATCTGGAAAATTACAAATATGGCTCACTCAATTATCAAATAAAAAAAATCTGGCAGTCCATTACACAACACACCTAAATTTGTTATGTTTTTACATAAATGCATATTGCAAGATTTGGGATTTCTTTATATCCTCCTGAGACCCAAGGAAAAAAGTGTCCTTCAATTTTAGGTTATTTGTCTTTGGAGGAAATTAGACATGTTACAATTTAGATTTTTTACAAATGTATTTTTATTTTTAATTCCACAGCATGTCCTCTTTAGTGTACAACAGGAACAAATATGTTTCCTAACATCAGTGAAAACATAGGTGCAAAAATAAAATGCCCACTGCAATGGACATAAATGAATGGGTGGGGTCTCAGGAGGTTATACAGGACACTGAAGCTAATGTCTGCTGAAACTCCACCATAGGCTTCCTTCAGGTTCAGGTGAAAGCTTCCTGTGCGCTGGTGAAGCCCCACTGTAAAGAACCATCTGCTCTCTGTGCCTCAAAGGAGACAATTCAGGAGCTACAGCCATAGGAATCTCCATAAGACTGCGATCATCTGGAGATCAGGTAGGATGGAGGAAAAAGGATGGCTGACTATGTCAGATCCAGCCCAGTCCTCCTGGGATTTCCGGAAATGACTGAGAGAGAGGCTGTCACCCTAGAGTGCTCTCAGGGCGAAAACGCGAACATCTGCATCATTTTATTGTCGTATGGCTTTAGCTGACTCTTTTAACCAGTTTGACTCTTTGCCCATTAATAAACATCATATTTCGCCGGAAACTATTCAGATTAAGTTCTCCAGTCAAGGGTCTGACCTTCTCTCACATACTGGGTCTTAACTCTGCTAGCTGGATTACTAAAACCCAAGCATAGTTCTTTACAGTACAGGGTCAAACACCCCAATCTGACAACGGATGGGGAATCTGCTTAAAGTCCACCCCCCTCCTTCTGTCCCCTTGTCCGTGGCTGCCCCGCTCCCCCAGCTCACCGTCTGATTGATGTGTCAAGGCTGGTGTGGATTCATGCATGACCACCAGGGGGCTCCCTAGTCCCCAGGTCCCAGGTCTGTTCCATCTCCTGCTTCGACATCCGGGACTTATGGGGACAGTGATTCTGTGACATGTGGTTGGTGTGTTATTCAAGCCAGGAGCGCTAAGTCTCCTACAGGCATGCTGTGTCATGTGGCAGAAGCCTTATAAGGTAAAATAGTGGGTCTCACCCGTGGGCAGACAGAGTGGGCTGATCTTCCTGCTCGCTCGTGTTTTGGTGCCAGCTTACCGCCTCTCTTCCTCGTTACAGGCTGTCGCCCCTCAAACATTTACGTCAACGTGCGTAACCGTAACTCCTGTCCTCTTGGACCTGGAGATGCATGACTCGTGTGCGAAGGTGTGCGCAGATTCTGCAGCCAGATAACAGTGATTCCGGAGGGCTGTAATTTCCTTAAAGGATTTATTAAAACAAAACCCCCCAAACAAATTCGGTCAGGTCAGGAGGCGCTCAATAGCCAATCAATCATCGCTTTCCCCTCACGCTGGAATTTAGTTACGGCAGAACGGCTGAGTTTATCTCATCTTCGCTCGTTTAAAAAACCATTAGGAGCGACTGGAGTGTTGCTTGTCACTGGTGAGTGTAATTGATGTGGGCGACTGGGTGATTATTGCAATAGCCATACATCATCCCAACCCCCCCCCCCCCCCACCCCAACTACTGCCCTCACCAGCTAACTCCATCCTCCTCACAACGCAATGTTTCAGCTCACGCCTGCCTGAAACCTCTAAATCCAGCTGCACACATAACATCTCACACACATACAGCAAGATGTGTTCATACGCGGTCTTGGGGGGTCATGTGCCCATGGCAACGTTTAATTGCACCTCATTGGCTGAGGACAGCTCGTCCCGCAGGTTTCCTATGGCAGCCTGAAGGCAGTTGGCTTCATTATTCCGTGTCACTCGGATCCCACAAATGCAATTATTTGGCAAATGTGAGCTCCCTTCTGGGATCCGTCGTGCACCACATGGCCATTATCAGGGGTTGTTCTGTTCCTTGGGCACCACCTCCTTCCGCCATCATTACTTCCAGAACAGGCTACGCGTAGCATTATCTATTTGCTCAGCCGATGAGCGACTTGACCGGCGCCAACCGGGCATCCTGCTCTGTGTGGCAACGCCAGGCCGCTTGACGGTGCCACGGATGTCAGGACCTCAGGAAAAGCGCAGCGCTCTGTAAGAAACCGCATTGTTTTCCGAAGCGAACGGAAGCTTTTGCTAATGATAGGCAGCCACTGGAGATGGAGGATTGTGACCTGAGGATGGGGATCTTCTGTTGTACCGTCGTGTGAGAAATCCACATCAGCAGACACCCGCTGAAACGCAGAACCCTAGACGGTCAGCTGTAGTCATTCTAGAAAAAAATCATTCTGAATTTTTTTCTAATGCTGGAATATTTCTTGTTTTGTAATAGTGCCTGTGCGACTGTTACTGTTTTATTTACTATTACTGCACAATTTCGTTGTGCAATAAATTTGGTTCAAAATGTGGGTCGTGACTTAATGACCAAGGGAGAAATGTGGGTCCTGAGGCTACACCAGTTGAGAACTACTGACATAAAGCTTTTATTAGGCACTGTGTACAGAACATAGTGTGAACACACACACACATGCACACACACACGCACGCACACGCACACGACACCCTAGTGTTGTCTGCCTTTGAAACCACATCATACACTCATGCTAGCTCCCAAACAAAGCCTCAGTCTCCTCCTACCCCCAGCCCCTCTATTACCCACTCATCCGGATTTAAAAGGCTCTGCCATCGTAAGGTTTGCTCTTATAGCGTTTGCCGCCTGAAACATTAAACACCAGGATGCGGAGTCGCTTAATGGAGACAGGTTATGAAAATCGCCCATATCTTCAAAAGGCCTATTCTTGGGGTTATTTTCCCAATAAACAAAAATTAAAACTGCTCTACCATTTATCAACTGGTTTGCCTTTCTCGGAGAAAAAAAATCCACTTCTCCTCTTTGATGGCCTCTATCCATTATATTTTCATGGAGATTTAATCGGTTTACAGTTATGTTAAATGAAGCAGTACCCTCCCCCTTTAAATCTATTATTACCTTAAATTTTTTTAAAAGGGTCTTATGCACTTCATGAATTCATGATCAGCAAATAAATGCAAAGGATTTGCATTTAAATAATTCATGTGCTTTTTCCACCAAACAAATTAGTTTGACACATTTTTACTGTTACATGCATCAATGCAATGGTGGAACCAGGCTTCAGTGTGTGATTTTGTGGCCTTATACCACTAGGGTCTGGGGTTGAATCCCGCCTCCACTTTGTATATGTGGGTTTTGCATGTTCTCTCTATGTTGCACAGATTTCCCTTGGGTATTGCACGTTTTTATGGCATTTGTGCATATGCCCTGGCATACTGAGCATGGTGTCCTTTGGATAAGAGCGTGGATGATGGATGGGCGAGTATATGGAATATATATACACAGTCAGTGAGCGCATGGGTACACCTGCTCCTCCAGCAACTTCCGAGAGCCTTCACCCCCAAACAACAAATCATGTGGCTGCAGCTCAATATATAAAGAATACAGACAAGGTCAAGAGGTTCTCTTTCTATTCCACTGAGAATTTGGATGGTCAAGAGATGCGATATAAGTGATTCCGAACATCACCTGATTGCTGGTGTCAGGCATGTGGCTTCCAGCATCTCAGAAACAGCCACCGCCCAGCCTCTGTTGCGCAGTACCAGTGCTTGGAATTAACAGAAAATGACGATAAACAAAAACACATTCGGTCAGCTGTGTTTATTTGGCCAAAAACATCATGTTAATGAGAGAGGTCAGAGGTCAGGGAGAATGGCCAGACTTATTAAAACCAATGGGAAGGTCACTGTTGTAAAACGTAAAAGCTCAGTACAACAGTGGGGTTCGGAGTCACATGTGCATTAACATGTCAGAGCTGAAGCGCCTCGCGATGCGAAAGGGGTCCTATCCGGTACCACTTGGGTGCCTAATAAAGGTGCCTAATAAAGGTGACTAATAAAGCTTAGCTCCCTATGACTTCCTGGTTGCATTCATCATAATATTTGCAATAATGATACAGTTATTCATGCAAGTCGGCATGTAGATAAAACCCCACACTAAATATAATTTTGTTTTATCTGGCGCCAATTTTGTTGCAGCTAAATACAGTGGTCAGCACATTTTTACTTCCTTATTGTCACATGATTCACAAATAGGAAAATCTTGCAGTACCTTTCTTGTTGAAATCAAATACCTAATCCTAATTTCACTATCCCACAAGGATTTTGAGTGACACACAATTATACCCTATGCTATACACATATTTACAGTATATGTGCGTGGTGAATGTGACTTACCTAAAGGCAGAAGTATATGATTTTCTGTTGTACTGGGTGTCAGGAACGTCCCTCTTAAGGGTCCAGCAGATGTCAGCCAGCACAATGGGACTCCTATTGCCTCTTGATATCGGTTTTCCATATCAGAGAGAGCAGAATCCTGCCTCAATGTGCCCAAACGTGTTGCATCCTGTAGGCCTTAAAAATGTTCACGTATAGGAATTAAATCATTTTCCTAGATCAAACTTTTACATACCCCTACATTCTAAAAAAGGATGTATATACTATCAATATAACTTAAAAATGACATCACTCAAAACTTAAGGGTCATAGCAAAACTCTGAGTGCATTTTTAAAATCAGCATTAAAAATACCCACAATTGTTCTGTAACAAAATTTTTGTGGACCCGCGATCAAACAAGAGGCAACTTCAGCTTCGAGACAGAGACATATTTTCCGTCACTTATCCTGCAATTAAATCCAAACAAAAACGGCTAATATATTCCAGGAACATGTGAGAAACATTCATTCTGTGTGTCAGATAGCAGAACATGCAAAGCTGACAAATGAATGGGCCGCTATTCACCGGAGATCTGCACATTGCTTCCAGCTACAGCGAGCGGCCAGCGTAGCATCTGCAAGGAGCTGACTCACAGGAACAGTCTGTCTGTGTACGCCAGCGCTCGTATTTCTGAATATGTCACACCACCTTTTTCTTTCGCAAAGAAGAGTGTGTTGAATACAGCACCTTGACGTGACCTTATGTTGGTATTTACAGTCAAAACAGCAGCTTGAAGAGTGGCATTTTTAACGGGCCTCATACAGCAAACCCCACGTGTTGATACATTTATACAGGTTGATATTTTTCCTGGACAACCTCCCAGGGAGTACAGAGGGGCCATCAACGAGCAAGCTTTTATTCCCAGTGCCTTAGCCACAGCATCACCTGCTGGTGGGATGCCATTACTGAGAGCAAAAATTACAGTGGTGTCAATTTTTTGTTTTAAGGTTTGACACGATATGACTGCAACTCAAAGTGAATGTAACGTATTAATGACTTTTTGGTCTTCGAAGGGGGCGGCATGGTGGTGCAGCGGTTAACACTGTTGCCTCACACCTGGGTTTGAGTCTCTGCCTGGGTTCCATGTGTGTGGAGTTTACTCCCTGTGTCGTCACGGGGTCTCCTCCAGGTACCCTGGTTTCCCCCCTCAGTCCAAAAACATGCTGAGGTTGATTGGAGTTACCAAACTGCCCACAGGTGTGCGTGTGTGCGTGAGTGAATGGTGTGTGAGTGTGCCCTGCGATGGGTTGGTGCCCCATCCTGGGTTGTTCTGTCTTGTGCCCATAGGCTCTGGACCCCCTGTGACCCTGAATAGGACAGGTGGTTACAGAAAATGGATGGATGATTTTCAAAGAACAAGGAAACTCAGTGGAGGCTGGCATTTGGGATAAAGTGAAACTGGAACGAGGCTGCAAGACCATCTGCATCAGCTTCAAAATACACCCAGAATTGGAGTGGAGATCAAGACCACCAGCTTCCTTGCTGAAAAGCAGCTTTTTTCCATGGTACACCAAAGCAGTCATTAAAGACAGACTGGCCTGTCATCCATTTCATAAACAGGCGTGCCATGACTTTTGGGTGGATGGTGTTTTCGATGCTGCATAATTCTGCACACGTACACCAGTGACATCCGGGTCTGGCTTCCTCACTGAAGCAGAAAGGAGGCTGCGGAGGAGTCGGGGACACGGAAACACTGCATTACTGCCATGCTCCATCGCCAGAGGAGAACCGCCGCCCCCCCAACACCCGACAGCTCGTCAGCTGGGAGGCAATTTCCCGAAAGTTAAGTCTGGCCATATTGGTAAACATTCGCCCCCTGTGCTGAAACACCCTTCACTAGTGACAGACCCACTGCCATCCTCACCCTCATCTGATCTATAATCCCACGACAGAGAGAGATTTTAATAATTTAGCATTTTAAATATCAGTGTCGTTTCGGAATCAGCCCTTGGCCAAAATTGTTTTTTTTTTTTTACTTTGGTCCAATTGGGAGAAGGGAACAGTTTTTGAAAAAAATGTTATGTTGCTTCAGAGAAAACTATGAGCATAACTATTCCAAACGTTCACGTGGGAATCGACTATTGTAACCACCTATAATTTGGTTTATTATGTGCTTTTGCCAGGGATTCTATGCCAATTCTAGACTGGGTTAACCGGACAATTTGTTACAGCTGCACCTTAAACCTGTGATCGCGAGGACTGTAGTAACCTTGGACTTTTTCGGTACCTTTCAGTAGATTTGTCTGCTGCTGACCTCAGGCATCCTTAAAGTCTCCTCCATGTTAAAGGTCCTAGAAACAAATTTTAGTCCGCATTTTCAAGGCGTGCGGAACAGAGTTAATAAGCTGTTTTTGTGTAGTAGTGTGACCCTCAGGGTTTCCGGCACATTCCAGTCCTCTGTCCTTGATGCTTTTCATATGGGGGCAGAATTACCCGGGTCACTGCAAGCATTCTTCTGAGGTCATAACATTCCGGGACTTTATACAGAATACAAAAATAACAAATAAGGATTTACTTATCAGCAGTTTTTGTGGAAGTCAAGGAAATGGCACTGTATTGTGAACTAGATTGATATTTCTTATTTAAGGACACACCTTTTTGTGACCAGAAGATTGCCAGGGCTAGGAGGGGCTGTGTTATTTTACATTTCACCTGATTTGTTCTAGCAAATACAGACACGGAAAAAATTAAGAGACCGCAGCACAATTTTTTGTTTCACTCATTTCTCAATTTATGGGTGTGTGTCTGTGAATAATATATATTTTTCTGCAAACTGCAGTCTGGTTCTTCCCTGTTTCTCATTAATGAAGGACTTCTTCCTTGCTTTATGGGACTTCAGTCCTGCCTCTAGAAGCCTGATACAAACTGTCCTAGCAGCGCACTTCACACCTGCACTTAATGTTTCCCATTCCTTTTGAAGGTCACATGATGTCATCTTTCGATTCATGAGAAACTGTCGGATAAGTTAACGGTCATCTCTGGCATTAGAATGTTGCTTCCGGCCTTTACCTGGCTGGTTTCTGGTTGCTCTCAGTGTCTCCTGCTTCACCTTATTTTTGTGTACCGCTGTCTTACAAATTATGAATCTTGCTGCTCAGCCTTCCACCAGCAGAACCACAATTAAAGCATAATTTAAAAATGCAGATTTGTTTAAAATATAGAGTGGCGTATTAATTTTTTCCATGGCACACGCACACATGTTGGCATACCTATCTAAACGGGGACAATTCTTGAGTCTGCTTTACAAAGTGAGGTATTTCAAAGCCTTAAAAGCATAAAGTACAGTAATATGGGCAATATCTGTAACGTAAATTGTTAAATGATTGAATGTTATTGCATCTGTCTTATACCAATAATCATCTCTGCTGCTGGCTGCACTAGCATGCAGACATTTCACAGGGAAGTGCAGAAACTGCCAAAGCGCATTCTGTCTGCATTCATTGCTGCGTGAGTGCACACGCTGGTGCAGGGATTGCGTGTACTTAAAAACAAACTCCACAGACGCTCAATATGAGGTACAAACCCAGAGCCAATTAGCAGATGGAAATTCCTGATTAGCTGTAGCAAGAGAAATTAAAGACTCATCCTCTCAAGCACCAAGACCCATTTGGCATTTCTAAGTACTGCCAACTAGTTTTCGAGGCTGGTATCCACCTGCTGATCATCAGATGCGCGCTGAAGGACACAAAGTAATCATCAAGCCAGGAGCTTATTTGTGAATCATCAGAAGTGAGCAACGGGGTAAGCTGACCCACCAGGCTGGGCTGATGGGGCATCGGCAAACTTAAAAAAAGCATTTATATGCTCACTGATTAGCAGTCCCGGTCCCAGCCGAACATCACCGGTGGCGAGTCCTAGAAAGCCGCCTGCGTCTCTCTCCTATCGGACTGACGGGCCTTGCTGACTGGTCTGTGCTGCCAGCACATGGTATAATTGGTATAAGGGGGAAGAACTGCAGCTTAATAAGTTAAAGTTCTGCCCTTCGGAAAAGCCCTTGAAATAAATTTTAAGTACATAATCTTGTCTTTAAAATCTAACTGTGCAGTGAGTATTTAATTCCGCATTATATGCGTGTCAAGCAGTAAACTATGTATGTATGCATTTGAGTGTCTTTCAAGCAATTGACTTGGGATGAATAATGCATACATCGCAAGAGGCTTGATAATAGGAAGCACCTTATGAAGGCATCACCTGAAGTGGTTCGGATGTGTGGGATCAGCAGGAGGGCCGAAGCAAGGAGCCACAGCACTGGTGTGAGGACAGAAGTTACAGTGCGTGATGGAGTACATGGACAGACACAAACTAAGGATGCAAAGATCATATTTGTGGTCATGGCAAGACCAGTCATGCCAAATTGCTGTCCAAGAATGAACTTGGGGCGCAATGAATCATGGGATTGCTCTCGTTTGTCAAGGATGCAAACGAAGTATCCTTGACATTTGGGGGGAATGACATTTGGAGGTTTCTACCATTCTCAGTACTTCTGTTCTGAGGACTGGAACTAGTCTTTGGGCTTGGAAGATGGCGTGATACGGGTACATGAGGACACGTAGTACGGTCAAGCGCGCATATTGCGATACACCTCAGCTGACAGAAGTACTTCTGAGGGGAACCAGCAAAGCACATGTCAAAACAAACCCTGTCCTGGGAGCAATAAGTGGAAATGTAAGAGCCAGGCGTGTGTAATTGTTCCTAACAGTACACACTGGCAGTAGGCAGTTTATTTGCTTGCGCATTTAGCTGATTTGCAGGGGTTACTGATCTAAATCCTAAGATATGCTGTATTCCAATGAGACAAGTGGCTTGTAAAAATGAGCCTCATAAAAGTAGAAAGAGCTACTGTAATGGGTGAGACCAGGGGTGTGGCGGACTGAACCCTTCGCCAGCCTCTGCCCACAACACATCAAGATTTATTCTCCTCTCTGCAGCTCCTGTGCCTCAGTCCTTCATTAGTCTTCATTAGTCCCAGAGCGAGAGGGGAAAAAAAAGTAGAACATAGTTAATAATTCCTCCCAAAGTCTTCTCTGTAGGGAGCAGGGCTGAGGCATATCAGCAGCACAGGACGGCTGCAAGCGAGTTACGTTTCCCTGGCCGAACAGCAGGTGGACTCGTGGTTAGGAAACTGACCTTGAGATCAAAAGGCTGCTGGTTTAATGCGACTGTAAGAACCCTGCTGGTCCCCCCCCCCACCCCCCGGGCAAAGCACTTAACCTGAATTTCTTCAGTAAAAAAAAACTCTCCAGCACCATATAAATGGACACAGTATAAGAACGAAAACCTTGGGTGGTCTCAGTCCAAAGTGAGATTGGGCTTTCACTCCATGGTTCTTGTTTTAGGTATCATTTTGTGGCGTTGCATCGACGGAAGCAATTGCTGAGACCTTGACGGATGCTTATTTTGCCCATCCCATAATATCACAGGGGAACAGGTCTTTTCAGACCGTTCCGTCCCTCTGGCTTCTTATTCTAGCTGCCTCCCACCCCCAGTCCACTCCCCCAAAAGCCTTCTTGAGCACGCCTGAAGTGTGGATGATTAATAACTGGGGGCTGTTTGGTCCCCTGTCCATTGCAATGTGGGACAACTGGCAGGTATCTCCAGGACACAATAGCCCTGGGCACCTGGCTTTCAACACCAAACAGACAAACCCATAAATAACACCTTGAGTCAGGGTCACAAGAGCATCCAAAGCCAAGTGTCACGTCTGGATTCATCTAAGTGTTGTTCTTCCCATAGGATAGTTCCTACAAGCGCCTTTCACACGCTTCACAATGCTGGGCACATTCAGGCTTCACAGGCCGCAAATGACAGACAGATAAACAAAGAGACAGATGCTAGGTCAAAATGAGCAGTCTTACAGCATGAGACCCAATGGGCACCACAGGCTAGTCAGTCATTAATTATACCCCGAGGCCACAAATCATCTGTAAAACAAATCAAGTGGCCATGATTAATAACCAATCGGCTTGTGTGGACTCAGGGATTATTCTAAGAAGACCCCTCCTTGTCTCTCTTCACTGGTTTCCTATTGGTGCTCACATAAAGTTCAGGTTCTTGGTGCTGGCATACAGGTCTATCAATGGACAGGCACCCATCTCCATCAAAATGCTCCTCAAGACCTATATCCCATCCCGGCCCCTTTGGTCAGCAAACCAATATCATTTGGAGATCCCTCCACCACATGAAAAGTGTCACTACAGACGATTCTCTTGCGTGGTTCCCTGATGTTACAATAAGCTGCTGAACTACATCTGGTCATCAGACTCCCTGTCCAGCGTAATGAAACACATCAAGACCAATCTATTCCATGAATTCATCTACTTGGCTGGTGAGTCTTTGCATTCCTTGAGTGTCGTTATGTTGCACTACTGCTCCTTGGAAGGCTATTAGGTTTTTGCTTTGTTAGGAGTTGTGTAGTTTCTGCTCTGTACCAGGGCATTCTTTGGAAGCTCAGCCTAGCTGCATTTAAGCCTGTTTGACTCCTAGACAACCATATGTTTGCAATGCACACTTGCATGTCACTTTAGATAAAAGCGTCTGCTAAATGTGTAAAAAGTAAATAGGGAGTAAGACAAGATGCCTTCTATAGGGCATGTCCATCCATCGCAGGGCACTAAAACTCACACATGCATTTGCACACTAACGAAAAATGACAGTGTCTGGGGTTCCCAGAACAGCAGGCATTTATTATTGTGGGGGGAAACTGGAGCACCTGAAGGAAACCAGCAGCAAATGGGAGACCACACAGACAGATATGGGACTGGTCACAGAGAGACACAGAGAGAGAGAGAGGGAGAGAGAGAGAGAGAGAGAGAGAATGACTGAGTGAGCTAGTGAGAGAATGAGTGAGTGAGTGAGAGAATGAGTGAGAGTGAGTGAGTGAGAGAGAGAATGAGTGAGTGAGTGAGTGAGTGAGAGAATGAGTGAGTGATTGACTGCGAGAATGACTGAGTGAGCTAGTGAGAGAATGAGTGAGTGAGAGAATGAGTGAGTGAGAGAATGAGTGAGTGAGTGAGTGAGTGAGAGAATGAGTGAGTGAGTGAGTGAGTGAGTGAGTGCCCGCCG
>JAODJW010000040.1:9877170-9896476 GCA_026777045.1 Hyperopisus bebe | reverse complement strand
GTGAGTGAGTGAGTGAGAGAATGAGTGAGTGAGTGAGTGAGTGAGTGAGAGAATGAGTGAGTGAGTGAGTGAGTGAGAGAATGAGTGAGTGAGTGAGTGAGTGAGTGAGAGAATGAGTGAGTGAGTGAGTGAGTGAGAGAATGAGTGAGTGAGTGAGTGAGTGAGTGAGAGAATGAGTGAGTGAGTGAGTGAGTGAGTGAGTGCCCGCCGGAGCCAAAAGCCCATGGCATGGTTGCATTGCTGCCAAGAGAGCTGCCATGCCACCAACATGGTAATGAGTATTTTGCTTAAATCAAAATCTTGCTTTTAATTAATCAAAAACCTATTTACTTGTATGCTGATTACTCCAGCTTATTTGGGATTCATTATGGAAATCAGCCTGAAATGAATTGGTAGGAAGGAGAGAGCCCTAAGGTTAGAAACGGTGAACGTGGAACGGTGGCGAGGAGATAAGTGAGAATCGTCATGCCAAACACAGCTTATTGTCGCAGTATTATATATTCTTAAATCAAATCATAAATGCTGGGCAGACGACGAAAGATAGGTCCTTTCAAAGAACCGCGTAAACATACTAGAAGCGTCCACTAGATGGCAGCGAAATCTTTCCACTTTAAGACTGGCAAAAATGAATGTGAGACGATACTGAAGATCTTTAAGAGTTATTGTACATTTTTTTGACCTTAGGCATAAGATTAATATTAATTATTATTGTTATTATTATTCAGGTTGGTTGTGGTCATCTATGACTGCAGTTCTGTGGCTACAGCAAACCAAATGTGGCAAGACATTTTGGACCATATACAGGGAATTGATCAGGTATAGCTGACTGTAGGTTCATGCACAAGGATTTAGCAAATGTATTCTTCCCTCCAGGTTATGCCTCAGCTGCCTAAACACAGCTAAACACATTTTCTTAACAAGCTGTGTAGTTTTGAGCAGCAAATAAATCACAATAAAGAGATTGCGTCATTCTATTAATCAGACAGTTAAGGGAGGGACACAGTAGCCACGGTTACAAAGGCACCAATTTTGCAATGAATTTCTCCGTTATAAAGAAGTTTACATACAGGACTTACCATGTAATTCCATGCCAGCCATCCATCCTCATATCCTGGTCAGGGTCACAGGTAGGTGTAGAGATGCTCTCAGGCATTATGAGTGAATTAAAGATACATTTTTATAGCGCTTTTCAAGACGCCCAAAGAGCTTTACAGAAACAATGGGGAGCCACTTCAGCCACCACCTCTGTGAAACACCCACCTGGATGATGTGATGGCAGCCATTCTGCACCAGTATGCTCACCACACAATACCTGAGGTGGTGAAGGGGCAGGAGAGAATTCACCAGTTAGATATAGGGGATGATTAGGAGGCCAGATTTGAAAGGACCACAGTGGGCAGTTTTAGCCAGGGCATCGGCGTAGCACCTCTAGTCTTTCAAAGGAGGCACAGGGATCTTTTATGACCTCAGAGAGTCAGGAGCTCGGTTTTACATCTCATCTAAAGGATGGCGCCATTTTTATAGGACACTGTCCTTATTACTGCACTGGGGCTCCTACACAGACCACAGGATTGGCTAACCTGTTGGCCACAGTGTTCACACAGACCACAGGATTGGCTAACCTGTTGGCCACAGTGTTCAGACAGACCACAGGATTGGCTAACCTGTTGGCCACACCAACGCCTCTTCTAGCAGCAACCCAGCTTTCGTCATTGGTCTCCCAACTAACTACTGGCCAGGACCAAACCTGCTTTGCTTGAGGTAGGTTACCTAGTCTGAACTGCAGATATTTTGGCTGCTGTTGGGCATTATAAGGTACAGGGCTGGGATGCAGCCTGGATGGCGTGTAACTCACACATGACCATATGCTGTGGGTGGTTTGAGACGTGATGTAGCCTAATGACATGTTTTTGCACTATCTATCTATCTATCTATCTATCTATCTATCTATCTATCTATCTATCTATCTGTCTATCTATCTGCCTCTCTGCCTGCCTGTCTGTCTGTCTGTCTCTCTGCCTGCCTGTTTGTCTGTCTGTCTCTCTGCCTGCCTGTTTGTCTGTCTGTCTCTCTGCTTGCCTGTTTGTCTGTCTGCCTCTCTGCCTGCCTGTCTGCCTCTCTGCCTGCCTGTTTGCCTGCCTGTTTGTCTGTCTGTCTCTCTGCCTGCCTGTTTGTCTGTCTGCCTCTCTGCCTGTCTGTCTGCCTCTCTGCCTGCGTGTCTGTCTGCCTGCCTGCTTGATTTTCTTTTTTTGAATGAAAACAGAACAATAAGATCTTAGCGGTCGCTCAGCTGTTATGCTATTTTAATGTTACAAGTGAGTGTGGGAAGATTTAAACCATCACATCTGACAGGGGTAGACGTAAAACTTGTTTTGCGTCCGCTGAACTCTGTGCGAAAGACGAAGCTGCGGAATAAGCAACTTTTATCCTCTACCAGGTTTTTCGGCTGCTGTAGCAAAGCTGTAATGATCCCCTTATTTTTTTTTAATTAGATCTTGTTTGTTAAGATAGTTGTCAGATGGAGAAAGTTCACTGATGGGTTTAGAGAGACAGTTGAGATCTCAGCTGGAGGGCAGAGTACAAAACACAAATGAGTCTCTGATGCTGAACCAAGACAGACAACTCTTTTGTTTTCGGTTGCTGCATAATGAATCGTCATAGCAACATAAGCCTGAGCTCCTGTGTCCTTCCAGCTACTGTCTCTTCTTGTATGAAACACCGACCACAGGAGATACATAAAAGGACTCCATGCCCCCCCCCCCCCCACACACACACACACAAACACACACACAGCTAAGCAGGGGAAGGTTATGTTACGTAACCTTGACTGGCAGCACAATATTTTTTTTTTATCTGTCATTGGCAGTTTTGATTTAAGGAACGATACTGACAGATGAAATTATCGTCAATAAAAGCTTTTCAGTTTATGGGTGTCAATATTTGTTGTTTTCTCTGATGCTAATGTGTGCTAAGAATTATTATCATCGAGGCATATTAAAGAGCTGTGATTTATTCCATCTTGATGGAGAAACAGTATGATGCTAGTATATACAATTATATAAAATAGGTTTTGATTCACAGTTTGCCTTTGGTGCAACACTGTTCTTTACAAATAAGTAATCTATGCAATAACAGCCATCCATCCATCTATCCATCAATCCATCTTAATACCTGCTTATCCAGCGCAGGGTTGTGGTGCATTCTGACAAACAGTGATGTAATACAAAGGCTATACTTTTTACAGTATATCGACACACCTCGCGTATTGTTCTGCCTGATGCTTCCTGTCACATGACCATGTCACATGAACATCACATCCAATAATTATTGGATCACTGTCAATTCTAGCCCTGCTCTTATTTTTTGACCTAAAGGCAACAGAGAATAACTCTGCATGGGTGGTTTACTTTCTAAATATTTTCCTTTACAAATCTGAGCCGTCGGATCATCTTGTCCCAAAATAACAATACCTGATTATCTATAAATAGATTCCCACTTGAGTCATTGATAAAGGACTGAAGATTAGACTCCTCTTTTGTTCTTACAGGTCATTTGAAAGTGGCATATCTAATAACTCTTGTGAGCCTTGTTATTTAAACCCAACAAACATAGCCAAGCTGCTTTTATGTTAACAATAAAAGACAACAGCACAATATTTGTCATCAACCTAAAAGGAGCCAAAGAATGTAAGCATCACTTCATAACTTTTTACACAACTGTTATGAACTATAAAATCAATTATCCTCTTTTTATGTTTGCCAGTTCTGTAGAAGATATGCAATAATTAAATTAATAGTGATGGTGGGTGAAGCGCAATGAAGATCAGTTAAGTACAGTTTCTGCTAAAATGAGCCATTTCTTTTAATTCAGAGGTTATTCCACTATGCATTACAAGAACAAAAGGAGTCTATCAGCATCACCCGGTGTCTTAATTTCCAATGCATCTAAGCTTGGATCTTCAGTGGGCAGTGACCCTGGGATTGAGAAGATGGACCTGACATAAACACTGAGCCAATTATGATTGAGCTAATGTGTAATTTACCAAGTGATGTGACCACATTCATTGATGGACTGAACAAGTGACTAAGTGGTCAATGTACAGATTGACTGAGGTGACATCTTGAGGTAAAGTTACATTGACTGCTTTCATTGACCAATTGACTGATACATCTAAATCTGAGGCCAGACAAAACGCTAATAATATAACAACTTCGTGGAAGAGTGAAATTGACTGAAGTACTTGACTGGTCTACTGCTCACAGAGTAGTTGATATAGAAGTAAATATATCCTTTCCTGAATGTGTTCAAGGTAAAGCCTTTGAAGAATAATTATGATTCCAGTTCACGTGGAAGGTTTAATAAACAGTCATCCATGTAAGAAAATTCTTTTCATAACTATTTATGTAATTCAGCTTCCAAAGTGCTTCCAGTGGATGAGTACAAAGGTTAGTGGATCCAGCATATGATTACATTGGGTGACATCTGTATAAGATTTAGTGAAAGTATCCCAAACAAGATGACCTTACAAATAACTGAGCCACAATAATTATCCATTGATTAATAAGGCCTGAACATCAGAAACCGCATGCTAGTTAAGGTTCCAGTTACGCTTGGACACAGGAGGAAATTAGAATTGTCAGGTTGGCTTGAACTGAAAAATGATTAGCATTAGTGAAAGCCTTGGCAGACTCCAGAGAGAGCGGCAAAGAGGCAATGCATGGCAGAGGTTCAGGAGAACACAGAAACACCACAAGCATGCATGACAAAGCCAATAATATCATCCCGACTGGAACCGCGGGGTTATGTGTGCCTGCAAACCAGGAAAAAAAAAATATCGCTGCCAGTCACATGCTTCAATGCCAGCTAGCCACCTTTCAGGCTTTCGCTAAGGGCACTAGCCAAGAGCCATGGGCTGGTGATACAGCATTGGGTGCTAACACAATAATTAGAGGCTACAAAGCCATCCCAGCCCCGAGATAGATGGCATCTAGCCACGGTGCTTGACCTTGGCTTCAACAGGAAGTAATTAGCTGTTAGCGACTCGCAGCCCCACACTAGCGGGAAAAAATGCAGAGATTGCAAAAACAGCAGGGGCCGATCACAAGGCAAACAAAGAAGCTTGGGCAAAGACGTGGGAACAGCAGATAGCATCAGCGCCTACCGGGATCACATCTGGGACTGTTTTTGCCATATGTCAAAAAATGTATTGTGGGAAGCGTGCATAATGCATGGTTAGCTAAATCCTGGGTAGGACTGTTGTTGTTCTTATTGTTGTTGCTGTTGTTAACAACAACCATATTATTATTGTCATTATTATTAGTAGTAATATGATGCAATATGCAATATAATTCATGCAAATACATTGAACAAATAAAAAATAATAAATCAATCCCACCTACTCTCTTATTTTGCTTATGTCTATGAATATGATATTTTTTCCTGTTGGTAATCTTGAACAAGGATGGTGCCTAATATACAATGAAAGAGCTTAACAAATCTCTCCTCTGATTTTTAACTATCTCTTAGGCTATAATAATAATAATAATAATAATAATAGGTACTTTATTGATCCCACTATGTAAGCATGCTCCCATTTTATTAATGCCATCGGTGACGAATGTATCGCTAGACCATAATACCAGCAAGACGGCAGTTGCATAAGGAGGAATGAAAAGGGATGGGTGGACTGATAGTTACACACTACACTATAGGAGAAGAGCTATTCCCATTGTGGTAAAGTGTAGTTTGTGGCCCACGTTCTGGTCATATCTCAAGCAGGTGGGACGACTGCACAGGTCACAACACTGCTGTGCTGCAAATGATTGAATCAGATGAGATATCGTTCAATAAGTCCTTTCAGCGGGACCTAGTTGGTCAGATGTTGTGACAAGGTCATTATTATTTGACCCAGGTTCATATATTATAGGTTTTCTCAAAATTCCTGTAACTGCAGTTACAACAGCCTCTGGCACTGCATGAGAATATACAATGATTGTGTCTCATGGATTCCTTCTTGACCAAGACCAGTTATACAAGGCGGAGAATCTGCAGTTGGTTCCAGAGGATTTAGTGTGTTGTGCTACAATATACTGAGCCTGAATCATAAGTAAATATTAAGTAAAGGATAAGCAAAAGATGAAGATGCCATGTGACTTAACACACTTAGTAAACAGATTCAATCTCACTGATTTATTTTTTTTTACTTTTATAGCATAGTACTTTCTTTCTGCTTCGGCACGGTTGCCATAGCAATGCATAAGTGCTGATTCTGAGCCCTCTTCCCCATGTCTTAAGCTGGTATTCACTGTATTTTCCCCCCTAAATGACTGTGTAATTTACATCAGACACAAGCATCTGCTTAGCAGAGGAATCCATTTTGGGTGGGTGACCATGTAAACACTCAATATTTTATATGCCAGTTTTTATACATAGAAACATAGACACATAGATGTGCTACACATCTCTAATCTTTTAATATTATTATAATTTTTTTACTGTATAACTTTTCTATTTTATGACATTTATTATATTGTTTCTTTTAATTATCGTTATTTTGCTGTCACTACTTATTATGGCAGCATTACATTAGACTGTATACCTTGCATGTGAAAAATAAAAACCTTGAATCCTTGAATATAGAGCAAAAGTCTTCATTTTTGAAGCACCGGGGTAACAACTATATCTGAAGATTCTCAGTCACATGTCCTATTATGTTTTATCATCTACTATGTTTGTTTGCTAATCACTAAACAGACATACAGCTTCTATTTTTACCCCGTTTCATAGCAGAAACCTTTGTTGCCGTTCCTCATTTGACATGCTCTACAGCAGAAATATCCTTTAGAGGTTTGATGAACAAAGCCAAGCAATAAGGGTGAACTTTCAAGTGCTTAATAGAGCATCAACACAATGCACTTCATAAATACACAGCCAAGCATCTTTTTTTGCCAAATTTACCGGTTTTGAGAAAAAGAGATACATCTTTTTGAATTGGAAACCTTATAGTACAGTGTCTGTAGTGTGCTTTGCACTGAGCTTTATTCTTTTTAGTGTGCTTTGCAGTGACCTTTATCTTTGTGTTTGCTGTGTCAATTATCCACCTTTATCCATAGGTTAGCTTGGCCGTTTGGTATTTTTTCTGATGTCTGCTTATGCTACAGCAAGTTTAGTGAATTCAGCTAGTGTAACCATCCTGACAAAGGTGCTATGTTTTCGTATGTAAATCAGAGAGACTAGAGGTCACTGATAAAGAACACTGTGACACTACCCTGGCTAGACTGGCTTCATAATGATGTTGTTCCAGTTCTGTCTATATGTGTGTCACTTTATATTACTGCAGACTGCAGGATAAGTTCTAGGAACTGTGTTTTGACGTGACGTTATGTTGAAAACATTGGCTCATTCTCACTGATATCCTACAGGCTAAGTAAGATTTGTTTCTCCTAAAATCCATGCTGAGTCTCCCTTAAAATGTTATTGCTGGGCAAGTAGCCTGCTACTTAGGCTAAATTATAGCTTCTATAACCTTACAGATCTCTTTCTGGTTTATGGATCGGTGTTAAATCAGCTATTTTCCAACCTATGGCTGCTATTTGCAGGAACAAAATAACTCGGCCTGAACTCATTCTTCCTTTAAAAACAGCAAAGAAAATGCAGATGGATTACTTTGTAAAGTGTCATAAAGCACTCAATATATTATAAGCACAGTGTATCAGTAAATATGGAAAAAATCTGAACATTATGGAACATTATGAACATTTTCTGCAAAAAGCTATATTCTGCAAAGTGTTATACAGAAGAATCAGCATGGAATGTTTAGCAATAGATTAGGTAACAGAAAATTATAGACTGCATGCGAAAATGATCCATACTGGACAGGGTGATAAGCTGTTAGAATGATGATAGATGAAAACTGTAATCCCTTTAGAAAGAAGCAGTTTTTTTCCCAAATCAACAAGTAAAATATATTTTTAATTTTTTTTTATCTAACTGCAGTTTATAATTCTATATATATAATATATTTATATTATATTATATTTATATTATATTCTATATATAATATAATATATAATTCTATATATATAATTTTTTTTCTTTTGAGTTAGATCTGGGTTATTTTGGCAGTTGGCTTATTATTAAAAATGTACTTGTGATATAACATTCATTTTCTTTGTTGTATTGCCTGAATTTTTGTAATTTTTGGTGCCTTTCTTACACTGTATGTTTGCTTGGTCGTCATGCTCAGTGACTTGATTGATGGTGCTGGGTGACTGAGTCACAGCGCTGAGAAACAGCTTCCACTGCCTGCTATTTTTACCGGGAATTTTGCTAAATCATTTTCCAATGAAAGGTCAGGAATTTCTATATGTATATATTTATGTAATGGCTAAATAGATCTACATCATCAAGCTGTTTGGGTGTAAAAATGTTAAGCAAAGAAAATAGTTTTAAAGCTTATCTACAGAAGGGTGTCCCCTGCCTTTTATCCTGGGCATCCTGGGACAGACTTCAGGCTTACTGGGACACTGTACTGGATTACTGGTTACGGATGGATGGATGGCATAACTCAAAGAGTATAATCTTTGACACAAATACCCATTTTTAGGTGCCACAGTTTCCCATTTATGTTTTCTTGTCTAGTTATTTTCTGGGAGTGTTAGATTGTCCCACTCAAGCTCCGTAGCGGTCCACGCCGAAACGTGAGAGAAACGGCGGGCTGACATACTCACGCCTGTGCGCACGCCGCCTTGCTGGCGCTGCATTACCGAGTTACTTTCTGAAACAGTCTCAGTAAATGCTTCTGCCTGCTGTGTGAATGATTTGATTTTGTGTCAGGCCCAAAGAGTGGGACGGCTCAGTGCCCGCGAAGCATCGCCGGCATCCCAGTGATTGCTGTAATTAATAGGTGGCATCCAGAGATGTAGTCATGATGACAACAGCTGTAGGCCTAAATATAGCCTGCTCTGGTTTAAAATCACTCCTCGGCCTGAATAAAGTGGGTTGGGACAAGAAACGGAATCTTTGTACTTCACTGCCTCTTTTCCCATGGTCTAGAGCAAGGCTAAAATAATACCTTTCGCCGTCAATGTCCATGGCTGAGATTTACTTGGCACGCAGCCTTTAAGGAAACCATCCCTTTATCTGGTTGGTATAATAGAATCTGGTGTATTAATGTTACGCTGCCAGGGCTGGACTTTCTGAGACCTCCATAATCTGTACTCTGAGCACAAGAGATCAGATTGTTCTGGAGGTTTAGGGTTCGACTAAGCAGTACTTTGATCAGCGTGTGTAGGAGAAGGGGGTTAAATGGCAATAAGAAACAGCAGAGCATTAACTCCCCCATGCAGCCACGGAAGCGCTTTTAACCTCGGAGTCTCTGTTATCTTCAGCCGATGACGGATTTTTACACGCGCGCGTTTGTTAAGCTGGGGTAAAGGAGAGATTACCTCCTCATTTGCGGCCTGCCCCTCCCTGAATGCTAATAGATGGAGATTGAGGCAGGGGCCATGGATCCCATGAGGGGGATTGCAGAGCGCATCCGAATCGCTCTGCGCCTAAGCTGGGAAGGGAGTCAGACTGTTACCCAGGTTACCCCGTGTGAGAGGTAAAACGGAAGGGAGGAACAGCATCCGAATGGGGAAAATCGCTGCACGCCACGTGGTAATGAAGTGTTAAAAAACAATCTTCTGAGTTCAACTGCGGAGGCGAACTGGTGCTAATTAATGTTGCGGTGGAAGAGGGGGGGTGGGGGATTCATTAAAATTGTCATACCTTGATGAACACAGAGCAAATCAGCCCCAGGACTGGCTGCTGTCTGTTAGTTATCTGATAATCATACCAACCATATTTTCTCTGAGACGTTATTTCAGGAAAACAAATTAGGGGTTCGAGTGCCCAGAATAAGGGCCTGAAGATAAAGGGCAACCCGAGGGGCTTCTATGCACGTGATCAGAGTTTCGAATAATCGGTTATCAAGTTTTATTTTCATGTTTGGAACGCGTGCCACTTTGGCTGTTATGGGAGGAATTATCAGGCTGACATGAAAGTGAAACGTTTATTTTTGACACTTTGTTTTGCCCGTCTCTGATCAGAGCAGTTGATGTTTTTTGACAGTTTTCTAACTCATCTCTAATCGAATCAGTCCACTTCCTTAGTGTCAGTAGATGAGTTGGGAGCAGCCTGATAGTTTTGATGTATGAAGGATACGGCTGAGAGCTTTGTCCTGTTCAGGGAGTCAAAGTGGTGTTCAGGTAATGTTGGAAAATATCATGGAGCAGATAGGGGTGGATTTGGATCAGGGTGAGAATCGGGATTCCTACGTTCCAGTTGCTTGATCGTTGTGTTTGTGGTCAGCTCAGTTGGGACAAGGGGGTGTTGTTCTCTCTCTGGCAGGAAATTGGTCTTTTGCCAGACAAAAATCAGCCAGTGTTCGAATTGTGTAAAAGGTCTTTTGGGAGGGGGCACCCAGGTGAGGGGGGGATGGAAAACGTTTTCTGACTGTGGAGTCGCATTGAATATTGTAAGAAAGTAATTTTAACTGGGACCCCTCAGGTGCATATGGTTTCTTTTATGGGGGTTCTCGGGCTCTTATGGGGGGGGGGGGTTTCCCCCAAGGTTCTCCCCAGGTTGAGAATGACTCAACTTGTGACTCTTGTGTAGTAGAAAGTCAGTACAATGCCCACAATCACCTGAAAGCATAGGCTCATGTGCTTCTTCTGAATGTTACCTTAAAGGAGAAGTCAATAGTAAACAAACAACAGGCCGATGGTCAAAGGGAACTGAACTGACTTTACCAAGATAGAGCTACCATTGCATTTTCCAACTCAAGTCTGTCATTAATTAACCAAATAAATACGTCATGCCCCTTTGGCTTCATAGCCCTTTACTGAGGATGGACTGCAGCTAGAGGAATTCTTCTGAAAGGTTTCTGTGGACACGTAATGTATCCCTATGCAGACATGGCCATGGGTGGCAGAGAGATTTAACCAGAAGGATGGTTGAAGTGATAGGTAACTCCCACCCTTGAGGCAACCTCTGTCTGCTCTTGCTGATGAGCTCATCCAGTCGTTGCAAAGTGTTGTGCAGGGTTTAATTAAGACACATGCCTCGAAGAGAACATTATCTAGGTTATCGTGGCCTACTTCCTGAATCTGATGTTGCCTTGTGGGAAAATGCTCTCCTACAGACACATGCACCTCATGGTTGGTAGGCGTCCTAACTTGAGCCACATGGGCAGACTTGGTCCAGCCCCTCCCTTTGGTGCGTGACCAGTTGTGTTAGCAGGTACCTGTGGCATCCCATTAAAATTTACAGAAACACTTAAAGCAGTCATCATAATGCATTATATATGCCTTCATAATGCATTATAATGTATTCATAATGTATTATAAACACAGTTAAAACTATAAGAATGCATAACACATTAAAGCCATGTTTATTATGCATTGTGAGTGCTCTATGAAATTTTCATCTAAAATGTGCTATATAATGTACCTTCATAATGCTTTATTAATGGTCGAAATAAGAATTAAGGATGTTTTGTATTGCATTATGAAGGTATTTATAGTGTATTATACACGAGAGTGTCATAAGCCAGTCATAATGCATAATAAACGTGGCTGTAATGTGTTACACCTTTTTGTGAATAGTTATAGCCCTGTTTATAATATTTCATTAATGCATTATAATGCATTATACACAAGTGCTTTAAAGTGTTACCAAATTGACTTAAAGGTGCTATCTCTGCAGTGCTTTGGCTCTGTGGAGGGAAAACAAACTCAGATTCTTGGTTTAGTTGAGTTTCACTAATTATAGCCGACATAAAAGGCACTGAAGGATAGATACACAGAGGACAAGAAAAGAATATGACAGCATTAATAAAAGAGGGGATCGATGTTTGCTGAGAGGTAAAACCTGACTAAAACAAATCACCACCGCTGGATCTGCGATCAAGTCCAACACCAATAGATCTGTCAGGGCAGAGTGTGGGAGACACCAGGCAGGTTGCACAGACTGGTGTTGAGAAGCGGCCAAGTGATCGGAGAGGTGTCGAGAGGACAGAAAAGGTCATTCTCCTACATGGGGGGTCAGCTGGGGACTCTCAACACTAAGGCCTTTTTAGGACGAAAAGGGATACGGAAGAGGGCAGGCCGAATAGGTCAAATGTCCACAAACATTTATAAAAATATTTTGAAATTGTTAGCTTTAAAAAGCTTTAAATTGAAAAGCTTTAAATTGTTGAAATGTTGTTCTACAATAAAACATCTTAAATTTGGCCAGTTGATCCACCGGTTCCATACCCCCCCTCCCCTCGATTGGCTAATTTTTCCAAGAGCACTCTCTCCTCTTTCCTGACTTTCTCTACTGGCACCCTGTGCATTGATTAGCATATTACTGATGTTCCATCATTTTTAATTCCTTCTGGTTTCTTTTTGACTCCAAAAAATAGCTAAAATGGCCCACTGAGGCCTCCCCCCCCCCAACCTACCCACGTCTTCCTAGAGCCCCAAAGAAGTTAGCCAACCCCTAGGATACTGGGATCCTTAAAAAGGTATAGAAAAGGAGACACGTATTCGCATCTGTCGCCATGATGCCAGTTGTGTTTTTGGGGATGATGTTAAAGGGCCATTTACTAGCCCCAGAGGAGTGGTAATGTGAGACTAGTTCTCATTCACCTGTGGGAGAGCTTGCCCGTATCTGAGTGGCACATTGTATTCATCTGTCTTCTTGTGGGGGGATGCTTTAGGGGCCCAAGAATGTGGCTTGTGACTCTGGTACCCTTAGAACCATGGCGCTGTCACTGGGCTATTAGCCAGAGTCGTGACTCTCTCATCCAGGCCGTCTTTCGGGGTCTTAGTTACACCCTCCCTCCATGCGTGATTTATATCTTTGTTTTTGACAGGATTGTACATTCATTCCGTTACTTAGCTCGGCTTCCTTACAATGCAGTTTCCCTCTGGGCTACGGTCCACAGATTGTGTTGCAGCACCTCGGAGGACTTCAATGGGTTCATCAAAGAGATGGGGAGTGACAGAGATGGATAAAACACCAGAAAATCAGACGCAGCAACTTCACGCTAATCTGTCTAAATTATGTCACTTCTTTGTTTCTCATTCTAAATCAAAGCAGTTCCTCTTGCTTTATTTATTTATTTATTCATTTTGCTAAACCAAGCCGCCACGACAGAACACGTTACCGGTGTCTCAGATCCAGCCTGCACCAGTGTGCCTTAATAAACTCCAGAACCAGTTGCCTTATTAACACCTTACTGCTTCACGCATGGAAAAATCTATAACTCATTTCTTGAATACTTTGGGAAAATGGCTTGGCGCTAAACTAAAGGTATTGCTGGAATCTTTGATGGCTCACAGTGCATATAACCTCGTTCAATCCAATGAATAACAGTAAGAGGATGGATTTAACGCTTTTTTCCGGAGGGTAATCTGCCTGGACTTAGAGCCGGGGGAGGGGGGGCAAGTGATGGTGCAGCATGGGGGTGTAATGGGACTCTGTAGGGAAAGGCACTGCATGAGCAGAATGATGCCTTGTTAGCATTTTGGTTGTCTTGTCTTCTGAACAGCTTTTCTTTACTTTCATAAACCCACACACCAGCAGCTATGGATGCAAAAATTAGGGGATTGAACCAATTGGTTTTTGACTCGTAGATACTGATGTTGCTGATGACCTCTATTCAATCCGTACACATTCATGCAGCAGACAGCAATGGTGACTGTCCTCAGCGACGGAACAACTGAACACTGTGCCCTGGGGCAACAATGGACCATACCCCCCCTTTCCAAATTCATACCTAGGGCCTGCGCCAATTGCAGCAGTTGCAGATGATGAATTTTAAGTAGCCTCCAAATATCGTACCCATATTGGCTGGGCCCTGAGGCTGCACTGGCTGCCCCGCCTACCAGTGTGCCCCAGAGACTGTCCGCAGTGGGGATCCCCCTCCCCCACTGCTGCCCCTACAGACTTAGATGGCGTCCACACGGCAAAATCTTTGCGCCATTCTGTGTCAAGTACTGCCCAGTTTTTGTTGCTTCGCCATGATTGAAATTTCATGTAGTTTGCTGACTTGTAGCAACGCGGCATCCAATCAGATATAATCTTCGGTTTGTGACGTAGGTTCAGTGACTTGGAAACCAAACCGCTTAACAACATGGAAGAGAAACTAATAATCGCAGTGTCCCAGTACCCCGAATTACTTAACATCACCTTAAAATCATATTGAGACTTAATTCAGAAAAAAATGCACTGATCCTCACCATACGTATGAAGTTCCCTCACCAATTTAAATTCACAGTTAGTGTCACGTTTTAAAAGTAAAATTTTACGAACCCATCGTATTGCCTCTTTTCAACCTTTTTTGGTGTAAACCAACAATGTAACTCATTTTGTATCCAGCCAAAAAACACTTTACAATCACACTTATTTTTATGGTGAGTGTTCTTACATGACCCTGTTCACCCGTCCAGTGCCTTTCGCTAGTGCCGGGCGGTTTGTCACTGACCATGTAAACAGGGAAGCAAATTTTTTGTCTGTGCTGAGCGGTTTGTCACCTGCCGTGTGGACAGCGCCTTAGGGTACTAACCCACTACCCTTGTTCCCAATGCATCAAATATATTTCAGTGGTGGAAATGTTTTGATCCAGCAGTTCTCAAACTGTGTTCGGCGTAGCTCCATGAAAGAGCTCAGTGGTCTGCATGAGAGCTATGCCGATTTGTTACTGTAATTCACGTTACAAGGATTTTTTTTTCTACCCATTTGATGCTTGGATAGGGGGCAGCATGGTGGTGCAGTGGTTAGCACTGTTGCCTCACACCTCTCAGACCTGGGTTCAAGTCTCTGCCTGGGTTCCATGTGTGTGGAGCTTGCATGTTCTCCCGTGTCGTCGTGGGGTTTCATCCTGGTGCTCTGGTTTCCCCCCACAGTCCAAAGACATGCTGAGGCTAATTGGAGTTGCTAAGTTGCCCATAGGTGTGAATGGTGTGTGAGTGTGTGAGTGTGCCCTGTAATGGGCTGGCCCCCATCCTGGGTTGTTCCCCACCTCATACCCATAGCTTCTGGGATAGGCTCTGCCCCCCCCCATGACCCAGAAGGATAAGAGGTTTGGAAGATGGATGGATGGGTAGTTGACTACTTTGACTTGATCCAAAGTGGGACAGGGTCCTGAGATCCACTGTTAGCACGATTCTGAATATTGCAACACTGTATGTTATTGTTATTCTTTGCTATGAGTGTACAGTATCTGCAGTAGGGGGGTGGTGGCTCAGTCGGTAATGCTGTTACCCTCTAGATCTACACGTTGACGGTTTGAGTTCCTTATGCCTAGTTGACTCCATGACAGTTTGCACTGTGCTTAGTTGTACGTTGCTTTGGACAAAAGCTTCTGTTGAATATGTCAAATGTGAATATGCATAATGATTACAAGTGACATAATAGTGTGCTTTCACGGTGGCTGGGAGCATGTTTCACTGTGGTCTGCTAGCTGTTACGCTGTGTGGTTATGATTTGCTAGCTGTTATCCGACATGATTATTGTCTGCTACCTCTTATCCCACATGTCTGTGATTTCCTAGCCGTTCCCCCTCATGACTATGGCTTGTTAAATATCCTACTTTGTTCTGATCTGCTAGCTGTTATCCCATGTCGCTATGATTTGCTAGCTGTGATTCCACTCGACTATTGTTTGCTATCAGTTATCCCACATGGCTATGATATGCTAGCTGGTATCCTACATGGCTATTGTTTGCTAGCCATTATCCCACTTGACTATTGTTTGCTAGCTTTTATTCCACATTTTATTTTCTGGTCCAGCGTGGGTGGCGTGGTTGTTATGCCGTAAACCCGCGAGGGCTCCGAATGCATTCTTTTATCAAGTTTATGATTTCTGAATTCAGCCACGTGTTTTATTGTCATGACACCCCAGTCTGTCGAATACACCCCAGGGTGTGTGCTGTGTAGTGCTTAAAATACTCGTACGTACTGTAGACCTCCAAATATATTCTGCTGCGTTACCTCAGAATGCCATTCGACTCCCTGACAAACAATAAACAACTGACGTCAGAAGTGCCCCAGGGACCAGGCAGACTGTATTCACATGAAAACAACAATGCAGACCTGTGCATCACACATAGACACAAAAACACACATGTGGATGTCCAGGAGGTACTTATGACACAGAAAGAGTGGAGTCAGATAAAGTAAATCAGGTTCAGAGAAGGCGTAGATGGGAGGCGGTAGCGAGTTGGGGGTTTGGAGGTGCGTAGCTGTCAGTGTGCGCGTTTGGCGAAACGATGCCGAGTGGCCCGTGGGGGTGAATATACGCGCTGTACAAACAGACGCAGTGATCCTCATGCTAATGAAGGTGTGCAGGGGGGTGTAGTTGTTTGCTTTGCGGGTCAGTGCTTAAGGTAGATGCGACTCTGAGTCCGGCATAGCTCAGTGCTTTTGCCCTGCAAAACCAGTCACTCATATAAATGTGCCTGGTTCATGCTGGTGCCTTTGGCAGCCACCGGACAGCCCGGATGATTGCCTGCTAGAACCTCTATGCAAAGAGAGAAAGAGAGTGAGAGAGCGAGCGAGCAAGAGAGAGAGAGAGAGAGAGAGAGCAGCAAATAAATAAAAAAGCCAGAATCTCAGAGATAGCTAAAATGATGAAGGCAAAACTCCTCAGTCTGACGGGGGGGAAGATCAAGAGCGCGTCACTCTCGCAGGACACAGGAACGCAGATGTGAGTAATGTTATAAATAAGAGGAGGGGGGGATCAAGGGGGGGGGGTCATGATTTATTTTTGCCACTCATGTCTTCTCGTGCTCATGCAGGTCTGAGGTCTGTGACAGACTCTCGTTTTGCTGGAAAGGCATCTTCACCGACCGGCACCCTTAGCATTGGATTCACCCGATTGCCTTCTTGAAGGACATCAGTGGGGTGGGCCTCTGATTAAAGGTGGGGTCAGTGATGAGGTAGGATCAATCACATTGGCACCTGCGCTTGCAGCTGGTCCCTCCGTACATGCAGAGAAAGGCACTCACTCCGTGCGCTATAGGTATAACCCATTACACGTGACTACCCGCTGTTTTGGTACAAAACATCGATCCTGTCGTTTTTCGTTACTCAAACTCAATTAATAAAGCAGAACATTAAGGGAGACATTAAACTGCACGTAAAGAAGGCCCTGAAGACTGAAACTATTTTGTCAGTGCAGTGCCTTCTCCATGAAATTGATACTTGAACAAACCTGGCCTTTCAGAAATATTTCCCACACTTTCTCGCCAGTGACTTACAAAGACGATGAAGGTTCTGAAAAGTTAACCGGCTGCTGGGCAGTCAAGATTTTTAATATCAATGAAATATGCTAGGTTTATGTTAACTCGGGTTAAACATGCCTTTTTAGGCTGCTTTTTGTATTGTCTGTACAATCATTTGAAAAGCACCTGAAAGATCTGGATCAGAGCAAATGGTCACTGGAGCAATTTTCACTGGGAAAAAAGCAGGTATGGGATGGACGGGGCTTAATTTGTAATTCCTGTAGAATTCATTTGCCACCATTGGTTTGGGACTTTTGGGTTAACCAAGCATGGCAGATGGTCACCAAGGTGAATCTCATCAAAAGTGGGGCTGTGGTAATTAGGTCATTATTATGGGGTGTGCCATCACTATGGTAATATATAACAGCTCTCTGCTAAGACAAGCGTTTAGCTATTTATCCTTTTTATCAGTGGAATGGAACATGAGAAATGAAACTTTCGATACTGGGCCACTCTAGACATGAGCTGGATTGTGGTACAGCACGGCGATTGCGATGGCTGTGTGTGATTCAGCCCCTAAACGAGGTTTTGAAGAAGGGAAAGTGTTAAGTAAATACGGTGTAGGTACACACCGCCCGTCCGGTGAGCCGCATTCCCAGGTGGCACTGGGACGGTGAAATGAGCTGTGAATCCAGGTGTGTGGGGAGATAGGGGGGGTACGTCTGCACACAGCTACAGTTTTTACATTCAGGCCTGTGTGGGACGGCTACATACACAGCGTTTGCCTCCCTTCGAACCTCCTGGGCAGTTCGAAATGGCAGGCGTTTATGTTCCGGAAAGTCGTGCGGTGGATACAAATGACTTGCTTGTGTCTCACATGCATCATGGTCTGGGCTCTGTGCATCAAAAGAGCTTCATCTGGGGAGAAGCATCATGGCTGGGAATGATGAGGCGGTGCGAGGTCCCATGCATTCTGGGTACTGTCTGCTCAGCAGCCCCTCGCTGGTACCGGGTAAAGCTTTCATTGGGAATTAATCACCCCCCTACCCATCCACATATTGTATCTTCTGCTTGAATATGTGTGTATATATATTTGATATATTTCAATTGTGTGCTATTACCTGCACCTTCACAATACCTTTGTAATGCATTCATAGAACATTCATAAGCAGTGTGTATGCCATAACATCATAACAAACCTTAACTGTTGAATATACATTAATAATAAACATTATATGATAATAGCAATTATTATAATCATATAGGGCTGGTTTCCCTAACAAGGATTAAGACTAGTCTTGGACTAAATTGCTGTTTCAATGGAGATTCACCACTGTAGCTCAAAGCTAGTCTAGGCTTAGGCTTAATCCTTAACTGGAAACTGGCCAATAATTAATAAAATGTTTGATATTAAAGTATATTCTAGCTGTTAAGATACTGTATGTTCAGATGTTAAAGTATACTTACACGCGGCTTAGACTGTTCTATGTATGCGTGATGAAAGTGCCTTTAATGTATAGCATTAGCCATTAAGGTAATGTCTTGTGATTACCAGATCCTCTTTTTTGTTACTGTTAAAGCAGGACAGTGATTTGTTCAGCGGTTCTGCAGTTGTCATAGATATGCTCCCCAGTGACATGTGTGCCACCAGTAGACCACACGACATTCTGGGAAAGGTATTGTGACCATGACCAGTGTTGCACTTGCAGGCACTCTACCTTATTGTAAGCATTATTAAATGGTGAGCTTTTTAAAATATGCTGAAAAGTATGTGAAGAGTTTTATGGGTGCTATCAGTCCTGCTGAGGTCATAAAACGTTTTTTTTTTTTGTCTTTCTGCATTTTGGATTCACGCTGTCTTGCAGTATTTCTTCCCAGCCATTTTACAAGTATCAGGCCCTTCTGCATGCACTCTCAGAGTATTTATTGCAGATTGTGAAGGAAAATTAACCACAGGTTTTAGCCAAGCTCCCGTTTTGGCTGGTGCTTTATAGAGGAATGTACCAGTTCTCCATGATTGGGGTGGGGGGGGGGGGGGGTGGGGCCCCAACC
>JAODJW010000040.1:9841980-9877118 GCA_026777045.1 Hyperopisus bebe | reverse complement strand
GTATCTTTGTGTGTGTAGTGTCTTGGGGGGAGGGGGGGGCAGGTTATGAATCCTCTTGATCCACATCACCGGGGCTTTGGCTTGAGGGTAGGATTGGGTGGGGGCAAGGAGCAGGGGGTGTGGCCTTCTTTATTGCCAGGATCATTTGTTCAGGATCGTTAGACTAATTGGGACCATTAGGCTAATAACAGGAGGTCACCTGGATGGCAGTGGGAGTTGGGGGGCATAGGTAATGATGCCCATGGGTATGCTTATAAGCCCCCCTGGTTTATGCCAAGGGGCTCGCTGACCTACATCACAGGAGAGGGAAGTCATGCCTGAACTTCACTTTGGTGGAAGGGGTAAAATCATAAACTTTACGTCCCTCTGACCATGTGTTTGCCCCGTGCTTCATGGCAATCCTGGTACTCAAATGCATTTTTTAATTTAAATCTTTATTTTTAAAATTGCAGGTCAGGTGTTTTCACAAAAAAGAAAAGCTCAGTGCCACTTATGTTATGTGAACTTTAACTGCCCCTTAATACCCATAAATGCCCTTTAATAACAATGTATTAGTGGGGCTTTTTTCAGTAGAACTGGAGACATTTCCCCCTCATTTTACTACAATTGATTATCCAACGTCATCTTATAACTGATTTTTTAAAGAAGTTTTTAATAATAGCATTATTAGGTAATTAGCAGTCCCATAATTTGTTTACAATAAAATAAATAAATAAACAAATCATTCATAATTAGTGAGCCTGACCTTAACCGACAAGAATATTTTAAATTTATAAATACTGCCTAGGCAAACTAATAGTGTCTAACGAGCACACATCGATCAATAATTTATCTATCCATTTTCCTTAATGGCTTACCGAGTGCTGGCTTGCAGAAAACCTGGAGCCCTTCCCAGGAAGCAGAGAGGATGGGACATCGTAAGGCACCAACTCAATCACGCGCTCTGGGCAATTCTGAGACACAAATTCACATATCTTTAGATTGTTGGAGGAAACTGGCATAGCCAGAGGAAACCCTCATGAAGAAGTAAACTCCGCAGGCACACGGCTAAGGCAAGAATCCAAACAGCAGCCCTGGCAGTGTGATGTCATAACGGTGCCCATGGCAACTCCTCTTTCATTCTCTTTCAGTATTATCAATACATCATTTGCAGATATATTCTCTCCATATAATGAGATATATATACAGATCTGTTGTGGAGCTTCAAGAGTGTATCCAGGTGCCCAATAAGCCTTTTCTACCCAATGCTGCTCTTTCTGACATTTAAGATGAACTTTCCAGTTGGGTTTGCTCACTGGTTTCCATCTCCTCGGACAGATTGAATTGGATTGGATTCGGCTGATTTCCAACATGATCCATCTGCGTATTTGTTCTCCTGATGCTCCCTTCAGTGCACCACAAACAGAACAGGGGTGATATTGATTTTTTTACCCCCCTTCCCTTCAAGAAATCTCTTAGCAATGGATATCAGCTTTGCCCCCGCTGTACAGTTTAGAGGCATAAATAATTCTTTGTTTTCCCTCACTCCCCCCCTAAAAACGCAAGTCTCCGGTTTGATACTTTTTCTTAGGTTTACAAAATGCACTTGGTCTTGACTGACCTGAATATAGGAATCGACAGAACTGAGAGCCAATGTTACTGAGTAATGGTAGTCTCTCAGGGAATGGTATACCTGTAGTTTAAAAAGCCAGGTAATCATTATCACTGGCAGTGTTTCAGGATTGGAGCGTACTGTGAGTGGACAGAAGCACAATGGGGTGACTGTACACTTCGATGTCTGGCTGCATGCAGCAAGACGACTCAGAGAGCAAGTGTAAGGCGGCCTACCAAAGTCTTACATGTCACAGTGACTTTAATCAAAGTCCGTCAGGCGTACAAACAAACATGTTTCACGGGATGGGTAGCTGCCAGCTGGTTTGTGCTCTGTGTGTCTCCTCTGCAGTGATCTGTCAGTCAGCTTTGCTGTGCCTGTGAAGGTTTGAGGTTCCACTGCTTGGGGGACGTCTTGAAGACGATCCTCACAAGGCATCTTTAAAAATAGTACCCTGAGTACACAGTGAGAGACAGCTGAGAGTTGTTCATGTACTTTAATTTTCTGTCTCATTAGGCAGTCGCAGAAACTCCAGGACGATTCCACGTCGACTCCAGAATTGTCCCCACCCATACAGAACATTGATTTTGCATTGACTCTGGATTCACGCTTCACTGATTCCTCAGTGACTCCAGACTCAGTTTCACATTCACACGGCGTGGATTCTGCAGAAGGATTCTGCTCAGGACTGCTTGGACTCTCTCAGTGCATCTAATGACATCCTCCTTCTGGAATAAAACGACACTGTTCTTCCCCAAACACAAGCTTTGGCATGGACCATGGGTGTAAACGTCAACCACATTAGCACTCATACAAGAGTACATCTGAGAAAATGTACAAGGACGATTTCTGGCTAGTACTCATAAAATGTAATATAATATAATACATTGATTGAGCCTTTGCAATAATGAAATAATGGAATTCTTTTTTATAGCTATGATTTACTAAGCATTATATGGTATTTTGGCATTGGATATACTGCTTTATGGTTTGGGTGTCATCAATGCCTTCACTGACTTTATCAGTGCCCTTTAATCATTGGTGACTGGTTCCTCTTGAAAGTGGTCTCTATTCTTGATGGAGTTATCAACCTGAAAACGATCAAAACTTCCTATAGATGAGCAAAGAATGTTTTGGGGCGATATTTATTCCATTGTAAACAATCAATAACCAGAAAGAAAGGGTTACTCTAATGAATGAAAGTAATATTTTTTTAAAGGAAAGAACAACTGTGTTGTTTCATTCCCTAAGAAGAGGTTCCACTTCTCTTGCCTTGTCGATACTGCAGCTGGTCCTCAATGAACCAGACGTGACTCCTGTTAATTACTTGGCCGTCTCCCCAGAAAACATTGTTGTGAAGAGCTGAGTCGGCTGTTTTGATGATGCCTATTTTCCTGCTCTCTTCTTGGGATGGAGATCTTTGGGAATTTTTGGAATGTTCACATGGAGGGAGACTGGGAGCTCAGAAAAGAGGGAGGCGTCCCCAAATGCATTGTTGACATTTTCAAGATGTTTATTGTTTATAGGAATAGTCTCCCTGCTCTCCACAATGACTAACACATACATATTGCAAGATGTGTCTAGGCCAATTCTGCCTCTGTCAACATTACTGCTCCTTTCTGACATACCTTCCTGGTCATAAAGTCAGCGCCAATGCAACTCATTGCAATTCCCTGGAAATGCAAAAGCAAGGCTGTGCTCAGCAGCCTAAACTGGCATTAACCACACATAAAGCTGTTTGGGTAGTAATAAATCATGCTGAATATCCAACCATACGTCCTATTCCAAAAGGCAAAAGAAGCCGGCAGGAAAAAATGCTACTTACCCCTCCTATCCTGGTCACACCATCTCTTGCAAAAACTCCCATCTGGGAAAGGCTACTGGCTTCTCAGAATCAGTCCTTCTCTGCACCTAAACAGCTTCTTTCCAAGAACTGTGAAATCACGAAAGCAGGGCCTCACACTGCCTAAGCATCTGCGATAAATACCGTCTGTTCTATAGGTACTTGTGTTGTATTGTATGCTGTTACGCTGTCTGTACTCTTTGTCGAATTGCATTACGACTTACTGTGCAATTTGTGTATTAATATGTATAAAATACATGTGGGGACACAAGAACAAATTCCTTGTACATACTTGTAAGAAATAAAGCTGAACACTCATGCATAGGATGCCAGTCCATCATAGGGTACATTTTGAACATTATCTCATAATCTTTCTAATAGACTTTTTTCTAGAAGCATTGTTTGAGGGCACGCATTGTTTGTTGAGCATATTTCCTCCTTTCTGTACTTCATCCCTCAGCTGAATCATTGTCATTATAAACAACCTACAACAGCTGATTCACAAGCCTGTGAATTGAACAGCTGCTGCATTAGCTTTGAAAGGACGCCATTCTAAAGCATTCACGCTTCCTAAATTACGCTTTAACTTAAGCTTTCTAGCCTTTCTAAGCAATTTCTGCTTTTTTTGTACTTGATGAAATCGTGCTGGCTCTTCAGGGTCCTTCCTTTAGTGATGAGGTTTCTCTCACTGCACTTCAAGTACAAATTTGATTGATGGCTTATTTGAAAGTCAGAGGTCCAATGAATAATGGACACTGAGGGCCAAGGCGGAATGATTCAAATTACCATTTTGACAGATGGGAGGCAGGAAAATGCACTTTTAAAAAGTAACTTTTTTGACCTTGCCTTTTTTTTTATTTCAATTGATAATGGATGCTCAATCTTACGATCGGGTTGTATTAACAGTACAAGTGAACTAAGTGAATTTCATTTGTTACTTTTTTTGGCTGGCAATATGGCATCCAGAAAAGTTTTATGATAATATTAGTCTTAGAGACTGATTTCTTATATGTATTATGCTCCTTTAGAGATTAAAATGATGTTGTAGATGTTTATTGAACAAAAATGAAAGACTGGGATTTTGACATTTATTTCTAGTTGGAAAGTTTCGCTTGAGTGCACATGTTTTGTTTGTCTAGACAGTGTCACATTCTGTTGAATGTAATGATTCTGAAGGCCCTCATTTCAAAGATGAATAATTGCATGATTGATTTAGCTTTTGGGTACAGTTACTCCGCCCATTTCTCTCATCTCCCCTGTGCCGTGTGCGTCTTTGATTAGGCTGACTGCATATAGGCTGGCTACAGTCCTATTCTGAATGAGGGGTGGATGGATGGATGGATGGATGGAAGGATGGATTCATAAACAAATGTGTAATGCAGTGGCGTGCTTCCTTAATTTGGGAACATCAGATATGCAGATGCTCACTCTCCCTCTTTTGCAATCTCTCTCTCTCTCTCTCTCTCTCTCTCTTTCTCTCTCTCTTTCTCGTACACACACAAAAAGACACACATAATGCATACCAGCTATGACCTTGATTAATCACTCTGTAGGTCCGGTTGCATTCAATCCAATATTTGTCCCTGGCCTGCTGAAACTTTGCACTACTGTAATTAGGTAAAAGGACTGAGGAAAACCTCAAACATATTAAATCGATACAAAAGAAACAGACCCCATTTGATATTATGTCAGCTTTTTACACTGCAATAGCAGCACTCAAAGGGAAAGTTATTTTATAGGATGCTTTCTCTCTTTTTTTTTTCTTGCAACATTTTTGTATTTTTAAGATGAAAGTTTAACACTAGCGATATATGTGCAGAGAGCATGGGTCAACTTCAATTTTAAATTGACTCTGGCATACTTGAAGTATTTTCTAAATCTATAAATCACTTACAGTTGGGTAATTCACTGAAATGCGCTGCAATGCGAAGACCTACACAGCTGACCGTAATTTGTATTATAAAACTGCAGTCCAGACTCATGACGTAAGAATTATAGTTTTGTCTGAGGTCATTAAGTATGTCAGTTAATGTTCACGGCATTTACATTTGATTGTCATCTGACACTTTCATTTCTTGACTATTTTGTGTTGCAATATTTGGTGAAACTATATTCAAAGGCATTCCTATCTCCTGGGACTTAAACCAACAACCTTCTGGTTATATGTCCTATCTTTATTCTGTATTATTGTGTGTAGGTCCACACAAAACCCCCTGGAAGCCCACGTAGTGCTACCAAATCATAGCAAATTCTCTGTCCAGGTGCCTGTAAGGTTTTCATGTGCCCACAGGTGCACCAATCCAAGGAGGCCCCCAGGACAGTGAGTGATGCTTATGTCAGAGATGTGTGTGTGTGTGTGTGTGTGTAGGTGGGTGGGAGGGTGCTGAAGCTCATGCTGGGCTTGGCAGATGACTGAGAGCGATGAAGATGCAATGATGAAGGCAATCATTACCTTCGACGAGCGGGCACCTGGTTTGTCTTAATGCCTGTCACCTGCTAGGTGGCGATGTAATGCTCCATACTGCTTCCACTGACAACACTGGGATAAATGCTCTTGTTTGGAGAGGAAGCACTGGAAAAAGGCCCTATCGCATCCTGACGCCTTGTCGTCAGTGGCCGGCATCCTCGGTGGTGCCCCGCCAACGCCACCTGTCACGTCAATTTGCCACTCTCTCCCCGCCCCCCCTTGCTCAGACCCCCCCCCCCCCTCCCCAACCTGCCCGTTCTAGCTTATCAGATGCCCACCTTATCAGCGCCTTCAGGTGGGCGCTGGGAAAACGCATTGGATCTGACCTTTCACGCGCATGGGGGATTGTGCTCTGAAGCGTACTCTCTATTCGTTTTGTCTCCTCTGAGCCAATAAGTGTCTTTAGGGACAAGGATGCCAATGTTTGGTTTTGATCGCAGCATTTAGGGGTTCAATAAGGAAGAGATATCTATACTCAGGTCTGGCTTACTGAGGGTGAGACATACCGAGATTATAGAGATACAGGAAACAGGGAGCAGGGGGAACAGATTAATCCGGACGATGCCAGGTCCACTAAACTCCCCCCAGAAATGGACATGGGGACGCGGCCGGCCCGCTTACATCTGGGATGTAAAATACTGTCTTTGTCATCTTCTCACACTCAATGTCGAGATGTATGGTGAGATATTGTCTAAAGGTCTTGAGTACATAAATCTCTCAGCCGGACGCCCAGTGCTCGATGGCACACGTACCGTGTGATACATTTTGTAATTGTGTGACTCAGTATATCTTTTAAGACGTTGCCGCTGACAGACGGTGGTGTAGTGTGTCCATCACATCTACATGGTGAGAATCAGATAAGCAACGCAAAAGTAGGGGTAACAGTGGGGATTTATACGGAATGGCCCCTGCCTAGTGATACCATACTGATCCCACCGCCCATGGTTATTTTTTTAATACACATGGAAGATGCCACACAAACTCTGTAAGGAGGGGACATGCATTTCAATAAGCCACAACAGAAGGCTATGTTACCCAGTCTGGACCTTCCTTCCGGGCTTTCTGCCTCTCAGGGGGGTCACATGACTACGGTGGCAAATTTTTGGCAGTCCTCGGTGACATCTACCGCCAGTTCCATAGTCACTCGCAAGCGCAAATGTGCCCTGCTGCCACATGGGAGAGGGAACAAGAATGCCAGGAAGTGCAGGTGCATTGTGGGTAGCTCTAGCCCCCAGTGGCAGGGGAAACGACCCTAAAGGACTGACCAATAGAGAAGCAGCATGGCATCATTACAACATGCAGTTTCAGAATTGGACAGCGACTGGTCTTTTTGGGTAAAGTGGCTGTCGCTCCAGTTACACTTTCCCTGAAGTGGCAGCCGGATCTCATTGTGTTCAGGCCGATGATGGACAAGGCCTAGACATTCCAAGAAGGTCTTGCTTATTTTACCTTTAATGAATAAACATTCCTAGTCATTCTTCAGCAAAAATCCAGTGGTATAACGTGAATTCAAATGTGAATATGCATTATGAAGAACCTGCGTGAAGCTTTGTCAGAAAGAACCGTAAAAAGGGACCCCTGTAGGCCGTCAGTCACACTGCAGTCAGAGAAAATGGCTTTGCATCCGGCGTCTTTTGTAATGAAACATCCCTTTTGAATTGTAAGCTAGCAGGTGATGCGAAGTCGACACTCGGACCCCACTGAGCTCCCGGATAACAAGATTTGGGGACCTTTTCTATTCACAGCCTCTTTGTCCTCCACACCAAGCTAACTGCACTACAAGTGCTGCAAAAATTGAGACTGTTACACTGGATTCATCGTCTTCTGCCTCTAAAGCACCTCCTGCACGCGTCAGTGTTTGTTTGTCTGCGGTGGTTTTATTCTTGGTTATCTGTTACTCATTGTTATTTATTGTATGCTTCTGTATATATTGGCTTATACAGGTATTCATCTGACAGTGTGGTCTGCAGGGACACACAAGTATTTCATTGTACTATGCAAACATGTAAATAATAATAATAATAATAATAATAAACCGACACATATAAACCTCTGAACCTTTCATGTACCTTTAAACTTGTACTTTAACCCGCACGGAAAAAAGTATTATAAGCAAACTTGCATTATAGATATTCCCAATGCTCATAAACTCTTTGTGACTCTGGGCAAAAGAAACCACTATACATAGGATATATATGACCTAAAAATAAGAACTGATGTTCTGAAAGTGTTTTTTTTTATATATCTTTGATGCATCATTTTACAAGTTTGGCAGCATACGTTTCGGCCTGTGATCCCTTAACAATGCAGGTAGAATTTGGACCTTTGAGAGCCGAGCAGTTCAATAAATCAGAGCCGTGTGACAAACGCAGCAGTGATGAGCGCTGCTCAGGAACAACACGGCACCTCAGGTGAGCTTTCCGCATGACGGATGAGCCAGCTGCCGATGGAAGGGAGAAACTGGCTGCCTCTGCCCCCCCCCCCCCCCCCAACTATCTGTGGCTGATTAAAGAAATGAACAAAAGAGACAGCCTTGTCAAATGGCTGCCCTCATGCTTTTCTGCGATGCTCAGCTCTAAAATAATGGCTTCAGATTAATAAAAAACTGTTTAAAGACGTTAATGAAACATCTTTCGCATGTCGACCGCGTTCTTTGTGCCTCTGAATAGGGATGTTAATTAATTTAGCCAATCTCATCACCAAAATGAATTTAAATGAATTCCTCCTACATTAATGAAATGGAAAAGGAGGAAAACGAGAGATGGACTAATTAGAGGAGAATCCCGCAGACCCTGTATCATTATTGGATTTCGGTTTTGATGTGGAATGTGATGACACTGTCGCCAAACTCTGCAGAGGCAAACTGAATGGTAAAAACATGGTAAATGACAGCTTCGGGGCTCTGCATTATTTTGGGAAGTGTGGGGGAAAAAAATGAGGATGAAATGCAAATCCAAAGATAGCACTGCCTTTGCAGGTACCAAGTGCACACAATAACGGAACAATCAATAAGACTTCAGGAAAGTCTTGCTGAGAAGAACATACTTTTCAGAGCACGGAGTGGAAATTGATCTTTGGCATGTACTGACAGGTTTTTTTTTTTTTGCTTTTTTTTAAGATTAGGCCTTAGTACTTGTGTCTCTTCATTACAGTTTGCCCTTTGTTGGACTATTAAATAGACAACTGTTTCTAAATTTGTGTTTTCATGTGCGTGTGGACACAGTAGTGGTGAATAGACATACATTTAAATGTGTTGTAGACTATGTATTGATTTCAGTGTATTGATGAAAATGTCAGCCAAAGATTTTTTTTCTCTCTGTGCTGGAAAAAAACGATGGGACATTGATTATACATTCCTCAAAAGCACCCCCCCCAGCCCTCAGTTTATGTGTTGCCTTAAAAACTGCTTAAATAATGATGAATTCATTTTCCATGGATCATCACAGCAGTGGCAGTCATTTGCTTGCCTTTAGCCTCTCGAAGGTCTTGGTGGTGCACATTTCAATAACAATTCGGTTTCTTTTAGATGATTCTCTACGCTCAAACGTGACTGCCATGGAAGAGAACTTCTCATGTCTTTCCAAAACCACTTACTAAAAAATAATCAAAATGTCAAGCACCATGTCTCTCTGTCGAAGGCGATTTTCCTTCCCGTGACGCTGAAGCTCTCAATGACGTGGGTAATTCGAAAGAATCCTGGGATCAATCTCAATGCAATCTCCGCTCTGAGGGGTTGGTATCACACCAGTCAAGGGCCTGCACAAACTTTCTGCACATGATATTTATTGCAAATACACTCACTCAAATGTGCTACTTGGCCTCTCAAACAGCTCCTTAATGGAAAAATCCGCCACACGCAAAAGAAATAACAAACAGTAGGATGAGAGAATTTCCATGACTAGTGTCTCCGAGGGTGATATCAGGATGCTCACATAAGTGTTCCAGGTGTTCCTGTGCGAACTTAATCTGCTGGGTGGAGAGAAGATGGAATCTATATAAGACATGGGATTTTTAAGGAGCACCTTGAGAAAGGTCAAGATGTTCAGGATCTAGAATGTTTTCTTTAGAGTTTAGGTGTTTAGTTATGGTGTTTTAATGTCCATGGTCTGACTTGTAGTAGGGCATTTGTTCAAAGCACTTTACTACTTGTAATTGCTGAAAACTTTATCATCATCATCATCATCATCAATTTATTCTCGACCGATGCAGAATCAGAGAAGGTTGGATCCTACTCCAGGAAACATGTTGCATGCAGCTGATCACACCGATGTTGCAGCAGGCCCCTTTATCACAGGACAGCAGTAGAGATGCTGGACAGACATGACTTTGGCCTGTGGGAGAAAACCAGAACCCCATCCAAACTGCACACAGACAGCATAACCATATCAAGAATTAAACCCGCCATCTTGGACGTATGACACTTCAGAACTGTCCACTAAGCCGGCACATCAACCTGTTAACGGGATAAGTTTTGTTATTGTTTTAGTATTGTTGCTATTGTTCATTGGTTGAACATTATTATCAAGCAAAGTGTCCTCTAAAATTCCAAGAATTTCTTTCACTATATATATTTTCCAGGTCTATTTCTCATCACTGTTGTGGTATAGCCTGTTTTGTATATATATTAGGGGTCACACCATATATTCCTGAATTATTTGTATTGCAAGATTTGAAGAGCAAAGTTCATCACTAACCTCTCAGAGGCTATAAAAATTAAAATGAGGCTGTAGGAAGTCAGTTTTCAACAAAAATACTTCATAATATTTTTTTCCCTGTTCTGTCACCACACAGAGCCTAAAGGTCTCTCCAGATCCTTCTCCAGAGTATCATGATCACTCGCTTTTGTGGAAAATCTAATTGTTTTTCGTAAATATCGAACATCACTCCTATTGTACCAGGGATTTCAATTTTGAATCAACTCTGGGTAAACAAAGGGCGACACTCGAAATTAATATGATTTCAATAACAGACAACATTTAGAAATGCATATCAAATAATTGAAGCGCAGTTAATCCCAATGGCAAATAATGAATACTAATTTGAGGGAACAGTAGTAGTGTTTGAATTTCACGTTGACGTTTGTTTTTAGCACAGTTACCAATGCAATCCGTTAGTTTCTTCATCCGAAACCGACCTCAGTCAATTTCCTACAGAATGGAGTAATAGATTGATGAGAAATGTTGCACAGCCCTCTGCAGACCCACATTCTCAAAGACAAAAGGACACAGTATCAGTCTGTTCTGTTTGCTCTTCCAGAAAGTTATGGAACTGAAAATACCCACCTGCAAATTCACCCCCCAAAAATCCCATGAGCACCCTACACGTTGTATCTAAATTAGGAAAAGTGAAAATTAAAAAGATTTTAAACCCAGTAATATGAAATATATTATAATGCTAAATACATTATCAACATAACAGACGTTTAAAAAGTTTAGCAGTAAAAAGCTGTTATGAGGTTCAAAGTAATTTCATGCTAATTATGCAAAATATTAGCAACATATTAATTAAAATAGCTTAATGTCAGAATTACAGATGCTAAGGTTTGTCACTGTTAAATGGAATATTCATCCATCCATTAATTGTAACCGCTTACCCTTTACATCAGGCTTGTGCAATTATTTTCTGTGGAGGGCCAAATCCAAGCTTCACCATGTCAGCAGGAACCGTTTTTAAATGATTATTTTCATATCCCTTGAAAGCTGCAAAACAAAGAGAGGTTTGTTTTTATGCGCCGGAATGAAAGCGGATGTATTTTTCGTTGCTCATGGAACTTAAAAATAAAACGCTACCCATTTTGTTTCCATTACAGCGATTGCACAGGCCAGTGAAAATAGCGCCGGGAGCCGGATATGGCCAGTGGGCTGACTTTTGCCCAGTTCTGCTCTACAGAGTCACGGTGTGATTGGAGCCTATCCCAGGAAACACAGGGCATGAGGCGGGGGGGGAGCTAGGATGAGATCCTGGTCCGTCGCAGGGCTTGCACACGGTCACAGCCAATGGGCAAGAGAAATCATCGCCTTTGCTCATTTCTTACAATGCAGGAGGGACCTAGTGGTACCTGGAGGAAGTTCACACAAACTCAAGAACATGCAAACTCCACAACGCGCAGCCAAGAGTGTGAACTTAACCCAGAATCACTGAAACATGAAGCCAAACTGATAGGCACTGGGCAAATGTGCTTCACATTTGTGCGTACCGTAAGTGTGTAATACGATAATTTAAAAAGGTGTTTTCACATTGCATATACTGCTGACAACATTGTGATTGATGCAGATGGTGCACAACCACACACCACATTTGTCACATGCAGATCCATCGCATGCCATCGCATTCAGTAACGGCGTTTTCTCTTCCTGTGCCCGTTGCGGGGTTGTGACTCGGCTCCCGGTTGCAGCTCCTCTGACCGCACGTTAGATCCCCTAGTGAAGCTCATCTGTCCGCTTCAGATGGAGGAGCAAACTCTCAGGTTCTCCATAAGCAGTGGCCGTGTGGGAGACACCGTTTCATGTGAGAAAACATACAATTATTCCAGATCCGGGATGCGCGTTGTTGCTCTCTCAGAATATCCGCATGCCATCTGCTTCTCAAAGGCCTCTCCAAATTTTGTCGTTTGCAGTCTTTATGCTTTATGCATGCTTCAACCAGGCTGGTTATTCTCCATTTTGGTTCCTAGGCTGGGCTCAGAGTAGGGAAAGAATTATGAGGTATGAGTTTCTCCACGTTCCCTGGTACAGAGTTGCTTGAGCTGAAGAAACCTCACTTTGATGGGTTGTGGGGGGGGGTTGACTCAACATCTGCAGCTATCCAGAAAAAAAGGCTTTTATATATATATAAAATGTGTGTGTGTGTGTGTGTGTGTCTGCCTTGTTTGCCATGGCACTAAGGAAAATGGCAGGCAGCTCCAGCTGGAAACGGCGGATCCACTATGTTGATCCAGTTCTCCAGACTTGAAGTAGCGTCCCTTGGGTGGGTTCCCGGTCTCAGCTGCCAGGGCAGATTTGTCACCCTGAAGATGCGTTTGCCTCTCACTTCTTCCATCCCAACACAAATGCTTTATTGTTTCCTTCAACCTAACCCTCACAGAATGAACCGCAAGCATCCTGAATCCAGTGCATTCTGTTCATTGCCGAATGAGAAAAGAAAGCAGCAACGCCAGGAAAGTGTCCTCCGCAGCCAGAGATGGTCCATACAGTGCTTTTTTTTATTGCTTGTGAGTTACTGCTTCATGCCCAGCTCTGAATGAAGCTTATCAATTATCATTTTGGTTGTTGCGGTTTTTGCATGCAGTTGGTCAGGAGTCTACTCAAAATACCATGGCCAGCTTATGCAGTGAGATGCAAGGTTTGACAAAATGTGCTATCACAAACAGGCTCCTGAAGATAGGACTGTGCTGTTTCACTGACAAGATGCTCACTGCCAGAAAAGGGTTGTCATGTGGTCATGCTCTTTGTAAGAGGCTGTTTCATATGTGGATGAATGTTACTGTTCCCACTCACTGGTTCTAAGTCACATTCACTTGTCTAGATGAATCTGATTTTCATGTTCATTAGAATTTAAGTATGCTGGACCCCCCCATGACATCTTTATGTTGCCTGAGATACTGCCCCACCCTCCCCACGCCTCTGTACTGGATAAGCAGGTGGAAGTTGGAAAGGCGGATGGATGAGCTACTATTGAATTTCGGTGTCTTTTGTGCTTGCAAGTTGCTCAAGAAATTCTTTGTTGGTAAATATATCATCAGTGGTATCATCAATTCAGTCACCCACCCATTGCAAAAATTCACAGTTCCATGACCTGACATCGAATCAGTGTTTGGCGGTGATGGCTTTTAGCTAGGTCAGTTATTGTGGTTGGAGATCCTTTTATTTTAGACCAAAAGACCTTTTTGATCAGTAAACTTGTTTGGTGAGCAAAAATTTGAGGTTTCCGATTATGGACATCTATGGATGCTCATTTGCTATTTAGATGCTAGAAGAATGACTGAAATAGATTCCAAATGTGTTGGACATGAATGAAAAATGCTGTAGGATATGTTTATAGAGGGAAAAGATAGCTGTGAATATGTAATAAGGCTTGTGAAACGGATTGTATCCTGCAGTGGCTTGGGTCATAACTATATGGACGTAAATAACAGCATGAATACACAAAGTGTATGAGGACAAGTACAAGATTACACAGGGGTGATGTTAATGGTTAGCTGGAGGGCTGGTGCCATTTTATCTTTGTCCCAAATGTAGTCTGTCAGGTTAGATTTTATATTCAGGGGTTGCATGCAGCTTTGGGAAGCCAAAGACAGGCATTTGCATAACTTAAAGAAAACCAGCATTTTACTTTATATCTGTGACTTGTGGGTCAAAATGACCCTACTCCTAGCCTGAGTATTAAGTAACAGTGTACTTAAGCCTTTACTAAAGTTAAGCTTAAGCTAAAAAAATACTTATATTTAGAGCTGAATGGGATTCTCCTTTGGTGTATGGGCATATAGAAATCCAGTCCCAGCTTTTCATTAGGTTTTGTAAACATTTAAATAAATATATCATTATATATTACAGCATCATAATATATTACATATATCATCATATATCACATATATCATAATATACATTACATATATCATAATATATTACAGCATGGTGTTAGGAGACTGTAACCGTGTTTTTAGGAAAGACTGAAGGTAAGTTTTTGCCCGTCATTCTTCCTTTACGCAAACCTGTGCAGTTTGTGCAGGTCTCTGCACAGCAGTCGTGCTTCTTTTCCAATGTCACATGTCGGCCATGTCATATTCCAACACACCTACATTAAATGATAGCGTTTTATAGCAGCAGATGTGAATATCCTTTTCAATCACAAATATGGCAGGTATGTATGCATTCGTGCCCCCACCCCCCTAATTTACATGAACTAATGAGCCCGACAAGATGTAATCCAGGGCTTGAGACACAAGTGCGCCCCCTGGAGTTGACAGCTGCTGATTCTAAGTAACCGCAGATGTGGGGTCAGGATTGACCTACACGTGTAAAGCTGCCCTCTGTTACTGAGTCACAGATGATTAACCTTATAAATGGCACTTGAGGTCAATCTCTCAAAACTAATCAGCACTTTAATGCTCTCATTTAACGTGTATATTTGACTGCCGTTTGAAATTAATTGAGAGTTCTCCTGCAATCAGTAATCAGTCTGAATGCAGAGCACAGAGGCAGCAGAATGAGCCGTGTCCTCTTCAATTAGCACTTTCTATTGGTGCATTGTTCTCGCAGAAGAAGAGGCTTAGCATTGAAACTTTGTATTAGATATCCAACTATAGCAAACTACACATATTTCAGAAACTTTAACCTTTTATAAACAAACAATCTAGTTAGATTACGCTCACTGTAAAAATCTGGTGACAATGTTATATGGAACAGTTAATTTATGCTATAATCTATAGTCAGTTACAATGAGTAGGGACCCCACCTTGGGTTATTCTCTGCCTTATGCCTGTAGTTTTAAGACCCCCACCATGAATAGAAGAAGCAGGTATAGTAAATGGATGGATTGATGGATGGATGAGTGGATGGATGGAATCTTTGCTCAAATATTCAAAGAAAAATGCAAGACCAGATCAGTATTTTGTTTTTACCTAGAAATTTGCCCTAATATGAGCTGCTGGTTATATAACCTTTAAGGAAAGGTCATGCAAGGTCATTATAACTTTCACAGATCTTGCAGGCGTGGTGAGGACCTTGATATATTTTTCAGAGCAGGAAAATAAATGCTTGAATTGAAAATTTGAGAAAAACACTAAAATGTCTGGTAGATGCTCAGGACATAACAGCAGGTTCTCGCCTGACTCCTGTGGTGTTAGGCACTCCCAGCTTTCATGGACCTAATAGAAAAACCTTGAACATAGAAATGGCACACAGACACCTACCTCAGAATCACCCAGCAGAACCCACGTTGGCCATTGTGTTCAAGCATCTCCCATCCGCAACTTTTCAGCACGCTCAGCTGAGCTGTTTTATTTCATTTATTTATATATATCTTTTTTTTATATATTGACCCTGGCTGGAGAATAATCAGGGACAGCAGATGTGGGCAATTCGCTCTGAGGGCCAAAGACATTACTCTCGCCGGACTCAGGGGCAACCCCTGCAGTCTGCTGCTCAAGTGGCAGTGGGACTGCGGGTTTCCAGAGAAATGCATTCCCAGGAAGCAGGGAATACAATATTCCAGTGAGGCCTTCCAGTGAACACGGACTGCCGTGTTTTTTTTAAGGTGGCATTCCACCTTAATAAATAAAATTTACTTTAAACCTGCTATATTATAAAGCCAGCTGTTCTCTGCTTGAGCCTTTTTGGATCCTTATTTATTTGCTGGACATTAATAGCATATAAGTAAAGATTTAAAAATCATAAGAACCCTTGACAAATAACTGATAAATATTGAATTTCATCTTTAAAGTTTAACATGAAATCCATCACTTCTTCCTCGCAGCACATAACACTTTTGCTCCTGTGTTAAAAGTGAGTTTTTTGTCGGCAGATTTTCTATAAGCCATACAGCTGTAGGTACAGCATTGTTTTTGACTGCTGGTTGTGACTTGGCTGGAGAGTTGCTGTTTACTCAATCGGTCTCCCGCTTTTTCTTGTGACAGAGTTAGCTGCAGTTGTCCTGGTGACTCCGCTAATGGATACACTGACCGTAGCTGACCTCGTTCGCCCTCTGGTGGGATTTGTCTTTTTCCTGGTTTGTTGTTTGTCTCCGATTTTTAGCCCAGGCACGAGGGCATTTGGACAACCATCATTCTTGGCAAAGACAATCCAAAGCGAACAACAGTGCACTGCCACCACAGCTAGCCATTTAGCCACCTGCTTTACTTTCTCTGGGCCAGAAGGGGGCACTTTGTATAGGAGTAGCATGTCAAGGTGAGCGAAAGAGGAGCAGTGAGGTGGGGAATGCTCAGACAGTCGTGTTTTAGATCTACTGAGTTTTACACCATAATTTAATTAAGATTAAGAGCACACAGTAACGGAGACAAACAGTGATCAATAGATTCTTGGGAGGGGAGGGGTAGCTGTGTCTAGAGGGAATCACATGACCCAGATTGGCTCAGATTGTCTTGTTGGTTTGCCCCACCATTAATATCTAACGGCACAAATTGATGTGCTCTATTCTGGCTGGTAAACCCCTCCAGACCCCTTTATCTCCTCTATATACGTGGGTATGGATTCATTTCGTGTGACTGGACAGGTAGTTCTGGCAGCCTAATGACAATTCTATATTAATATGTTTTAATGCTTTAATAAACATGTTAGCATAAAAACTTGCGTTACTTTTTACTCATAAATAAGCCATCGTTCTTATCGGCATAGTTTTTGTTGGCTTCCAATCCCTGGCACCTATCTGTTGACAGTTTCTATGATAACAGATTTGCCGCTTCCAGTGAGTAGCTTGACCAGACGTTCTATCCTTATAGGGACTATATTTTTAAGAGCAGATTAGAATATTTTAAATACTAATTATTTTCTTCAGAAAAATTAACCTAGTTGATTCTATTATTCGTTTTTGTTCATTAGCCATGGTGTATGTGTGGATAAACCACTTTGCAATAATCAACTCCAACTTGACTGTTGATTACCTCTACATACCTTGTGTGTGTGTGTATATATATATGTATCCCATCCATATTCATTTAACCTTGTCTCTGTAAACCTTGAAAAACCTCATGCTCAACGATCCCACTAATCTGTGACCTATTTTCAACTTCACATGTCTGCCAAACCCAACTGAAATTCGTATTGCATTGTCCATGATTGATCTGAAGCTTGGAAGACGGAAAAAATAAATAAATAAAAAGAATGAAAGGAGGGGAAAAACTACATTTTTCAAGAGTCATAAATTGCTCGCTGTCAGGGAAACGTGACAGACTGATGAGCTCTTTCTGCTAAGGCGGGCTTTGATTCCAGCAGCGGGTAGCTCCTGCTGCAGCGGACAGGCCGATGAGACCCAGCTGGGGAGAGCTGGGACAAATGAGACGATCTGATAGGAGGGAAAGGAACTCCCCTCACCTTTCATGCCTGATGCTGTCCATTCTTGAACCTGATCTCACCACTGCCTAATGAGTTCCAATATCCTGAGAACTTCCTCAGCAGGGAACCTCCATGCAGCAACACCTGCGCCGTGCACTGGGGCCTGTGGCACTACAGCCCCTAATGGTGCTTTGCCGCATGCAGGAATCGAGCCATACTGCGAAGAGAGATGAGTTACAGTGCAATCCCAGCTCGTTTCCAGCTCGATTTGGTTTTCCACTGCAGAAGGGTCGGCAATGGCATCGCCAGGTTTGGAGAGGTACAGTTACGTAAAAGCAAAGAGATGCTTGTTTATTGATGACACGGTGTGCATCATGATTTAATATGTGCTAATATCTGCTAGCAAGTCTGCGAGAATCGCCATCTTATGCTAGCATCAAATGCTAGCGGAATTAGCATTTGCTTACGTAAATTTGTATTACGAATCTGTTCCATTCAGCTGTCCCATAGTACTTTTTTAAGTTGGTGGCTAGAAATATTCATGTTCCGAATTATTGGGAATGCATCAATCCATCATGATGTGGCATACTACTACTAATGAATAATATATAGAATATACACTACCAACTCGCTTTGGTCACACTTTCAGCCCTGCTATTAAGCAGGATCATGTCAGCGTGGTTATGACTTGGGTATGGCTCAATTCCAGCTCGGATACTTTACAATGGAAAACGACCAGTTCACGGTACGGCTCAGGTACGACTTGGTTCTTGGTGGCAGTGGAAAAGCGCCATAAGGTGTGGCTCTCGTCATTAGGGGATGTGGTTCTTCTCTTCATGGCTTTTGCCAGAAGCCATGGTTTCCATTCCAAGGTGTGATTCTTGTCATTTCTTTGCTTAAGCACATGTGGGTGTGTCGTGGTTGGAGATGACACACTCATACCCTCAGCAAGCCCCTCCCCTTTCCTACAGATACATTGGAAAGCTTCTCTTAGCATATCCCATCTTGCTTTTCTTTGATATAAAAACACTCATGTACAGTTGAGAGCAAAGCTTGGAGTATGAGCACAGGGTCAGACCATTTTTTCTGCACCCTTGGACCATTTTGGGGCATTAAGGTCCTTACTGAAAGGCCCGACAGAGACGTGACTGTTCAGCTGAGACTGGGGTTTGAACCAGCAACCTTCTGAGGCCCAGAGTCCCACTGAGCCACACACTGCCTCCCGACCATTAAACCAGGTGTAAGACTCCCTCACAGCTTCTCATTTCTGCACGGTGTCCACTACTGCTGAGATAATGGGCATCACTGCCTGCCTGACACCCCACAGGATAATCAATTGATGAACTGGCTAATTAATTATTATATGAGTAATATACCGAGCAGAATCATGGGTACCATTCTTCTAGTCGTGAAAATATAGTAGGCTTAGTTGTGGAACGGCTGAAAAACAAATACATAGTTTTGTCTGCCTTAAATTAGACCACTACCATGCCAAAACAATGAGGCTGAACTAATTCCTCTTAAAACTCTCTCCAGCTGCTCTAGAAACCAGCTATGAAAATCTGTTTTCGACTCATCATCAGAGACTCACTCAGTGGGAGCTAGTCTTTGTGATGCGGCAGGAACCCAAAGGCTGGATGGCGAGCTCTGAAAAACTGGAAATCTTCTGCAGTCCCACCTGGGCTTTTCCTGCTGACAGCACACCAGCATCCTGTTAGCTATTAGCAGAGTGTCCTCTGTTCCACATTTACATTCAAAGTGAAGTGTATTGAAATGTATGTCTGCAGTGCAGGCCAAAGATATCAATCCATCCATCCATCTATCCATTTTGTATACCCACAGTGTTGCAGGGAAACTACAGACAGAAGGACAGGGCGTCAGTCCCTATTTGGTTCCAATGTAATATATACATAATCCCCCCCAACACACACACAAACACACACTCACACACATTTCATATATTCCTATAATTGTGGGGAGTTTCCATTTATTTCTTTGGGCATAACCCTAATCCTATTCTATCCTAAATGATTACAACCTTAACCCTTATCTAGCCCTAAGCTTAACCCTCAGTAACCAAACACAATACAGGACTTCTGTCTATTTTTGCTTTTTGATTGCATTCACAGTCTAGATTTTTATAAAATTGAGGTTTATATTGTGGGGACCTAAAAAATATCCACACAATCTAAAAAGTAAAAGCTTTTACATTGAGGGGTCATTTGGTCCCCAAAATATGATGAATACAGACCTACACACGCACACACACACACACACACACACACACACACACACACACGCACACACACACAATTTACACCTATGCACAATTTGCCAAGTCAAAGATACGTACAGGGTAAAACACACTCAGAATCAACTAGGCCTATAATAATCGCTCATTATTTGAATATAAATGAGATATAACCTTCAAAATAAAATTATATCATCCATCCATCCATCCATCTTCCAACCTGCTTATCCTACTGGGTCACGGGGGGTCCGGAGCCAATCCCGGAAGCAACGGGCACGAGGCAGGGAACAACCCTGGATGGGGGGCCAGCCCATCGCAGGGCACACTCACACACCAGTCACTCACACACGCACACCTACGGGCGATTTAGGAATGCCAATCAGCTTCAGCATGTCTTTGGACTGTGGGGGGAAACCAGAGTACGTGGAGGAAACCCCACGGTGACATGGGGAGAACATGCAAACTCCACACACATGTGTCCCAGGCGGAGACTCGAACCCACGTCCTAGAGATGTGAGGCAACAGTGCTAACCACTGCACCACCATGCCACCCAAAATCATATCAATAAATTACAAATAAAGCAGCACTTTTCGAGAGGAAAGTGAAATGCTCTGATAGACGACTGTCTTTAAACTGTGCTACACAAAAAACAAAAAACTTGTGGAATGATGTCAGACATTTCTATTGTAAATGATTCACGTTGCCTGCTGCATCAGAAAGCTATATAATTTACGAAACCAGGTAGACACTTTGCTGAAGGGCAGGTCCTTAATTGAACCTGGGATCCTTTTTTGGTGAAGTGTTCAAAGCAGACAGATACTGAGTGGGCTTCTGGTACGCTGTGTTCTAAGCACAGTTAAATGAAGAGAAATTCTATTTATTGTACTACAGTACTTGTGGCCTGGATAAAGACATCAGACCTTGACCAAAAAAATATTCGGGGAATTTTAATGCTGGTCTTTGAATCTTTTACATAAAACCATTTGGAAAAAATATAATACATGTATAAATATTATCTTTTAGACCAGGGGTATTCAACTAAAATTTAAAGAGGTCCAGTTAGAGAAAATTTCTTGAAGGTCCAGAAGATCATAATGTCTAACTATTTAGTGTGATATATATTTAAGTAGCTTATTAGTTGCATCAACATTGCACTGGATTAGTGCCTGACTGTCAAATCAAATTAATTCAGTACAATTCAAAAACATTTTGACAATATTTATTGTCACGTGACATAGAACTTCGGCCAGTTGGCTGGAGTGAGATTTTCAGTTCGAGTTGTCTGCACACACATATAACAGCTCTTACCTTGTAAATAGTCTGCTTTTGTATTTAACCGTGTAAATACACCTTTGACGTAGCTAATTTTAGGTTTTATAATGGAATAATACAGATTTGCTGTAAGATTTCCAGCGTGAGTCTGAAAGCGTGAGTGTCATGCCAGATGCTTGAGATTTGGCAGGCATGAAAGCGTATATTTTTTGTTTCACCTGAGTTTATTTATATAACAGATAACATTATTTTATACATATGTTAAAAAGCAGAAATTTCAACGAACACGAAATCAACAATAAACTACGTATATTGATCCAACCTGTTATATAATACATAGTGTGTTTGAAAACTTTTCAGCTTTACGATTTCAGGACAGAGTAGTCACTCTGTTAGGAACATTACGGCTTTTTGATTGCAGGTTTTAAGCTTCGCTGCTGTTATTAAGCAGCCACTCTCTTAGTACCATTACGGCATTTTAGTTGCGGGTTTTTGCTTCGCTGCTGCTATTAACACTAATGGCACATTAGCGCAAACAAAGGGCTGCATGAGTCGAACTACGTCTAGCTTGGCGGTAAAGGTGTTTGACGTTCATTGGCGTGGGAAACGGCGTTCCTACTGCTAAACCACTACCGAAAAGACTACAAAAGCTGCGCCGGTTAAAATACAAGCGTCAGGTTTTAAATAATAACTTAATGCTGGGTCCGGACCCAGAAGCTGTTCTATACGGACCTGGACCGCGGTCCGCCTGTTAGTGACTGTTTTAGACTAAATAACATTGCTCTCTTATCAAGCAATATTCTGTGCTGTGGTAACATAAAACATTTAATCTTCCTTAGAAATATGAATATTCCATGTGCAGTGTTAAAAATATGTGCAATCACAGGTTACTGATGTTGGAGGTTAATTATAACATCTAATATAAACACTAATGAGAGACAAAGCAGATCCACAGGTCATTTTATGGGTTTGTCATCTAATCATTTAATTTATTTCTCATTTTGTGATAGTTCCTACTGATAATAACACCCAGCTGGTCTTCACTGGGGATTAGGAAGAAGTGAGTAAAGTAGGAAAGGGGAGGAAGATGGAGAAGATGACCTTGCTGAATCCTCACGGGAGCATTCATCTGCTGTTTGAGTGAAGCACACTTGGTCTCAGTTAGGCAGATGAAGTTACAGGTCCTGGCTTGTGCCATTCTCTGACAGGTGCCCATGAAAGGTCACAGGTGATTCACAGTGCTTCACGGTGATTTCATTTTAGTCACCTGGCTAAAGATTTATCAGCTCACAGCGGTCAGAACACTGAAGGAGCAGCGTTCAGCCCAAATGGAGAAGCCGCACTCAAAGCGTGGAGCGTAATGTTCACGCAAGAAGTATGTGCAGGAAAGAGCAGAGAGACATTTTTTTCAGCTCTGCTAACAGATTTCTGACTTATCACAGTTTGTTAGCAGCTAGGGTATCCGCAACTTGCGATGCGACGGCTCTACTGAGGCTGACAGCGTGCAACCCAGAGAAAGCATGGGTGTGAACCCCCCCTAAAACAGTGGCACTTTGGTGTTGCACCAGTTTGGGAAAAGAAGGCCCAGCGAAAGGTGTGATAAGCTCCAGTAACAGAAAGACAGTAACAACTGCAATTCTCGTGGGGTGAATGCTGTCATGCCACGGTCCATAACACACACACACACACACACAGAGGTTTGTAATTATATCTTTGTCGGGACTCTCCATTCATTTCTATGGGGAAAACTCTAATGCCAACATGACGGCCTTAATCCCTACCCAGCCCTAACCTTAACCATAAATAACCAAACAAAATATGAGATTTTTGGCATTTTTTGATTGCATTCACAGATCTTTGTGTGGACCTGAAAAATGGTCCCCACAACATCAAAAAAAACAGGTTTTTTATTACATTGTGGGGACCAAATAAACCTAATACACACACACACACGGGCACACAGTTCCTTTGCTCTCCCATGCAGTGTTTACTTAGCTGTACCACCCACGTTCTATTGCATTAAGTATACAGTATTAATTAAACTCAATTCAATTTCTAAAGTGGTACTATTTGGGCAATTATAATATTATTGTTTTCAATTAGAGCATGTTTTGTGGCATCGCTCACCAAACACTACTTACAATTATTTCGTTTTTGCTTCTTGCTTGGCTATTGCTGTTATTGGTTCTACTTCTTCCTCTGTTATTGGTTCTAGTCGACGGTTTCCTGCTAAGTGAAGCATTTCGTCCTGGGGGTGGGGGTACCTTCCGCTTTCCTCTCTCTTCCAGGCTGACTGCTGTCTGCACACACAGCCTTGCTGCTGAACGCCTAAAGTGTCTGCTTTAATGGCAGCTCTAAGTGCCTGCGCCAGCCTTTCAGCCACTGGCAAAATAGGGGGCTTCTTCAGAAATGGTAGGAAACCGCTTTCATTTCCAATCGTGTCCTTCCGCGGTTGTGGCGTGTTCTACTGCCTGTCAGGGAATCCAGACAAGAGCAACGCTATTTATACAGCCCAACCTTGTCCTGCAAGTAAGGTGTGCTACAATGCACCAATACAAAGGTGCTCTAGAAGTATGAAATGGTGGCCTTTTGATGACATTTGCAAAGCCCTGCAGGCTGGATATCTGGTTACTTACAGAAATGTAACATCTGAGAGCTTTAGCTGTGGACTCATTTTCATATATATATTTTATTTAATCAGTTACATACTGTTGTTCTTAACTTCATGCGACAGAGCTGTCATATTTTCTATGTTCACTACAATTCAGTGTGTTTTCTTATGTGGAACCACTGTACTGATTCAACTGAGTTCATTAAAAAAATTATGTATAAAAATTAATACTGATAAAACAGTAATATGCATTGTACATCAATGTAGAACTTATATGTTTAACAAAATATCCATCTATGTATTTTACATGAATGAAGGACATATATTACTAATGACCCACTAAAGCTTGACGGTGCACCGGTGTGTCAGTCATTACCGGTATGATTGTGAGCCACCATGGATTTGCACTATACCGGTAGTCTGCAGCCTAATTATATACGACAGCCCATATTTATTAAAAATAAAGCATTTTATTTTCTTCAAAGCTTCAGTTATATTCTGAATACTTGTCCTTATACAGTATATGTAACAGGTTTATCTGCGTTGTGTGATTTTTCGTTTACACGCTTTGACGTGTAAATAAACTGATTTTGTGTAATTATACACATTAAACAAAATAACCTGGTTATATATATAGTAGGAAATTAATACGTAAATATATGTGTTAAATAAGCATATATATGCGCCGCATCCTTCATGCAATTAAGGTGCGCGGTAAAAGGCTACAACTACACAGTTAACACTAATCGCCAAGCTAGACGTACTTCGGAGAATGCATCCCTTTTGTTCGCCATAATGTGCCATTAGTGTTATTAACAGCAGCGAAGCTAATACTCTCCACCAAAAAGCCGCAATGTTCCTAATAGAGTGGCTGCTCTGTCCGGAAATCCAACGGCTGAGAAGTTTTCAAATGCAATATTTTAGAAAATGTTAGATAAACAGATGTAGTTTATTGGTGATTTTTATGTTCGTCAAAGCTTACGTTTTCTAACAACTGTATAACGTAGTTATTTTTAATCCAAATCAACTCAAATGAAACAAAAAGTTTTCAGGGTTGCGAACTGTTACACATCTGGCGTGACACTCACGCTTTCAGACTGTCACGCTCGCGCAGGAAATCGCTTACGGCAAATCTGTATATTATTCCTTTATAAAGCTAGAATCAGCTACATGAAAAGCGTTGGGTGCAAACCCTACAGACTATTTACAAGGTAATAAAACTGTGACATACATGTAAATGCGTGTACATGTGTGTGCAGACTAGTCTCAAACTGAAAATCTCACTCCAGCCAGCTGACCAAAGTTAATTGGCAGCCCTGCGTTTTATTTCAAATGAAAAGTAAAATGCACTTTTCGACAGAAACGGCTTGTCATTCCCTTGTTTTAAAACAAATTAAAACAAATACAAGAAAACATAACCTGTCACTTTTTGATTCTTTTAGAAATAAAACCCTTCTTCCGCAACTGTAATAGTAATTGAAGGTAATATATTACAAAATATTTCTTTGAATTTATAAAAGGACAGGACATACTTATTCTTCCTAAACGCGGAAAAAAGTAATACCATGGTATATGGTATATTACCGTCATTGTCCAAAAAGTGGAAAATACCGTGATAATAATTTTAGGTCATATTGCCACCCCTAACGCATACATTTAATATGGACTGTACATGAATGTATTTATGTTTGACAGTACATTAATTTCATATGTAAAATACATGAATTAAAGGCATGTGTCTAATGATACATTAAGTTAATATTGATTGCGTGTTTTTTGTGTCATATAAGAGGTTATATGATTAGTTGGTAAAACACATAAGAGTCAAATGTTATTTTACATAAATTTTTCATATTGGGGAAGCCAGTCAATTGGGATTCAGCTGTTGGAAATCCAAATTATATTTAAGCATTGATTACATAGGTCTTTAGAAACAGGTGACACAGCTTAACAAGCCGTTTTAATGTCACATTAGGGGTAAGACATAAATAAACACAGTTATAGATGGAAACTCTTAAGGATGGGGTCTTGTGAAGTACCATTCAGGCTAAGGGCAGAGGGCAAATGTGAGGCCTTGATGTTTAGAATCAGCAAACAGATGCAAAGAGATGCAGAATACAGACAGACGATGGGGAGGAGGGGTTGGGGCAATTAGCACCTGTGTGATTAATTGCCTGTTTCCCAGGACGTGGTGTAAGCGATTGGTGGGACAGCATGGATGCAAAGTAGGAGCCCATCCAGTCGGGGGTTCCTCAGACAGCTGCGGAAAAGCCGTCATCTTGTCTGTCTTTCCTTCCCTCGCGGTGCCTCATCTGCTAAACGTTTTCCAGGCTGTTTAGTTCCTGTGAAACTGCTGCAGATTCATTGAAATGGCTGCTAATATTTATTAGACGTCCGGCGATATTTGCAAGGTAGGTGAAACGTGTCGTTTTTTTGGTGCTTCTTTTTTTGTTCTAACTATTGTCACGGCAACACATCAGGGAGCCAAGGTGCTCTTGCACTCGCCGAGCGACTGTCCAGCAGCGACCACCTGTCAGTGCGTCGGGGCCTGCATTCCGGACAGCTGGCCGCCATGTGGCGGCGGAGCCACGCCCACAACAACGCCTGGCTGGAGACGACCAATCACGCCGCTCTCCCAACACCTGTGCTGCCTGTAAAATAACCTCCACGATTATGAGGCGTCGGCCATGACCTTCGCCTGCTGAGACTCGAGCAGTCCGTTTAAATCCTCGTTCTGACACGCCCATCGCCGTTACCCCCGCTCCCATTTGTAGGTGAACCTGGTCTGGAGCGAGGATGTTGGCCAGATACTCCTCCTCCCCCCCCACCTCCCTGGGGCTTCCTCCAGACTGTTATTCAATAAACACAGCCTCTCCAAGGCTTGTTCACATACACCCACCGCCTGTGTGCCTTTTAGTTCAGCCCTGCCTCACTATAAAATGTCAACCTGCATAAGGAATCCAAATGAGTATATAATAGATCTAATCTAGTCAAGCAGCACATATGGCCTGTAATCTGTGTGATAACGAAACAGCTATTTAAGGTGCATATCATTGTGCGATTTATTTTTTTTCAACAGCAATCCTGCCATCCTACAGTAATAGGCAAGAAAAAGCCATTCCTTAACAGGAACTAGAGCGCAGAGACAGTTTGCTGCATCCGTAAGGTTTAAAGCAATTATAAGTGATTATGCAATGTAAAACAACACTGACTCTTCGTTATGTTCTTTATGACATATTTTGATTTCGAGTTTCATTACATCTCTGGAGTAATAGAAGGTAACATTGATGTTTATGTTGCATGTTTTATTAATTATTATTATTAGGTGCTGCCAAATTGCTATGGACCCTTGGTGACCATGTACACAGAATTTCTCTGGAAGATTCTGTCTTCTCTCTGGTTTTTCAGGCTTCCCAGTGTTCATTCATCTTTTACTGGTCATTCTTTTCCTCTTTTACTTTCCACGTATCTAAGCATTATAATCTTCACTATTGCCCAGAATAAGATGGCCTCGTTTGAGTTTCAAGTGGAGGTAGGACTTGATTTGAGCAAAAATCCAACGTTTTGTTTTTCTTGCAGTTCATGGTGTTCTTAAAAATCTCCACCACCCCCAAGTTTCAAAGGCATCAACACTTTTCCTGTCACGCTCCTTCATCGTTCAGCTTCCACATCCATAAATAAAGTGTCACAGAATATATCACATTCTGAACATTTCTGATCTTTGTTCTTGGAGGTATGTCAATACTTTTGAAAAATATTTCCAGGGTCTTTATTACAGCTCAGCCAAGTGCCCATCTGCTGCATGTTCCTCGACTTCTATATCCTTTGTAATCGATGATTCCTCCTAAGGAGATGGAAGTCATCTACTACCTTTGTGTCCTTCCCATCAACATTAAAGTTAGCTGTCATTCCTGTAGTCGTTCTCTTCATGTTTATCTGTGTCTGATCTCTGCTTACCTTCTGTCTTTTTCATTTCCTGCCGTAAGAGTCGTCGGCACATCGAAGCTCGTTGATGATTCTTTCAGCAATCATGTTAATACATCCCCTGTTAAAAGGACATCTGTCTCCTGATAGAAGATGGATGAAATAAATGTTGCTAAAGAAGGAAAATGACTACGTGTGATTTTTTTTTCTCCTGATGTGTTGAATTAGGTCCTTATTCTTCCTTGTAAACGGCTGTCACAAGTTAAATGCAGCTGCTATAAAGCAATGCACAAAAAAATGAATTATTATTATTATTATTATTGTTATTATTATTATTATTGTTGTTGTTGTTGTTAAGTTGATGTTTACAGCACTGCCCATTATTGTGCATAATGTTCTGTGGTGCAAAGCCACTTTCACTGAAGCATTTTACTACAGTGCACTGAACTTACCTTGATTTATGTCATTAATCTTTGTTAAGTTACCACGCTGCAAACTGACTGAATGGGTACGTCTTGGATGGCGAATCGCATTTTTGGCTTATTGGGAGAGGCACCACATCGAGAGAAAAGCCCCCCCCCCTTAATCTAGACCAATTTGCACTCTTTAAACACATGCCTTTATTAAAGTGAAAAGTTTTCTTCTTTTTTTTTAAAGGCAAACGGTGCCACGGTGAAAGTGTGGCTCTACGGTTAGATGACAGCTGCAAAGAATGAAGCAGGTGGAGTGTAACTTTCTCCGCCCAAAGGCTCGGTTGCTGGTGAAACAGCTCCGAATGCAGCTGCACCATTACCCAAACACTGTGAAAACCGGCTCGCACAGCCGAGACTCTGGCAGCGGCTGCTTCGACAGACGTGTAAATAAGCACATTTGCACATACATGCGATGGCCCATTTTAGCGGCCCAGACAGCCAGGCCAGCTGTGGGTAAGATTTCACATCAGAGTTAAGATGAGAGCTCATTCCCATGAATATGATAGTCACAAAATCCACCAACGTCTTCTAGAGAAGGAACGTTCATTTTTCAAAACACAACGACATGCTCGTTTAGGATTTTCTCTGAAACTTTTTTTTTGTGTGTTTTGCAGTCATTTTATCTTTATTATTTTTATTGTTTATTCATATTTAAGTCTTATTTTTATTCTAATTTTACTCATTTATTCTTACCTTTTTAAACTGTTTTGCTTTTTCTCTTTGCATTGCATATTTTATCACATACAATCCAGGAAACAGTTGGAAAGCCGTTTCACTGCACAGTGGTACAGTGTATGCTCGTGTTTGTGACAAATAAATCACGAAACATGAAACTTAAACTTGTAAAAACTCCTAGAAAAAAGGGCGTACAGTAAGGAATGCTTGGTTTGTGCAGGTAGAACCATGATTACAAGCGACTGGGACCGAGACTGGAATCACCTTCCAGTGGAGATATGATTGACACCTTCTTTGATGTTTACAGTTTTGATGACTATGCTTATTTTACCCATAAATCCTTAATGAAAGTGGCAACTGAAACTTGCCGTTAAAAAAAGCCACCCTGTATTAGCCATAGCCAGACATCCCACCTCACCTGAACATTCCGGGAGTTTCCCGCAAATTGACAGCAGCTCCCTGACACCCGTAAATGATGCGCAATGTCCCGGAAATCTGTCATTCTGCTATTCAGTGGCAGTAAAATGAGGTGGCAAGAAATTTTACCGCTGCAACCTCGCCCCAAGTTTTACCATCACTTTCTAGCCCCAGTCAGCAAATTTTACCCTCCACCCCAGTCAGCAATATACAGTATATTTGGTATTACCGTAATACCAGCCAAGCATTGGCCAGCACCCCCGTTCCCCCGGATGCCTCTCATCTGCCTCCATGAAATCAATACTGCTAAGGTGGGATGACTGAATAGCTGCACTCTGTATGCTAATATTGTGCTTCCCAATCCTCACCTTGAGTAACACCCCATGTTCTGTTCCACCACAAGACAATCCAATTAAGCTAATCATCTAATCTACAGACCCATAATTAGTTGAATTAGGTGTGCTGGAGAGGGGTCTGTAACAAGTATATGCAATGACTTCAGGTGTTGAAAGTCAGGCTTAGGATTTGCTGCACTGATATCATTTTTCGTTTTTTGCCGGGGAGTAATGTGAGTAGGGTTATTAAACATCTATTAAGAAGAAGTTGAAAACATTACTGGAATGTTCAGAAGGGTTAATGAAGTAACATCTAAGGACAAAGTACTACTGGTAGGACATTTTCAATTTATGAATTCTCTCATTATCTCTAATGTGTGTTAGTTCATTATTTGACATTTATACAGATCAATTTGCACACAGTTATCTGCCATCCACTCCTTTGTCATTTTAAAGCAGTATTAATTATCTGCTTAGGTACTATGCATTTGCCATTGCATGATACACAGCACACCTGTAAGACCACAGACATTCTGTAACGGTTGTGCCAGTGGGAAACACAAATGCATGTAAGGTTACCTGGACACATCAAAAGTGTGACAACAGGGAGATCAAACACGTTGGTAGAATTCAGGTGCACAATTGAATACGACTGATCAATAGCCAATACAAAACCTCATAAAAACAGATCAGATAAAGATCGGTTTAGGGTCATATACAGAGAGAAGTGGTAATGGAACGAAGATGTCTGGTAATTGGGGCGAGATCCAAAAGGCACTGTCAAATGAGAATGGCTGGGGTCAAACTCAGTATCAAACTCAGTAACTATCCAACCATGATGCGGAAAAATGAATCCATGCTTTTATAAGTTCCTGACTGGACTTCTGAAATGCTTTGTTTCGTGGGTGTACCTCTGGGTCCTTAAAAACACTTCAGTTGATGCAGAATGGTGCATCCTACTAGAACCAGGAAATTTGATCATATAGGACTTATTTTGTCATTGTTATATTGGCGTCCTGTTAATTTTTATATTGCTTTTAAATTACTACCACCAACCTAAAAAGCTTTGGCCTGTCCCTGAGTACTTTTGAGATGTTTTAGTTCTAGTTTCTAGGCACTCTGTGGGACAAGACACTGGGTAGACAAGACAGAGTACTACCGGGGCCAGGAAGTGCACACAGGCAGAACAAGGGGGAGCAGGGACAACAGGCTGGGCAGACAGTGAGGCAGGAACAAGGCGGAAAAGTGTAGAAACTGCCAGGTCAGGGGCACCAGATAGGGCCACAAGGGAAAGGAAAATGGGACAAGGCAAGGGAGCCAAAACAATGGAAGGGCTTTTGGGAATGGGGCTCGGCAAGCAGGACCTTCAGACCCTGGGAAATGGGGCACTGAACCAGGGACATGGGCTCTCCTGGGTCTCGGGGGTCAGTGGGACCAGGTGACTCTGAGGGAACTGCATGGTTGGGTGGTACAGAGGGACCAGCAGGACAAGAGGGGATTGCAGGGCTAGAGGGTGCCATGGAAACAGCAGGGTTGGGACTGGAAGTTGATGAGGGAGCTGCGTGGTCAGGTGGTGCTGGAGGACCTGTAAAACAGGTGGAAAAAGGGACCTCCTGGATGACAGGGCAGGAAGGATCTGCAGGATAGAGAACAGGGGGCACCGTCGGGACCTCCAGGCCGGAACTAGGAAGTGCAGCAGGGTCTTTCCTGAAGGCTGCCACCTTCGGTCGCCCAGTGGACGGTGCCGGGGGATCAGAGTCTTCACGGTTGGTCCAGATGATGTGTCCTTGTCGTCTTCTCCTGGACACAGAGACACTGCCTGCTCCTCTCCTGGGCCCCTGTCTATTGTGCCGAGCCGATTGTTCAAGGACGTGGGATGGCGAGTACAGCGAGTGGCAGAGAAGGTCAGGAAGCAGGGAGTCAGGACCAGGCATGGGAGCAACCAAACTAAGCTTTATTCAAAGGGTCAAGAAACAAAAGAGAACAGAAGGGGGAACACCAGAACAGGAAGAACTCGGGCTTGATGTCAATGACAGGACTTAGGAGCATAGGACTGGGGGCACTCTTATACATGACTGACGAGGGAGCAAATGAGGAGCAGCTAGAGTGATCCACATGAGGGTTGAAATAAAGACAAAACAAGCATAGGGAGAGAACAAGGGGGCAGGAATGCAGGGTGTGACAGTGTCTTATGCACTCTACATGCTCTCAGTTTTGCACTTTTTTTGATTTGTATATATGCCATAGGTTCTTGCCATGTTTCAATGGCATTGCATAGCTGCATGCTCGCAATGCGCCATTTGTCTCACTTGTACGTCTCTTTGGATAAAAGTATCAACCAAATAATTACATGTGAATGTAATGTAGCTCCCAGAGTGTAAAGATCTAGCTTGAGCTGCAGAGCATTCTCCTACTGAGCTCCACAGCTGTGGAACAGCCTTCCAGCAAACGTACGGGATACAGGCTCACTCTTAACCTTTCTGTCTTAGCTCACTTCATACTTATTTAGTTTAACTTAGAGTGACACTAGCTACTCAGACCCAGCTGTAATCTGAGGTGCAGAGGTGAGTGCCATCGACTTTGTAGACGGGCTTCAGTCAGGCTGTCACCCCTGCTTCCCATGTGGCCTCGTGCTGATGGAGTGCAGGCCTTCTGGGATTCCTCTTGCCCATGTTCTCACCTGCCCCTCCTTTCTGGTTCTGCAGCCATACATGTTATTTTTTGCACTCACCCTGCTGTTACTTTTCTGTCCCACAGATGCTGATGGACGTTCTTCATCCCCTTCTCCCTCCTGGGGTGAAGTTGAGGACCCTTCCTGCCCAGTGGCCCGCTCGACTTTTTGCATGCCTCCCACCAGTTTAAGGCATGCCGCCTACTCGCCCTTTGCCTTAGCCACATCACCTGCCAGTTTGCCTTGGCTGCATTCTTGGCTGCCTGCCTGCCTCATATTGCTTCTGCCTACCTGCAGGGGCTAAACGGGCTTGCCAAAGCTGAGAGTGATCAGGGAATCCCTATTGACCATCTATTTTTTAATCATAATTTTGTTCAAATGATCCATTATTGTTCATTTATTTGTTCGCAAATTGGTGATTGGTTAAAACTGAATGGGGAGACCCATTCTAAATGTAACTCTTTTTTAGCAGTCTTTTTGTACCACTGTGTATTTTCTGGTATGTATATGTATGGTCTGTTTCCTTCATATAATGGATTTTTATGAGCCTGACCAATGAATTTTCTTCCAGGAATGTATGGAAGAAAACATCCTAATAGTACGAACTTGTCTCATATTTTTTTGGAATTCGCCCCTCTCTGTAAAGTTATATATGGGATATGGTATCTATGGTAAATGTTTCTTTAGCGCACACTGTGGATGCAGTTGACACACACTGGATCACAGTGTAATGTTTTAAGGGCACTGCTACCGAGATGCTTTTATTCAGTGAGGTCTCTGCTGGTTGCTGCATATGACTTATGTGAGAGTGTAAGGTTGCAGATTTGATGTTCTTCTGATGTGATTGCTCTTGTTTGATGTAGCGTCACATTCTCTTTGACCTTGACCAGAAATTATTTTATACTTACTAATATTTAATAGTTTTATCATTTATTGTTGTATTGTCATTGGGGAGTGGGGGCAGAAGAGAGGCCAACGCCATGTAGCCTAGGGGCTCCTGAACTGAGTAGGTCACTGCGTACCAGTGCCATCCTGCTATCTTTCTACAATTGCCTTGCACTAAATTGTGCAAACTTGTTCTGCCTGGTGCCAGCCAGAAAAGGATGAGCTTCCCCTTGAGTCTTGATTCCGTGGTTCCTCCCAAGATTTCTTTCTTCATCTGAAGGAGTCTTTCCTTACCACTGTTACCTCAGTTTTTCCATCTAGGGACTTTGGGCCTGGGATTCTCTAAAGTGGTTTGTGACAAAGCCCCTTGTTAAAACCACTATATAAACACAATTGAATTGAATTGAATTAACTGTTTAGAACTGCTGTGACTAGACAAATAAGACTGCAGGGAACTGAGGGGAAAAAGCATGTATGCTATATGCTGAGGTAAATTAAGGACAACAAGGGACAGGGTAGGGTAATGAACTGTAGCCATGGGGATTAGTATGTGAATGACGAGGACCTTTGGTGGTGGAGAGGGGAATCCTCGGGTGTGACCGATAGCTCTTGAAGCTATGAACCCCTCGATGTTATAGTTGGGCTCTGAGCCTAAGAGCACGATACTAGTCATCAGTGAGTGTGTTGTCTTGATTACTTGATTGCACCCACAAGCGCTCCTCATATATGTTTTACTCCTAGTCCGCCAGTTAATATAGTCTCTAAACCTACAGTCTGGGAGTGAATGGAGCTGCTAAGCAGATGAACTCTCTATGTTGAGAAGAGGAGGAGGAAGTATTACTTCGGATCTGAGGACTCGGATTGAGGGGGATGTTGGCTTTAGAAATCACACCTGAAATGAAGGTGATATCCTATAATCCAAGAGTGGCTTTTGATAGTACAACACAAGGGCTCACTTTTCTAATAGCCTTTAAAGGGCCAATTAACTTGAGAATTAACTTCTTTGGGAGAACTTTCAGTTGTAGGTCTTCCGTGAATTGCCAGACCTTTTGACCTGGGCAAAAGTGAACGACCTGTCTATGGCAAAGGTCTCCCCTCACTGTGTCTTATCCATTCATCCTTGGCAGGGACCTCAGAGGGCTCACTTGACTATAAAAACAATGGCAGCTGGTACCCTAGAACACACTGGAATTGGGTTAGTCCCATAGAAACATTAATGAGAGACTTCAGCATATTCAGCCATAGAAAGATAGCAGCTCCAATAGCAACGGGAATTGCTGCAGTAGGGTCAAAGAAAGCTACCATTCTCCCGGTGAAGCCTCTCTCCTTGACCAGTGAACTGCAAATGATAGAGGTGAGACTTTGATTTATATTTCCAATTCCAAAATACCTTCTTGACATCTGATGTAAATTGGGTGCCTCAATCTGACACTATATCCAATGGAAGGCGGAAGCGCTGGGAGATATTTTGGAACAAGGCTTCTGCTGTTTCCAAGCCACTGGTTAGTTTCTTCAGTGGTGCATTGTCACTCCCTGCATCCCTCCCCCTTGTTCTCTCTGTTGTGTGGCACTAATGAGCCACACCTGTTACTTGTTTAATCTTTCCTCTTGTTACAGTTGTGTGGATCACCCCAGGTGCCTCTCGTCTGCTCTCTCGTCAGTGGTGTATATAGTGTCTCCCTGTCTTGAGCTCCCCAGTCTGGTCATTGATATT
>JAODJW010000040.1:9807478-9821645 GCA_026777045.1 Hyperopisus bebe | reverse complement strand
AAATTTTGAACCACTGAACCCCCCCCCCCCCCCCCCCATACTGCTGCATGACAAGCTCCCATTTTGTGTTTCATTTAATCATGAATTTGTAAAGACTTACTTCAGACCAATCTGGGTGAAAGCTGTTCTTCTAGCACCTTATTTGTATTCTGTGTACACATACACACACACACGCGCACACACACACATGCAGGGACTTACATGTATGGACACATAAACCTGCCTCACACATACAGACACACACAGATTGACCTATAGGTACCATCTCCGAAGGGGATGTTCTCTCTGCTGTTTAGGACTGGTGTGACAATCCGTTTTGCACCTAATTATTTAAATTTACCCCCATGCTGTTTCCACATTCTATAAACGCTGCACCCCCTGTAATTCCCAGGCTGGGAATATGGCTAAGCCTGCAGTTACCTGAGCCGCACCATGTTTATAGTAGGACACCGGAGATCGGAAGGGCATTTTAGGAGCGTCCTGCTGCCAGTGGCAATGACGGGAGCTCGCGCTTTGAAGCACAACTTCGGCACGTTATAAAACATGCAATGACTTGAGCTCATGCTTTGAGGCATAACTTCGGCACGTTATAAAGCAGGCAATGACGGGAGCTCGTGCTTTAACTGAAGGACAACTTCGGCACGTTATAAAGCAGACAATGACGGGAGCTCACGTTTTGAGGGACAACTTCGGCACGTTATAAAGCAGACAATGACGGGAGCTTACGGTTTGAGGGACAAATTCGGCACGTTATAAAACAGACAATGACGGGGGCTCACGCTTTGAGGCATAACTTCAGCACGTTATAAAGCAGGGAATGACAGGAGCTCACACTTTGAGGCATAACTTCGGCACGTTATAAACCAGCTCCCATTTCTAGGGTTTTAAAAGAGAAGGAATGACAGTTCTTTGTTCTCTCGCTGTAAAAAAAAAAAAAAAAAAACAGTGGGCAAAGAAAAAAAAAAACAAATGCAGAGAGCCAAATGTCTGTAGTTGTCTCCGCCAAGACAAACTAAGAATACCCGGGAGAATGGGCGATCAGCGCGCCTGTCACCGTGCTCTGCAATTAATAGTATTTTCTGGGCTGTTAGATTTGGATTGCTTATCAAAGCGTTCACTCAGCCTGCTTCCCCTAGGGGGCCCCGTGCTGTAGTCATGGGGTCGTGCCTGTGCCCCAGAGGGAGGGTGGGGGGGCTCAGAATTCTGCTAGCACAGAGTCCTGCCTCCCGGCTGATCCCCACACCCCTCTTTCAGGCAAGGCGGGCGGTAGCAACATGGCGAGATTGCGGGGGGAGGGGTTGGGGCATGACCTGCATCACGCCTCAGGCTCCCCCACAGGCAATATGATGGCAGAACAACAGCGAGACATAAAACGATCATCGGATCACGATTCTGTGCTACGAAATGCTCCATGAAGTCGAAACGATAAATTGATTAAGTGCTTCCCAGGACATCTGGCGCTATTTCTGTCTGGGTGGGGGGGCAAGTGTGGGGAAGGTCTGGCCACACGTATGCCTGAGATAAATTGCAAGATAAATAACATGACAGGCTCAATCTCGTTTGTGTTTTTTGTGTTTTTTTTTTGGTTCTGGTGTGGGAGGGAGGTAGGGATCTATGTGAAGATATTTAAATGCAAGGACCATCAGCCACAACATCCAGGGCAGACCGGACACCTCTGGCAGCACGTTTACGTCACGCTGACGGATGGATGGCGTGTTAATTAAATCATGGGGGCCCACCTCTCTGTCTCAGTCCTCACAGATGCTGATGTTCAACAGCTAAGAGTAACAAGGTCATGTGCCTGGTGTCCTGCAGAAGGTAACAAAGAGCTTTTCATTATGACTTTTTATTCTAGCTACTGTGGGCACCGCTATGGTTGTAGGGTTGAATCCCTCTCTCCCTCGGTGTGTCTGGAGCCTGCAGATCCTCACTGTGTTGTGTAGCCTTCCTCCAGTTACACTAATTAGCACTTCTAAACTGTCTGCAGCGTGTGCAGGAGCGCGGGCTGTGCAGCACTGGCACCCCATCTGGGGTCTGGTGCCGTGCGCCGCCTGGGATAGGATCCAGACCCCACATACATGTTTTGCATTTATGGGAATGTTATAAAATAATGATTTGGGACTGAAGTAGAGGAGGGAGCAGCACAGCCTCTGAAGATAAAGCTCATTATCGATGACTCTGAAGCCACGGATGAGTCGCTCGTAACATATGGCCGGCTGCACTCTGTGAGGGAGCCCGGGTTGGACACTGCTCATTGCCCTGTCATGCACGTGATTCTTCGCACGAGCATGATGCGTGAAGCCAGGTCGCTTGTTCGAGCTCGAGGAAGAATCATGAGCTGTTATGTCAAAGGGGAGTGATACTGATCTTGTCTGGCAGTGGGTGAGTGACGACAAGTGTGAAGTCATGTTTTTTTTTTTTTTCTCCCCCGAATTGAAAAGTCCTGGAGTGTCTTCAAGTGATTTGTGTGTGTGTGTGTGTGTGTGTGTGTGGATTAGGTTCACATTACTTTGTGGGAACCAAATGTCCCCCATAATGTAATAAAAACCTGTTATTTTAACGTTGTGAGGACCATTTTTCAGGTCCTCACAAAGGTCTGTGAATGCAATCAAAAAAGTAAGAATGCCAAAATATTTTGTCAGACTACTTGTGTGTGTGTGTGTGTGTGTGTATGTGTGTGTAGAAGGGTGACTGTGCTGAGGTGCAAGTCACACATTCTGTCCCCAGTCCCATTTGTTTCTGCACCCTGACCTCACAAACACATGCTGTACACATGCACCGTGTGCACTAAGCATATCATTAGACAGGGGAATGCTGATTGGCCGGACTGGAGCCCACCCGTGTGCCTGCCTCAACTCCTCCTCAGCCAATGACAATTTAAATAGCCTCGATCCACAAATCCCCGATAAATATTTCATTAGCCGACTGCGGGTGGCTCTTATTGTGTAGGCGCAACAATATTTCAAAGTGCTGTGGGTGAAACCATTCCAGCATTGGAGGAGACGGAATTAACTTTCTGGGCGGCAGGGAGCAAGTGAACATGATTTATATTTTCAGGAAGAGTGTCAGCTTTGAAAAAAAATTGAAAATCAGGATGCAGTAGAAAGACACTATGGGAATACGTGAATGGGACTGTAAGCACTCCGACTGAAATGTGTATCAGTGAATCCATATGGAGAGGGAGAATCGGGGGATTTCATTAGATTATCTCCCCCCCTGCTTTCCTACGGCTTAATAGGGGAGAGATACTCAACAGCTACAGGGCCCAGGAGTGGTCTTTAGCAATGTGAATCTAAAATGTAGCGTTGCAATGAGTTATAGTCATTATTTGGACAGGGGCAGGATTGCATGACAGCCCAGTCCAAGCCTGATATAAGTCAAGCCTGTCTCATAAACCACACACCAAATTTTTGCACGTTGACCGATTGTTTCTTCAGCACGGAGACTCACCGCCCCCACTCACACTGTGGTCTGGGGCCACACTGCAGATGCCGTTTCACAGGGTCAGTAACTACACCATCAAACCTTTCAGTAACTAATTTTCCTAAAAAATAGGAGTGTAAAAACAAGATACGAATCCTTCAAAATAATGAAGATTGGGTCTGTATTCAGCGGGCTTGTGTTCTCGTTATTATAAGAAGTATGGAACCAGTTGTTGGTCTGAAATAAAAAGGACACAAGCCACCTGAGGTCAGACCTAATCTTCATTATTTCAATTGTATTGCACTGTTGATGAACCAATGGTTTGGACCATCTAAGAAGGTAGAGTATGGTGTATTAAGCTTTTCTCCTGTATATCTTTAGATGAAGACCTCACACGCTGCCCCTAAGTCATGTGACACATCCCTTACTGCAGACAGGACACGAAAACTGGTATAACAATACAGAGGAAATTCTCACGCCTCAGCAACCAGCACCCAGGGAAGAATGAAATAGAAAATGGTGGACTGAATCCCTGGCATCTACCGGCGGGGCGGAGATTAAGGAATACCCGATTCAGCATTCATGTTCAGAAGGTGAAATCCGGGACTGTAGCTAAGAAGACTAAATAAATATTAGTCAATGAATCAATATGGTTTAGGTAATATTAACCAGTAGTCATCAAAGGATAATGAAGTGATATTGATGGAAGGGATGGAGAGAGACATTTTTGGTGTAAATGTCAGTGTAACTGCCTCTGGTGTGTGATTACATGACGGTGATGTCACCACTCCTACATCATCAAAGCAGCCTTTCATCAAGTGCCACGCCAGAGTACCATTTAGAATCTGCGGCCCATTTGCATTGCGATCATTACGACTAGAAGGGGCAGAAAAATAAATAAATAAACTCGCTTGAAAGAAAAAAAAAACATAATAATGATCATTTGAATAAATGCATAAACATGAATTCTGACTGGATGGCCTTCTCTAACTCTATCAGTTACTCTAATCTAACTCACGTTGCCCGTCCGTTTCATTTTGGCATTCGCTGACGTATAAGTGCTCTACGCTGGTCCGCAGGGAATGGCTCTATAACTCCTAGGTTAAATAGCATCTGCATTTCCCGTCTGTCGTAATTCACTTTAACGTGGATGCGACCGTTTCCTCGACCCTGACCAAAATGCCATCTCACATGTAAGCGGGTCCTCAATGTGCGAGTGAATGGAATCGTCTCCGCTCTACACCCGTAACTGGGTCGGCTCCAGCCTTTTTTTTAAGCACGTTGTTACAGGACTTGACACGGTCATCCTCACATCTCCACTTGACCCTCGACGTGTTCCTGTTCACGTGCGTATTGTCTACATCTCGGAGCAGCGCGTGTGATGAATTCTGCCATGCACGCTTGAAGGTAGCCTCACGCTTTCGTCTGCTCGATGTCCTCTGGAGTTTCACCTTTTATTTAAATTTTTTGTTGTTCTCTTGCTTTGTTTCCTGTTTGTTACAAGGGTGAAAATAGCTTTTGTTGCTGAGTGGCAGGAACAGAGAGCTCTATCCCTCGGTCTTTCGAAAATATGGTAAACGTTCTTTTCTAAGCATCTTTTTTAGCTTTCAGATGTCTTATTATTTCCTTATTGGTCCTGGGGCATAATGACTGCTGTACGAAATGGTATGAGAGGTACAGCAGCATGGATTCGGCTCACAGATACATGCATACACACACAAAGACCAACTCTTCTCCTCCAAAAGCACTGCATATCCATGACTGATATCGTTTGCCCGCTGCAATGAAATGTTTCCTCTAGGAAGAATAAAGCCGGATATGAATTTTCAGGATTTCATCCTTTCGTGTAAAGACAAACATGTCACACATTAGTTATAGTAAATAATGAATGATTCAACCCCCCCTCCCCCCCCTTTGTTTTTGTATTCTGTGGAAATGAACTGTGATTGCTAGGTGCAAAAAAATGATACTCATAATAACTGATTCTTACCGTCATAACTTGCCTTTTTATTCATTTTTATTCCTTGTCCTTTATGAAATTTATATATGTGTGTGTAGGGAGGCTGTTTTTATTCTTTTTTATGTCTGATTGCATGTATAAACTTTCTGGAAGAGGCTCCAGGCATCTCCTGTGGGCTTGACCAAGATATGCGGTTAGAAGATGTAAAATTTATCAGGCAGTTTACTCATCGTACAGTGAGATGTCACCTAATACTGCCGACACACAGACAAGAACCAGAAGCATGGGCAAATGTGCCGAGTCCCAGATCTCCACCGTGTGTCTCACGCCTTTTCCTGTGGCCGCTCTTTCGCTGGACCGGCCCGTTAGTAATTAACCATCCGTGCCGGCTTGCGAAGACGCCACGGCAGGCAGCGGCCGATCGGCGTTTCCCGATCTGCCCGCGGAAAATGACGTGTCTCCCCACCGTCTCCATTAGCGCGCTCAGGTGTGGGAGCATCTGTGTGGCCGTCCACGGGAAGATAATTAGCAGATATCAGCCGTTGCTGGGCCCTGACGCATCGTTACGGACTCCCTTCTCGGAGCATCTCCAGCAGAATCCCGTAATCGAGCACAGGAACGGAACAGACGGTTTTCATTTGCATGAGTACAGTGTCTGGGACCTGTATGACCAACATACCAACAGCCTACTCAACTCGCACATGTATGGCTTACTGATGTGAATTCTTATTCTCAGATGGCACTTCACTGCCAACTGCACATTATAGATACTTATCATTATTTTTAAGGTTTATTGTTTAATGTCTTATGTCTTGTCTCTTTATCCTTCTGTGCCCTCTATAGTCAAGTCTCTTAATTTATGTCCCCTGTTCACAGTCTTGGAGCTAGACAACCAAGCATTTCACGTCACACTACTGAGTGTAACTGTGTATGTGACGAAAAAAAAAAAAACTCTGAAACTACAGGAAATTCCAGTTTTCTTCATATTTATGTGATGTTCTCTGCCTGCTTGGATGACTGTACACTTTGGATGTCATACATTATAAAATCCAGATAACAAAATAATCCCTGAAACACGTGACAGTTTCTGAACCTTTAAACGCACAATGCTGACATGAGGCAGGTGTCTTCAGAGAGAGAATTACACTGGCCCCAATTGGACGGTGGCCTTTCAGAGGCTGCTTGGCTTGCATGCTTTACTGCATTTATTGCAACAACAGCAGCCAGACACACCACAGGATGGTGTCCACCATGTCGGGATGTGGTTTGGTCCCAGGGACATGTGCTTCGGGGGAAAAGTATTCCTCTCAGTGACATCACAGGTGGGACTTACTGAGGGTAGTTTTTGGCTAAAGGGAGACTCATTATGGTGACCTCTACAGTCAGTGGCAGGGAAACAGATGCATTCTGTCTGTGCCAGACAGGCTCCACACAGGCTCTCTGACTGCTTCAGCTCTCTAAGAATGCATGGCGGTTGCAGTGGGAGGGGTCAGGGTGGGAGATTGTCCTACATTTCCCATAATTCTTGCGTGATGGAACTCTCATCAGCAATACTCTGCTCCTCCACAGAGACTGTGCCCCAGAGGCTGCAGGAGGCAGCTGATTGGGGTGGGGGGACAAAATGGAGGAGACTTAAAGTTATTCCCACTTGTCTGTTTGCTTTTGAAAAACTCACATATAACCTTCTGCCTCTTATTTTTTATTTAGATTTGGATAATGCCACTCATAACGTGATATTTAAACATACAGTCTGAAAATACAGTGGATTGGGAGATTTCAAATTGCAACCAGTGAATAACCAGTGCTGTGTGTCTCATGTAAAAATCACATTTCAGTTTTAAAAACATGGATATATTGAAGTTTTATCGGTTTGCATCAAATTATCAATAGGTAATTTTGTTTGCTCAATGCTACAGTCTTAATAATTTGTACCCCTCCCCCCGCCATTCCACAGTCTATGTTGTGCCATATCCAGAAGTTTCCAGCTCTCATGGCCCTTTACCATGGTAAACCTGTCCCCATTTAAGGGTGTAGTTCATGGTTAACCATGTTATTCCCCACCACCTCCCTCTCATCACATGACTGCCACAGGGAGGGATGTTTACAGGTTTCCTTATCACCGCCCTCACGCTAAACCTCCTTTAGGCAGTAATTGCCATGTCCTGTCTGGAGAATCGCGTCTTATAAACGAGAGCTCTGGGCTGACACAGACTGGCAAGGCTCCCGTTTGAATGAATGATATTTATATACCTGCGCGTTTTTTATATAACCTCCTGAGACCCCACCCATTCATTTATGTCCATTGTTGTGGACATTTTATTTTTTCACTGATGTTCCTGTTGTACACTAAAGAGGACATGCTGTGAAATTAAAAATAAAAATAGATTTGAAAAAATCTAAATTGTAAGATGTCATTTCCTCCAAAGACAAATAACTTAAAATTGAAGGACACTTTTTTCCTTGGGTCTCAGGAGGATATGGATTTTCTCCCCACACCAGCCATGCTTCCTGGCCATAAAATGGGATCCCCCAGCTCTTCTCTGAAGTCAAAAGTGAGACAGCCTGATGTCTGATACCCTGCTGGGTCGTGAACTAATTTACACCTGTGTCGGCCCCTCCGTCTCACTTCAGCGCTTCCGCTTGTTTCAGCTCAGTCACGGCGTCGTCATGCCTGGGGACTGGGGACTGAACGGAGTGGTTAGCTGGGGTTTCTGGGGAAACTGCCCAGGTGACAATCTGCACCCCCCCACCCCCCCCCCCCGAGACCCGGGGATCTTCAGGGGGGTGACAGGGTGCCCTTAACCACTTCACCGCGAGATGTTCTGCAAAGACTTCAAGCTGAGCGAGTTGCCCTGAGTAAAGGTGTCTGCTAGGGAAGCGTGTTAATAAATCAACAAATGACTTAATCACGCGACATGATGGCATGGCAGCCGGCCGATGTGCGACTTCAAGGGAAGGGGGGGGGGGGCGAAGGAAGAGGGGAGGCCAGCTGTTTTCCAATATGGCACGCCATGTGCGTGTGTGTGCGAGCTCATTCGTGTGGCCAGCCTCCCATCCCTGTCTGGTTTCTCACGTGGCTCTGAATCAACCGATCTCGTCCTCTTGAGGATCTCTCCGCAATCCCGGCTCGGGGAGCATGGATCAGAGAGCATGAGAGCACCAGGATCACCCAGTAGAGGGCTTAGCTCCCTCAGCCTGCTATTTATAAATCATGTATTGTTTCATGCATCGCCCGTAAATAATTGAAGATCTGTTGCCTGAATTATTTCAGAGCAAATCTGTTTACATATTTCTGTAGATTTTTCTGTCACTTCCCGGTACGTTCCGGTTTTCCTCCTATCAAACAGCGACACACCAAACAGCTGTTTACACTGATGGAGGACTTAGAAAAGATTATGCCTCATCTGTCTGCAAATTAACTTTTTAACACATAAGTGTTGCTTGTTTAACCACAAAAATGCCATAGTCATCATTCTTCGTTATTGATGTGCTTGAATTATCCCCAATATCAAATTTTTGCCATTTACTTTCCACGTGCAATCCTAACATGCCACAAACTTTAGGGTTCAGTCATGTTCTGTAATATCCTGTCCTTCTTGTCAGAGATTTTAACTTAAGCTATTTAATTACTACTAAGTGTTAAACTATTCACATGGGTAAAATGCTGATTTAGAATCCGCACAAGTCTGATAAGTAACCAGACGAAGTTTCAACACTGGCGTGCAGATTAAGTAACTGGACTTGTAGATTGGAATCACAGCCCCAGAGTGGATTCCTGTTTCCTGCTTAAATATGGTGCTTATTACCGATGCTTTTCATAAAAAAAATCCCAGTGGTTGAGGCTAAAAGTACAGTACAGCTGCAATCAGAGGTGAGAAGAATCTGTATGAAACATAAATGATAAAGAAAGTGCATGTCCAGGAGTCTGCTGGTAATTTATTGTGTTATTTGGTCATTTGACTATGTGTGACCTCCTTTATTGAGTCGTAAAGGCTGGTATGATGTTTGATAATGTTTAGGTGAATGTCACCGCTGGACTTAGCCAGGCCGATATGGATGCAAATAAACCTCTTCTCCTCTGTGGCACAACACACGTCAGATACGCCACCCCAGCCCAATAGGCCCTGTGTAGCTGACAGACTTACATGTCCTGCTCTGTCCCTCAAAGTGTGCCAGTGAGGGCCATGAGAAATGGAAACAGTTCACTCGCATCTTATGAAGCTGCATCCAGGCCAAAGGTGACTTGCAAGTGTCCCAAAACCAGTTCTTCTCAATGTACCCTTCTGAACCTCAACTCAGCCCTTTCTGGTTACACTTACGGGAGCTAAGGGCAAACATTGATGTGATGGATCGTAACCATAGCAGTGATCACAGTCTCAGGGTCTCCCTGGCAAGCTTCAATAAGAGCAACCTTAACGTATATGATGCCTACAACCTTCCGACTCTTAACATTATATGAGAACAACGTTTCAGCTAGCCAGATAACATAATCGGCAGTTAGGGACAAGGTAGAAGATGACAGTTTTAGAGAGACATCGTATTTGTTACTGTAAATGCATTATGCTATCTTACGCCAATCCAGTTCTCTTATACAAGTGACCTTCTCGCGTCTCACGGTTTTCTGACTCCTGCAGTTGCTATTTGGGGCACCCCACTAAGGTGGAGAAATCAACCCAATAAGCATGCATTCATCGAGAAAAGGGCAGAAGGCAGCGGAACAGCCTGTGTGGGACGCCAGACCATCACAGGGCACACACATGATCAATTTCATTTTTATACTTCCTACCTAATATATTTGTCCCAGCCTGCTTTACATATACATCTAACACAATAGCCTCTGGGTAATTCATAGACACCAGTTTATATAACTGCTTGTCTTCAGACTATGGGAGAAAACCAGTGTACCTGGAGGACACCTATACAACACATGGAGAATCTGCACACTCCACACACACACATACCAGAGGAGGGACTTGCCCCTCATCCCCGGAGGTATGAGATGACAGTGTCACCTGCCGAGTCACCGCGCTTCAGCCTGGTAATCAAGGTCACAGATGTTCTCCGAGTTACATCCAGGGCCCCTGGTCCAGTCAAGCTTGCTGCGAGCCCACTGTCCGCTCCCATTCCTAAACGGCGTGCTCTGAACCAGAACTAAGGCGCAGATTGAAGCTGCACATTCCAATCACCCCCGTCACATTTAATCACTGGACACTGACCTGACACACTCGTACAAAAAAATGGAATCGAAAGCTGGATTCCTGTCGGGTTCGCTCTGGAGGAACGACATGCCAGGGACATCTGGGAAACGTGCTAATCTCCCCTTTCTTTACCTCCAGAGATGATACTTTTCAACACGGAAATGAGAACTAACAAAGAGCAAAAAGTGAGCAGCTGGAAAGGGGGGGGGGGGGGGGGGGGGGGGGGGGGGGGTCTTTGTTCTTGCTATGACTCATCCCCTTAATCAAGTGAACAGCAATGTATTCAATCATTTGGCGTTATTCATGATTACAGGGCCCTGCATTGTACAATGCATGCATGCCTGAGAATTTCAGAGGCCCGTTGTAGGTTTGAATATTATTTTGCAATACAGGTATGGGAATATTTGAAATCTCTATATATTGTAATTGGTGATAGTCAGATAATGATGCTGTTTAAGGCATAATGTAATGCTAATGTTAAGATCTAATAAGATCTAAATATGCATGTGTATATATTTCAACTGGGAAGCATAAAAGAAGCCATGATTCATAAAGAGGGGTCCAACCATATTATTAGCCAATAATATGTTTTGAATTGGTGAGTGACAGGGGAGGAGGCACTTCAAGGCTCATGGGAGTTTTATTTACACAAAAATGTTTTGAGGGCAGAACAAAAAAAAATATGACTGGTTTGGAGAGATAACCAATCAGATTGTGGAGGAGGTGGGTCCAAGCAACTAGAGGAGGACATCTGATTGGTTAGCCCCATCTCATGCAGTTGCTTGGGCCCACCTCCTCTACAATCTGACTGGTTATCGCTCCAAACCAATCATATTTCATTCTGCGCTCAAAACATTTTTATGCAAGCCACTCCAAGGGCTTTCAGCTTTCAGCAGGGGTGAGAGCTCCAGTGACCCCACCCCTGGGTATGACCCAAAAATGCAGTGCTTCAGTACCTGATTCTCTAGTCCCTCAGAGTATGTAAGTCTAACAGTAATCAAGCCTCTAGATCTATGTGCGGGGTTGGCATGCCCTATTTGGCACCCCGAGGCCTTACACAATTCCCTGTCATGCCCACGCTTCTCCCCCAACTATCTGGAGTTCCTCACCGCCGATGCAAACCGAACTGAGCACGACGCCACCTATCAGCAGGCACCAGCTTAATAATGAGACTGGGGCGGGCATGTTTACGCAATCGCAACCTGGACTCGGCTAAACAGGCAGGTACGCAGACAGACGAACACGCAGTCGCATATGGCATGTAAGCGCGTGGATGCGTCACGGGGTGAGAGACCAACGGGGCGTGACTGGGAGAAATTAGGGGCTAGTTGTCAGAGGCCAGGGCAGACTGCACACTACCAAAGAAATGACTGTGGAAGACCTGAGGTGGACTGTAAAAATGCCTAATGCTGGCCTAAGACCAGGGACTGATGATTTGGTTTGGGACTAGAAGCGCCTTTTCCGCCTAATTGAACGGTTCTGGTGACAGCTTGAGTGTCTCTGTCATCATGTAACACATACAAGCCCTTTCCACTGCCTGTCTGATTTCTGGTGAACCAGCAACAACTGGCACGCAGCTTCCAAAATAGATCTACCAAACAGCAGAGGGCTGTGCTCCTCCAGTCTGATCCTGTGAATCAGCTCCATTTTTCAGCTCTACACCCATAAAACAACCAGCCTAACAATTATTCCCCCTCCTCCTCCATTCTGCCAGATGAATGGTCATTGGGAGCATTTCTCGCTTCAAGGTGTGGGGGGGTCACAGCTTTCAAATCATTCATAGCACCTCCATTTCACCTTTTTTTGGGGAGTGCCATTCGATATATATTTCTTTCCCATTTTTGCTATGCTTTGACAAGCCCCCCCCACCACACACACCCTTTGTTCTGCCTGGCTAATTTTGTCGACAGAGACTTTCAAAATGCTGAAAGGGTTAGGGGTGTGGCCTTTTTAGAAAGGCATATAAGCACCCTGAGTAAACAGATCATCGCAGCCTATGTTCCTGATATATCGCTGTTGATATAACACTAGTCTTTTGTACGGCGCTCGAGGCGTCAGCAGAATCCCACACAGTCCCCGTTAGGCTGTTCCAGGGACGCTGGATAAAAGTGAAACTGAGCTGTGACACTCTGTGTACGGGAAAACAATGCATGTACGATTCAGTACTGTCATCTAAGCAGACAAGAAAAAACAAAAAAAACAGCAAGCATCTGAGAGACTTCCTTAAAATCCAGCACGTATTCATATAGCCATGCACTATACTGGCTAAATTAAACATTGCCCATGTGTTGCAGGAGCTTTATAAAATGTGATGTGTGGTATGTAGATTTATGTGTGCAGGATGTCACTTTTATTGTGTAGCGTGTCAAATTTGTGTGCATTTCTGTGTGTATGACTCAGAGATCAGATGTGCATACATACAAATACCAGAGGAGGACATTTTAGATCCAAAAAGTAAAATTTCAGAACAAGATATTGTTTCAACCAACCAGTTGAGTGTAAAGAGTCACAGAGTTCTCAAATGGTTGGTTGAACCAAAATATTTGTCTGGATTTTTACTTTCTAGACCTGAAATGTCCACCTTTGACATCTGATGAGTGATGAGTGATGAGTGTGTGGCTCAGTGGGCTAAGCCTGTGTGCCTGTCATCAGAAGGTCACTGGTACAAACCCAGCCTCAGCAAGTCTGTGGGTCCTTGAGCTTTAACCTTTAACCCCCAGTTCCCTGGACGCCCCAACAGGTGGCTGCCCTTCACAGACAGCTTACTCTACTAAGTTGAGAGAGGTGTAAAGACAATTTCCCCACAGGGAACAATAAAGTATTGATGATGATGATGATGATGATTATTATTATTATTATTATTATTATTATTATTATTATTATTATTATTATGAAGCTGGTGATGGCGGAAAGAGACTGGTAAGTGACTTTGGCAGATACTTTTATCCAAAGTGACACAAAACAGAAGGCAAGGTCAGCCAGTCTCGGGAGCAAATGGGGGTTAAGGGCCTTGTACAGGAGCCTGACGGTGAAATCACTTCGCCATCTATGGGATTTGAACTGGGGAACTTTCCAACACAGGCAAAGAGTCTCAACGCACTGATTGGCCACAGAAACACATGTGATTAGCACACGGAGTGGTCCTTTGCTCGCCTATGCACAGTGCACTCAGAGGCTGCTGTAATGCTGGGAACACACCTAGGGATGATGGGAAAGACCTGGGGAGACCCCTTCGTGCTCTTCAAAGTCTAGTAAAGCAGAACAGAGGTGGAGGAATGTTCAGTGTTCAGCGCTTGAAACAGCAACACAGAGGATCGTCTGTGGCTGCATTTCACATGAGAGCTCATGGACTAATGACAAAAACAAGCCAAAATTGTAGCCTATGTACCCTCCAGGTTCGCAGTATTCCATTGTGCTGGAATTACACAGTATGAGATTTCCTGAAGAATATATGCTGCTGTAGTATAAGAGGTAAATAGGTAAAGCTTAGTGCGAATGAGCAAAGTCCGGTGTAAATGGGTCAAGTCCAGCGTGAATGAGTAAAGTCCCAGGTAAATAGTAAAGTCCAGTGTAAATAGGTAAAGTT
>JAODJW010000040.1:9793722-9807378 GCA_026777045.1 Hyperopisus bebe | reverse complement strand
TTCCAGGTAAATAGGTAAAATCCAATGTAAATGAGTAAAGTCTGGGGTAAATAGGTAAAGTCCAGTGTAAATGAGTATAGTCTGGGGTAAATGGGTAAAGTCCAGTGTAAATGAGTAAAGTCCCGGGTAAATAGTAAAGTCCTGTGTAAATGAGTAAAGTTCCAGGTAAATAGGTAAAATCCAATGTAAATGAGTAAAGTTCCAGGTAAATAGGTAAAGTCCAGTGTAAATGAGTAAAGTCTGGGGTAAATACTGTAGGTAAAGTCCAGTGTAAATGAGTAAAGTCCCAGATAAATAGTAAAGTCCAGTATAAACAAGTATAGTCTGGGGTAACTAGGTAAAGTCCAGTGTAAATGAGTAAAGTCCCAGGTAAATAGGTAAAATCCAGTGTAAATGAGTAAAGTCCCGGGTTTTGTGTTAAGTGCAATGCAATAATATAACAGCAATTATTAGATCTTGTAGCTTAATTGTATTGAGCACATTATCTAAAACAACAATTATTTTCACATTTGGACCAAAATTGTGATAACTATGAGTGTCCTAGCAGCCACCAAAATCGTGTTACATGTGCAGGACGACACGTGAGCTGGCCTTGACCGCAGTGTCAGACTGTCACACCTTATTGGACGAGGTCGGGGTGTCAGACCGTCACACCTTATTGGACGAGGTCGGGGTGTCAGACCGTCACACCTTATTGGACGGGGTCAGGGGTGGCGAGGTAGGATGGCTGTTATTGGGTGTTTGCGGACTGTCCAGGAGGCTGCATGGGACCCCCATGCATGGGGCTCCGGGCTCCCAGTCCTACTGTGCCGATGCCAGATCCACCCCCTCCCATCTCACTCCAGCTCTGTTTCCATGGCGATGACAGCCGGCTGAGGAATGCACATCTAAATAAAAAGCAACAGCTCTTATAAGAGAGAAAAAAGAATCTGAGGATGGTGCAATTGGGCCGGGCGTTGGGGGTGGGGGTCTCGGAGGAGGTGTGTGTGGGTGTGTGTCAGCATGTTGTGTGATGGTGTTGGGCATTTCTGCTCTGTGCTTAATTTCTTTCTACCCCCCCCCCAGGCACAGATTTGGAGATTAACTTTCAGACTGATGTGTGAAAGGCTAAACGAAGTGTCGGGTTTGTTTTGTGATGGCTGACATAAAGCGTATTTTTGTTTTGAGGGAGATAATGATTTCCTGTCACGTGACCTTACTCAGAGCTTGCTGGGCTTTCCTTATGCCTGACGCTCTTGTCAGCATAATAATTAAGCCATGGGCTACAACATGTCCATCCTCTGGAAGAATTATGCTTGGCTTCTATAATTTGTTTCCACTAAAATACAATGAGAAGTAAAGCAGCATCATGCATTAGAGCTTTGATTTAAATGCTCCCAGTGCATTGGGTTTGGATTGTGTGGTTAGATCGTGTGGGTGAGCCTTTGTGTGGGAGGGTGTCTCTGTTTGTGTATATCGCGTATGCGACTGTCTTTCTGTATCTGTGTGTAAGCATTGCAGATGGTGTCTCCTGGGTGTGCAGCTTGTTCCTGGTGCGTGAGTGCTCATCCATGTGCAGTACGTGTTGGGAGGGGCAGTGGAAACGTTGGATCTGGTCAGGGTCGAGTTGGGGTCTGGATCTGGGCTGAAAAATGCCCGTGAATTAGCCGAGCGTGGTCCTAGTTTCAGTGAGGCTGGATTTAGTGTGGGAGCTGTATAAGGCCTTGGGGTGCCAAACGGGGGATGCTAGAGGCTTAATTACTGTGGAACTTACATACCCTGAGATACTTTGAGGTATTAGCAGATACAGCACTGAAATAATGCACTTTCATTATATACAGGGGTGGGGCTAAAGGGACACTGGCCCCTGCTGAAAGCTGATTGGCTGTTGGAATGTCTCCTTCCCTGTCACTCAATGATTCCAAACATATCATTGGCTAACGATAAGGATGACTCCTATTTATGAATTATGACCCTTCTTATGGTCTTCTACCTTAAAAAAAGCTTGTGTACCATCTCTCTTTTATACTATGGGATGTTCATTCTAGGGCTCATGGCAGCTCAGGAGTTAAATATCAGCCTTGTAACTGAAAGGTTACTCTGAAAGGTACTTAACTGGAGTCGTTCCATTAAAATGACCAGATGTAATAAATAGATAAAAGTGGAAGTTGCCTTATAAAAAAAAGCGAGCACTGGCTTTTTACAGAGCATGACCTCACACGGCGATCAAACGCGCCTGACGGGTTGGCCCTGCCTTTGCCAGAAACGGAGGGTCCCTGTTTTATCTTTCACATCAACTAGGGAGCCAATGCCAGGTCTGCGGCAGCTCCTCACGAACGGAGCCAAATCATTAACCCAACTTCCCTCCATTAGGCTGATCCGCCAATCGGAAATGCTGTCTGCGTGGGCATATGGCACCTCACACGCCCCCTGCTGGAAACGTGTTCACTGCTTCGCAAGATTACATCACGATAAGATTCTCCTTATGGATTTTTATAAGCCGGATCAACATTCTGAATTCTAGCTGCTGGGTTTCTACAGAAAACATGATTTAATTTTTAGATTATTCCCAGCTTCATACCTCCAAGGTTGAGCTCATGGGAGTTTTACTTAAACAAAAATGTTCTGTGGGCAGAAGAAAAAAATGATTCAAGGAGATAACCAATCAGATTGTACAGGAGGTGGATCCAAGCAATTAGAGGAAATGGGACCAACCAATCACGTCTTGATCCCGCCTCCTCTATTTGCTTGGACCCACCTCTTCTACAATCTGATCGATTTTCCTTCTAAACAAATTATTTTTGTCATCAGAACATTTTGTGTAAGTAAAACTCCCACAAGCCAAGATTGGGGGTTCAGGTTCTACCCTTGGCTGTGTGTGTTGAGTTTGCATGGTCTCTCCAGGTAGACACTGCATTCTCCAGGTACCTGGGTTTCCTCACGCAGTTCAAATATATGTGGTGTGGTTTACCGGTGTCTTTGAATTGTGACTGAATGAGAGTGTTTGCCCTGCAATGGACTGGCATCCCATGCAGGGTCTGCCCCTGCTTTGTGCCCTGTGTTGCCTGGCATAGACAAGCTGTGCAAGTGGGTGGAAGATGAATAGATGAATGGATAGGTGGATGGATGAATTATTTATACACACTGACAAACTGGTCCAAAAATTTCCCTTGTCTGTCTTGCAAAGTCTACATGCCAGCAGCTCTTTTTAAAGCTTCTTGGATTATAATTTAAACCAGAACAATAAATTGCCTCAAGTTCAGGAAGGGGCCAAGCCAGAGCATGTGTCAGAGGGATGTATTGTCATTTAAGAGAGCCATCCTGTCCGCTTTTGATGATGACGAAGTAAGGACAATTAGGAGAGCTTCTCTATTAAACCTGCATATCAACGAGGGGTGGAAAAAAGCCAGAGTATATACCTCACAGTGAGAAGCGTAACTCTGTTCTGTGATACTCACACACCGACATCTTTTAAGAGGACACCTTCTGTCACGACTCTGCTCTAATGTTGCTTGAATAATACATTTAAGGATGAAGCCAGTGCGTATTCATTTTACACGTGCATTTTTCATTTCATTCGACAGTCAAGGCGGCCAGGTAGGTTGTAATCTCTTCCCCGGGTTCTGTGTGGGGTTTGCCTGTAACTCTCCATGCTGCCTTGGTCTTCCTGTTTCCTCACACTATCCAAAGACATGCAGTTTGAGTGAGTTGCCTTCTTTAACTCACCTATATTGTGTGTGTATGTATGTGTGTGTCCTAACAAAGCTGTGCAAGGCTTTCTTCCTGGGAGGGGCTCTAGGTTCCTGACAGTCCCATACTGCCTAAGCGTTTGGAAAATGCATCCTTGGGCAGATTTCACAATTAGCATGCCATTTTATTGGCTCAGCCGATGCTGTTATCCACAGTAAGATGCATAAGGCTGACACAGTAGAGACATAACACAGATCGAGAGGATCTGAGTAGAGAAAATTCAGCATCATCCTTAAGCATCTATTCACTTATATGCTGGTAGCCAAACACTGTCAGGTCCTAGAATGTTCCTGCTCGAGGCGCATGATACCTGCAGAGACAGGTCTACCTGAGCAGTCTGCCTCTTTAAATGCCAAGGACGCTCCAGAAAACACCTCATCGCTGTTTGTCATTCCGTCAGGCTCTGTCAGCCGCAGAAGGACATTTAATCTGAAAAGGAGCGCCGTTGTCCTGCACCGAAATTGGCAAAAATAAACGCAGAGTCACTCAAATGTTTGAGGTATTGTAGCACATTCATGGTCCTTATTAACATTTTGTTCTTTGCAAGTATCTGACTAGTGTTTGTATAGGCAGGGCATGTTTTGGTTAGCTTTACCCAAAGATAGGGCCAATTATTAGCAATTCAGCAAATCAGAATCCTAATTAGTAAGTGGGATATTGGCCTGTCTGGTACACCAGCTTATTATTGCTAACATGCTTTTTTTGTGCAAGTTATGAGGAAGATATTCTTCTCACTTATTAACACTGTTTTCCAGGATTTTGCGGTGCTCTGTCTCTTTAAAACACTCTGTGTATACAGCGGAATAAAGGAACACACTTTGGGTACCCGTACCACAGTGAGCAACAATTCAAATGTGAAAAAACAATGCTTTTTGGTTTCTTTCACTGTGTCTATTGTTGTAATATTGTTGGCGAAAGTGATTCCTGGATGAGTGGAACGTGGTTTGTAAATTTGAGTTTTGGGAAATGTTGGCTCCTGGTGTTCTGTTGGGAATTCCAGGGGATTTAAATTAGCATTGAATTCATTAATATCCTCCAATTATAGTTTAAGGCATCCTGATTTGACCGTGACTTTCCATAACCCATCCAATGCTGTGAGCCTGGAGGCTATCCCAGCATGCACAGGGTACAATGCAGGGCACACCATAGACGGGAATACCAGTGCATCTCAGGACACACTCTTACACATCTTACACATCTGACTTACACATCTTACTGAAACATTTCAAAAAGGGTAAAAGGTAAGATAAAATGAAATGCATTGAGCAGGAAAAAACTTATGCTTCTGCAATGTGTCTGGTATGACCAGGCGATTTTCTTTATAAAATACAATTATTTCAGGCTCAAGAACATGGCAGGAGGCAGAACTCTACGCCTCCTTGTTGCATTAAAAATCTGGACTTTGAATTAAATAAAAAGTCATGAGTGCCACTGGGGACCCATTAAGAATAACATTTCCGAACAGAAAACAGAGTGCAACATATGGAATCGATGTTTTGAAAGCCATGGAAAAAAGCTTTCTTTGGAATTTTGTTTACAGAAAAGGATATCAGTTCTGTACGCTGTGTTTCTTGAGGAATTAGCCTTTTAGCATGCATCTGCGAAGTGCTTCCTTTTTGAAATGGAGGCGGCGAAAAAGTGACAGAGTGGTGACAGGGGGTCTGGCATTGTGACGCTGGATACTCTGGAGACTTATGGTTTTCCAGGTGTCTTGAATCCCATTTGCAGGATCCAAATACAGATTCTGCATGATCTTGGGGTGATATATCTGTATACTGGCATCTTTTCTGCATGCCAACCTGAAGGCATTATTTGTCTCTGCCTTACCTTGGAAATAAGACCAAATATACCATGATTTCCTACATTGTCCACATCCAGGAGAGCAGACATCTGTGAATGCAGTCCTGCAGGTATATAAATAGCCTTTTGATTAGGCACTATCAGGATATCAGCATCAACAAATCAGGTAAGTGTTTATCCCTGAACACCAAGTTTTGCTAAGGAAAATACCCCATATTTTAATAATCACATATTTCAGAGACGTTCTCGCACTGGTCCATTCAGACTAATGTGGTGCTGAGGCATCGTCCGCCGCACGGCTGCACACAGGTTCTCATCCCTGAGGTGGCTTGTCATGTGGTGGGTGCAGCAATGCACTGTAATCAGTGCATGTTCCTTACCTCCTTCACTACAATCTGTAGAATGCATTGCCTTGAATGCAGCATGAAACAAGAATTAATAGTGTTTCTTATTGCTGGGAGCAGCTGAAGGGTTTCTCCTGAGGCTCCCATAAAGGAGGAACAGAGGTTAAACAGGGCAGAGCAGCTGCAGCTTTCTCACTGAAAGCCTCACACGGAAAATCCACCACAATGTTGCTGCATCCGCCTGATTTTTGGATTCCGACACCACCCGGCCAGTAGGGGGCAGCGGGCCACGTGGCTGGCGAAGGAGACACTAACCTCAGCCTGACTGTGGTCGTTTATCTCTAGGAAGAACCGAGGGCTTATGGGTAGCCTATGGGCCGTGGGGAAGGAGTGAATGTGCAACCTACGAAGGCAAGAGATCGTGAAATAGCGGGTGAAATATGGTCAAATAGGCAACCTCATACCTACCCCCCCCCCCACCCCCGCTGAAATGTCGCCAAACGGGGGGTCCAGGAAATGCTGAAAATTTGCTAAGTAATCACTGAAACAATCAGGCTTACAAAGTTTACCGGAATCAGTAATTAATAAATCTAAAAATGCCAGTGGCTGATTTTGAACTAGTACTGAAACTCGTTGAGGAATCGTGGAATGTTCTGGTTCTGTTTCCTTGCCTGGGTATCCCAGGAACTCGTTATCCTGCTTCTCCTGCCCTTTCCGCATCCTGGGCATGTGTTTGGCTCCCTCTGCTGCGACCCACTCCTCCCAGCTCCCGCGCGCTCCGGCTTGGCCCAAAAAACCCTCCTCACCACCTCAAAGACGATCGGCATTGCTGCAAATGTCACGCCGTGCTAATTCTTCCGGCTGGGCCGTGCCCGGATAAGTGTGTCTGCAGAGGCGGGGCTTGACAGAACATGTGCTTATTGGCCCGGTGCTTGACATTTTTGTTATTATTCTTGTCATTTGCCTGGAAGAACTGCTTTGTAGGGAGACCTGCTGTTTACTAACAAGCCCCATGCCCCGTCTGGGTCCTCTGGGTCATGCTTAAATATGGCCATTTCCTGCTGTCTGTTCAAGATGGACTGACTCCTAAGTAATTCTTGGTAATTAATGTGTTAAAGAAAAGAAAAACACTGTAGCTGTATGTTGGAAAAGGACAGTATTGAAACTAACTGTGGACAAAGAAAACAGTTATAAATGTAATGTTAATTCAGATTTATGAGTTATAGGCATGCATGCAGGGTGTTTCTCAGACAGTCACCATGATTCTGCATAGAATATATGGCTATGGAGTATGGACAGATGCATATACATACACATTGTTTATTAAAACAGTTCAATTTAGTTTAATTTACAAATGTAACTGGTGTATTAAAGTCTTCCCTTAATTCACGAGTGTGCCGCAACTCGATTTGCATGTCAAGGTGATTTGCATATCGCAGAATGCCACACCGAGGGGGGGACAAAAGCTGTTTTTCTGACAAATGCTCGATTTAGAATTTCCTCCGGTTACTGCAGGAACGGCAAAGGGACACACATCGATCCGCTGCTCCCCAGCGGCGTCACAAACGGGCCGGCCAGACTCGTTTTCAAAACAGTTCGCGGAGCGACAGAGAGGCAGCCAGAGTGCTCATTCTCGGGCCTAAGAGGCGTGCAGCGAGCTCCACGCCACGGAGGACCATCTGCTGGCCTGGAGATGTGTTATGAATAGCATGAAACGGCATTGAGAATGAAGGCCTTCTGAAAGGTGGAGGTTTAACAGGGCGCAGGAAGGCTGCCCAGTCTCTGCCTGTAATGCAGCTGCTGGAGCCTGTTTGTACTCAGATGTGAAAGACATCCATATAAAAATGGCCATGCGAGGGATTATCATCCAGCGGCAGGGCTGATAATAATAGAATTAACATATGTTAATCATCACCGCTGTATTTCTGATTACCCTGGGGGGGGGGGGGGGTCTAGTCTACATCCCGATTTTGTCCCGATGTCACCTTCCCTGTAAGGAAAGGCACTTAAAGGGATCATACTAATGCAATTTGTCATAGTTTTACAGAGTTTTACAGCAACGCCTTCGATCAGTTATGGACGAAACTTATCCTCTCACGGGGTATGATATCCGATAACCATGATGTCCGGAAGTGGTCGGATCCCCCCAGCGCCCCGCTGCCCCGCAGCAGTACCGGTTCCATTTGGGACGCCTGCACACTCCTTACACACTCTCTCTCTCGACGGGATGAGCTATAAATTTTAATAGCATATTTCACTGGAGGGAGGGAGTCAGCTCTCCTGAAACTACAGCTTAATACTCAATTACACTTGGTAAGAGTTGCATTTTGTGGCTGGATTCCTGTGTTATTAAATGGATATTCTGTTCATGGAACACCGTGAAAATGTGTGACTGACTCACATCCCAATCCCACTGCCTTCAGTTTCAAATTCGAATTCAAATTCAAATTTTATAGGTCACATACACATACACAGTACAACATGCAGTGAAATGTATTTGCGGTGCCCGACCTATTAAGAATTAAATAGAATACAAAAAAAATTATAATAAAATAGAAGAATGAAATGTAGTTATAAAATATAAAGATATAAAATATAAACTGTAATAATAATAGAATATAGAGATAAAAAATACAATATAGAGTTAAGAATAAAAAATAGAAATCGAATTTAAAATATGTACAAATAGAATAAAATGGGCAATTAGCAGCAACTGTCATGACCTGCTCATACGATCCTCGTGTGTGCCACGCCCCCTTATTTACCTCATGTGAATTCCCGATCGTGATCACCTGTGTCCTGTTATTTCGGCTAGTCTTGTTTATATCAGTCCACGTCTTCCTCTGTTTCCCAGATCGGTCATTGATGTCTTGTTGCCATGTTTGCTCGTCTGTCCTCATTAAACCCCATTTGTCCATATTTCTGGCTCCGCGCGTATATCTGCCTGCTCGTCTGCACGGCGGACGTTACAGCAACAATGTCTGATTATTATTATCAGTGTAAAGTGCAGTGTAGTGCAGTACAGTGTGTGTGTGTGTGTGTGTTTAGCCGTAGCTCTGATTTTGCTGGGAGTACTGGTAGACCTAACTGTGTCCCCAGCCAGCCTCCGGGCCCCAAGGTGCCGAAAGCCACACAGGTTCATGATGAGGATCTGAGGTGGATGGATGAGCGTTCAGTCACGCCCTTATCATACTCCATGTGCTTAGCCCGGTGTTTTTAGTTGAACCCCAACACTGCGCATAGAGATGGAAATGATGAGTGCGTTAGTGAGAGGCACTGTGGACCCACTCTGCGACTGTGCAGAGCATGTGCCATGAGAAACTCCCACCCACCAGACGCATCACACATCATCAACAAAGACCCCGAATCACCATCAAAGACACATCACACATCATCAGCAAAGACCCCTGAACTGCACATCAAGGCTCTCTAAATTGGCAGCAGTACAATCTTACTGCTGCAATGCCATTGCTTCCGTCTAATTTGATCATACTTATGAGTTATGTTAAGGTGCCAGGAGTCACATGGGCTGAGGAGGGCTAAAGGGGCTAACTAACTAAGCTGGCAGCTTCTGGAAGTCCTATTTGGTCACCTTGAACATGGTAACAGTCTACTGCTGGTCTACTACTGCTGTAGCTATGCTAATGTATTACAGAATTCCTAACTGCAGGCAGTTCAAAGTCCTTTGAATAAAATTCCTGAGATTTAAAAAAAAAAAAATCAATGAAATGGATTTTTAAAACTTTTAAAAATAGATTTAAAACCCCTGGCAGGTATATGGGTATTTAACCCAAAATGCATTTTTAATTCAAAAAAAATGGCTATAAAGACTTTTAAAATTGAAATTGATAACTACTGCTATGCTTCTCCCACAATAGTAGCATGCGACGGTCATCCAAAGGCCATTTGTGGATCAAGGTGCTGCTGCTTTGCCCCATGTAGACGTTCCACGATACGGGCAGCACATGTTGTGAGGTACTTACATTCCCCACACACTCTTGTTCTCCCCAGGCAAGCACTCGTCTAACTCTTTGGGTGTGCAGTTAATTCATATTCTCGCTCCCATTCAGAGAAGCATTCGAATGCGCTGTCACGCTGGGTACCGTAATTAAAGACAATAATAAAATGGCAGCAGGATGCATGGCATGCTAATAGTGTCATGCATATGTATGCTAATCCCGTACCTGGCGAGGAATCACATGAACAAGAGGAAAAGCCCAAAGCATCTTGCTACAAGTGCTATGTGACCGACGACTGCTCCTGTCCGCCGGCTAAATCTGAGTCCAGATACCTCTGCCACACATTGCCCGAACTGTGGATAACAGCTCGGAAGCTTCTAGATCCCTCATTACATGCATCATGCTCCTAATTGTCCCGATGCTTAGTTCATGTGTGAGATGAATAAATGGAAAATCCTGCGAAGGGTAAAGTTATTTATAACAATGACAATATATTTATATATAATTGCAATGTTTTTGGCAACCAATCGGCTTCCTCTTGTTCCATGAAAGTGATTCTAATTAAGAGTAGCAATCAGAAAGCCTGTTTCTAATGGAATTAAGTACGGCATATTTTCTTATCCGATCTGCCCTGGCTGCGTTCTGATTCATTAGGCCACATTACTTTTTATTATTGTGATGGTATTATTCTAGGAATCTACAGGCTAAATTAAGAGAAGCCAAGGGGTCCCCTTTGACATGGACCAGATTACAACTGACCCGGTTACCAGCTGCAAAACTGTTTGGGAGTTTGTATATGAGTGACGATGGTTCCTCACCCCCCCCCCCCACCCACTCTCGTGCACGTACCCAAGCACGAAGGGCGAGGATACCGACGAGAACAATCTAATACCACTGGAAGGTTCTAGAAACGTTTGATCAACATAAAACATGACCAGACAGTTCAGATGGCTGCCATTGCATCAAGGTCAAGGCCGTCCATGCCGTCACAATCCCGGAATAGTCTCTGAAATATGAGATTTTAAAAAACGCAATTCAGAGAGCACTAAAAGCTCTACATTTATGCAATTATATATCTATAAGCAATGAAACCCATCACCTGTAAAACAACAAGGGGTAAAAGTATGCCCTGGTTGTTAAATGCTTTGCAGATACTGTTATATAAACAGGGTATAAATTTTGATTATATGACACAGCGGTATGTGCTCAACTGAAGATATTCAGGTTAAGTTCTGCCTCCAGGGCATCCCAAGGGGATCCACCTAGAAATCGAACCCGTGACCTCCGGTCCCTAAGTCCAGCTTCTTAATGCCGTTTTTTATTTGTCATTATATTTTTCAGAAATTCTGTTATATCTACACAGGTTTTGTAACAGCACTGTGTTCATTTTTAATATATTTAATTAAACAGTGTACTGTAAATAAAGGTGATCACTCACCCAAAAGCATTTTTTATTGACCCTCAACAGGGACAGTGGTAGTTTTTTATATGCTGTAACAGGTACTGTAACTAAACATCTTATCATTAATTAAGACGACAAAGGGCTTCTTTGGGGTGCATAATCATCAATGATTTGTTTCCTGACCAGCCTGGGGTGAATTATTACATCATGTTTGAATGAATGAGCGGCGATAAATGAAAACCTAAAAACGCACTCAGGGTGAGATGTGAAAGAAGCGGAAATTGATAGGCAAAATGGGGCTCTGGCATTTTTTAGAAGAAAAATAACAGAATAACAGAAAAAAGAGGGTCTTATCTGAGGTACTGCATGAAAGGCAGATAATCTACAGCAGGGGTGTCAAACTCCAGTCCTGGGGAGGCAGAGCCCTGTGTAGCTTAGTTCTTTCCCTGATCCACCACAAATGATTCAACTGAACTGTGTGGTAATTAGCACAAGGAGATGAATCAGGTGTGTTAAACGAGGGGAAACACAAAAATGCCCTCCAGGACTGGAGTTTGACGCAACTGCTCTAAAAGAAGAAAGGCAAACCTCACAGACATCAACTTCAGGAAACTCTCATGCCTTCAGGTTAGGGTTAGGGTTACTAAATGCTTGAAAACAAGAAAAAGTGTTTTATGTCCTTAACACAATCCTGGACCAAAGAATAAGTCACTGTTCTCTTTCAGGTCACGTAGAATTCCTAAATTAAGACTACTGGTTATTGTCAGTATATTTGCAATGTCTGCTGCATATTTGAAGAGCTGAACAATCAACCAGGGAAATTCGGGTGTGGCATTGAAAGGTTTTTGTCAGAGTTCACAGTTTCCCTCTGTTGATCTGAGTGACAGAGAATAGAGCATTTGTCTGGGCTGGCAAAGGCACGATATTTGGGCTACGTCTGCTGAAGGTTGGCTGCTAAAGATCAGGCCCCTTCTAACCTTCTGTCTTAAGCTGAATAAAAAACAAGCTGTAAAATACTTATTTTGGGCCGTGGTTTTGGACTCCTGATGTAACTATTTTTTACCAAGGATTAAGTGTGATCTCTGTATCTTCCTCTAAAATACCTTGGAGAAAACTTGGAAAGCAGATTGTACATCATTTTTGTGTTGACAAATATACTTCTTTACAACAAAGCAACATAACGTTGACATCTGTACTCGGCAGTGGTGCGCTAATACCACATTTCCTTGTTGATCATACATCAAACACCATAGATCTTGATTGTGGGACCAGCATGACTGTTTAATACCATCTAACGCTGGCTAAAATGGCCAGGCCATCTCAGTAAATGAACCCTGTCACTGAATCATCTCCCATTAATAATTTGGTGGTGTGGGCACTGCGTGGTTGGCATACACCTCAGGTTCAAACATCGGTTGGCATGGAAACGTGGGAAGGGAGGTGATAGCTCTGGGGTTGGGGGGGTGATGGCGGGTGTAAAGATGTGGAACACATGAAAGAAAACATGGAGATTATCAGCGGGGGACCGCGGTCGAATCGACAGCTTCCTCAAGATGAGGATTATCCGTCATAAAACCGGCAGCAACACAACGTGGAAACAACAGACAACAGGTCTTTCAATGTACTCCACCAAAGCTGGATCTGAATAGCGCTTTTGTCAAAGAAGATAACACAGAGGGGAGCCCGAAAGGGTCTGCATTGACCGGGAAAGGTGAAAAAAACAGATCAAAAAAGAGCGCAGCGAAGAAACCAGAAGACCGTAATAGGTCTCTGAGCATCATAGGGCGCCCATTGATTTGCCCTTTCCGCAAAAGTGCTAGATTGTTGAGTTTTAGTATGACATTTCCAACAAATCAGGGCCATCTCGAGGTAGTTGAGAGGCCTTTAGACATAGCTGGCCCTTAATTATGGACTTGGTAACAAACTAAAGCAATTGCAAAAATATAGTTTGGGGAATTCAAAAAAGAATCGCTACTGGGGAGAGCTGCCATTATACTGCAAGAAATAAAGCCAACCTTTAACAATTCAGGAAGTTCAGAAAAGAAAAAAAAACAGTTATAATAGAGGACGATATAACACAGGACAGCCCTGAAAGATGTTTATTTCGGATATCACTATATCGAAGCATGTGATCTTCCCTGATACAGGCTGGTACTGCTGTGTTCCTTCTGCTGATTGTGACTTTTGGGTACTCATGATACCATAAATAGACCAGTTGACCCTGCTCTGCCCAGTGACATCCGATTTCCTCTGAGTCCCTGACCGTGTGACATTCAGCTAGAGCTTCCAGATCTACCCTGGAGGCTCTTCATTACATTCAGAATGGCCAAATTGTGGCCAGACATTTAAAACCCTGGGGGACTGTGTGATTCGTCGTCGATGGCCTGCTCGGACTGCACCGCAGCCTCCTGCCCCGTTGCAT
>JAODJW010000040.1:9755782-9784096 GCA_026777045.1 Hyperopisus bebe | reverse complement strand
GGATAAGGAGGGGGAGGAGGATAAGGTGAAGGAGGGGGAGGACAAGGAGAAGGAGGGGGAGGAGGACAAGGAAGGGGAGGAGGGTAAGGAGATGGAGGGGGAGGAGAAGGGAGGACGAGGAGGGTGAAAAGGAGGAGGGGAGGAGGAGGGGAAGGAGGAGGAAGGGTGGCTTTTTGCCAGATGACAGCAAGGGGGAAGTGTCATCATGTGAAACCGGACCGATCATATCTCTGACTGATCTGCGTCTGCTAACAAACACGTGTGTTTTCTGTCCGGGTTGCTTTTTCGGACTTTTTCACTTGTTTTATGCAAGAGGCCAGCTGCGTTTTATCGGCCAGTTGAAACCCTCCCTCAATAATAGTGGTACATTTAGTTAATTACCTGGTCATTTAATTGTTGGATGTTATAGGTAGCGGTCCTCAGTCAGTAATTATAGCTGTTTTAGGTGATTTTCTGGTTTAGGGTGGGGATATAAAACTTGGAAAAGAGCTGAGATTAGCTGTATGACGTAAGGCTGTAACCCCCCCCACCACAGTATCACGACCTTTTAACACGTTTTCCTTTGGAGATGCAGAAGCTGTGTGTGTCCGTGTGTGCGTGCCTGGGAGTTACAGAGCAGGCGACTTGAGCGCCTTCTTCTGCATGGCTGAAGGCCTGCCTGATGGATGCCCCCCCCCAAACCATCAATCGTGCTCCCAGCCTCAGCCGCCTCCGGGTTGCAGGGTCTCTGTTATTATCCCGGGGACATTATTTATGTCCGCATGGCTGACCCGTCGGCAACGAGCGCCACACAGCATCAGGAGTGGGAGTGGAGACTGTCCACATGACCTGCACAGCAGCCCCCACCCCCCAGGACATGTGGTTCGATTACACAGCGTGATGGGTGACACATCCCATCTCAGTTCTTTCTGCTGGAAAACGCTGTATTTTAATGGCGTCCAGCGTCAACCGCACCGGATCTATGTCCAATATGGATGGAGCGGGAAATCAGAATGCTTACCACGTAGAGGTAGCGGTGATATACGCCCGTCACGGAGGCGTGTGCTCAGCACCCCCGCCCCCGGCAGCTGTGACCTTCCCCTCCACTCTGTTGGACTCACACATCGCAAAAAAGGATTTAACAACAGCAGGGCTGGGGCCACAGGAAAGCTGATTGGCTCCTGGATGCCCTCTCCTCTGTCACTCACCGATTCGAAAAATATCATTGGCTATCTTTTGTTCCCCACCATTAAAAAAAATTCCAGAATTACCCCTGTAGCTGAGACAGGTTAGGAAGGGCGAGCACTTTTAACACGACCTGCACTGGTGCTCCATGTTGTGTGGAGTACTCCAGTACTTGTGAGCTTCTAGAATAAAGTGCTGGCAAGGCCAAGACTAGGTCGAGTAAGTGCCTCTGAAGCAGGCGTCAAAAATCCCGTGTCGGTAGAAGGTACCATGTCGCTGATGCGTGCCGCCACAAGGGCGGCGCCGTCTGTCTGCCCGGAGGGAGGTGCAGCCGCTAGGGTACAGCAGGCCCTGAAAGGGAGCACTAATGCTGGACAAGGTCGGGCGGGGAGGGCTGACGGCACATGATGACCCCGCATTGATGTCCAAAGGGGGGCAGGTGGAAGCAGAGAGGCACAGGATGCTTGGTGACGGTGTCTGGGTACCATACCTCCCTCAGCACACGTTCCCAGACTGGACCGGTACCAAAAGGGCCCACAGACCTCATGCAGGACTGCCAGGGAGAGACCCATAGCTTCCATGAAGCCACTTTGAAAATATGTCTTCATCATCATCATCATCATCATCATCATCATCTTATCTTATCTTATATTTTGTATGGTGAGTAGAAATATACAATACACACATCTAGTTTTGTTATATTAAATCCTTTCCACAACCAGTAAACTTTTCAACTCCACAGATCTGGTTAAGCTTACTTCCTGTCATTCGGTTTACCGAGCTGGTCCCCCTTGTTACTTTAATGTGTGCCAAGTACCGGCACCTGGTACCATGAAAAGACAGGAAAAATAAAGAGGCATCACAAACAGGCAGCAAACATTAGCACTAAACACCAGCAGAAAGTCAAATTCACATAGAGTGATTCTGTTAGGCGGATCTGACTCCATTTACCACGCCTTTGGTTTCTACAGTGTTTGTGTAGTGATTTGTATTAAGTAGTAATTTGATCATTTGCACTAGTTTTTTTTGTTATTTATAAATAACGGTTTAGTGCAATTAAGTTGCAAGCAGACGGCAGTGTGTGTTCACCCCCCAGTTTAGTGAGTGTCAACATTTAATTAGATTCCAACACCTTCCTAAAGATAATCATTTGCAAGAAGTATCACACTTCATAGTGCAATTAGCTGGTGGTAGCAGCTAGAGTGCTACAGCACCTAATGAATGGTGCAACGCACACTCCGGCTCTGTAAAACAGTTGTAAAAACACGTTGCGATGCATTGGACTGCTGTTACTAGCTATGACTAATGACCTGTACCAAGGAGGACTGAGTGTGAGCTAAGCCCAGCACTCATGGTAAAGAGTGACTCTCCTATTCGCGTTCTGGGTGCTTTAAGCACCGTGTTTCAGCTCACACTACACGCTGCTAGGCCATCCTCTCTCGTTCATGCTCCCTCCATCTGAATTTGCACCACCTGCCTTCTCCTTTGCACCTTCGCACCATCCATCTTCTCGCCATCTGCCTTTCCTTCATCCTGCCCTGCTGCTGCCCCTCCTTTTGGCTCCTCACTGGATCTTCCTCCAGAATGTTCTGCCTCTGATCTAAGCTCAGCCATTTGCTGAAACACTTCCTTCTCCTTTTTTCACTCCCTCTCCATCCAAAATTCAAACGTCTTATGAACTGCCGCACCTCACTGCCACCCTTTTAACACTCTCTTGCCTCCGTTCCCACCCTGGCGCGCCGCATGTGCTGACCCTGCCTCTCGCCAAACCCTGGGAGCTTACGGAGCAGATCTCGCCTGTGCCAAGAAGCCTTGAAGGTAGACCAGTCTCCCAGCAGGGCATGCCTCACCTGATCAGCATCCTCCTCTCTGTCCCTGAGAGATGAGATCCTTACCTCCCTGAGATCACAGCTGCTACTTGCCACCACGCTCCTGCTCTCGCCAATACTTCTCCAGACATCTGCTAACTGCTTCCCGCCTGGCTTATGCTGTGAACTGATATTAATGATGAAGAACTGTCCTGGGACCAGTGTTCCAGAAGCTTCTACATCCCGGCTTGCATAGACAGCACTTGCGTCTATATCACTTACTTATTTTCCCACCATAACCCAATTTTCCACTTTTTTCCCCCGTTTTGTCTAATTTTCTTTCCCTGCCGCTAACTACACTCTCCGAGCACTTTTACCATTGAACTGTTCCAGAACGATCTGACAGAGGTTTCCTGTCATTGGCTCATGTTCCCTATATGCAGTGTTATCCAGCACTTGTCATGTTGCTTAAGATCCCTTCCGGTTTGACGTTCGGAGTCGAGCTGCTCACCGGGTTTTGTCAGAACCGGGCCCGTGTTGTCCCACGGTGTTCAGAGTCGTGGAAGAGAGACACGGACAGGCCGTTGACAGTAATGCAATAGGCACACTGGCCGAGTGAGCTGGGAGCCGTGTACAAGGATCCAGAAACAAGGACAGACCTTCCCCAGGCGTGACAGCAACACAAAGGCATAAATACCGCCACCCCCCTCCAATCACAGCCAGTTTCCCGAGAAGCACCAGGCTATATACCCCCTTAAGAAATGTTTCCTCAAGCTGGTGTCTGCCTACCACCCCCCCCTGTCTCCGGAACAGCTTGTCACCTACATGAGGTGGTTGGGGAGTGAGATGGGGAGGGTAGGGGGGTTTATAATACCCCTGCTGGTGAGCTTCACCGCTACCTGTTGTCACCGGGACCTGACAAACTGCCCCTGAAGTGACTCTACTTGTTGCCCCCTGTCCTTTGTACCCAGGGGGCACTAGGATCCAGACTTTACTGTCCCCAGCATCGCTTGTCTCTGTCATTGCTTGGTGCACCATGCTTCAGTCACCATGGCTGAATGACTGCGACAAAAATAAACGCCTACGCTCAGGCCGAGTGCAGAACTGCCTTCTCCCCTCTGTTAGCTATTAATTACTCGCCCCTCCCCCACTGATGGGGGCGGGTAAGAGCATCCTCACATGAATCTCACACCACGCCACGGAAATGGGCCTGGCTTTCATGCTGAATGGGTGGGCACATTAAAATGGCAGTGAAAAAGAGCAAGGTGCTGCCCTACAGGATGGGGGGCAACCAGGAGCCCCCCCTTTCTGACAGGGTCATTTTAATGGGGAGAATGGCTGAGTACAGGTACATCTGAAGGCCTCTGTTTGGATGTCCCATCATACTGTCCTTTGAAACACACACACACACGCACACACACACACTTTGTAATTATATCTTTGTGGGGACTCTCAATTAATTTCTAAGGGAAATATTCTAATCCCAACATGATGACCTTAACCCAAAACAAACCCTAACCTTAACCATATGTAACAAACACGATATGGGACTTTTGGCTTTGTCCCCACTATGTAATATAAACTTCATCCATATGCATGCATGCACACACATGCACAGTTGGGAGTGAAGCTTGGTGTCATTTATCTGGAACCCGTAGAATATTTCCAGAGGTTACACAGCCTTGGTCACAGGCTAGGTGGAGATGTGACTATTATGCCAAGGCTGGGATTTAAACCAGTGACCTTCCGATCCCAGGCACAGAGGTTTAACCCAACGAGCCAAACACATCCCCCAGACACCAGCAACATGCGACCTCCGTCAGCTGCACCAGACATGCCCACCGTTGGTCCGTAAGACACATGTGGGGGGGGGGGGGGGACAACAGAATCACACGACCTTTCACATCTAACTCCGAATGCCTGACGTCATAATAAGACAATTACATAAATAACATGGAGACTTTACACTGATCAGCTTGCTGGCCCACTCCCCGTCCATGTAAAATATGATTTCATGCATTATGGAATCCGACAGTAACCGTGTCAATCCACTGGGCTGCACCATTTGGTGATGTCAGTCGTTGGCTGGGGCTGACTCATGGTGTTTCTCCGGGTGCTTGGATATCAGCCTTCGCTGCATGTGCAAGGCATGTGACCAATGTGCTTCCATATCATCCAGTCCTCTGAGGCTCCTTCGTGATACGCAGTTTCTCCCTGGGGGTGTCAGAGCCCCTCCTCCCCTCCCTCTGAGTTTCTGCGCAGCCTCTCCATCTCCGCTACATTAGCGTTCCAGTCTGGACTATTACAGAAAGTAGCCAGTGGCCATTGTGTCATTTTTTGCATCATTGTCTCATAATAACAGTGGTAATTAAATATGTTGCCCACGGAGGATTTCTGCTGATTTTGTGGATATTTTGGTCTCGCTTTGCTCCCTGTCTTTGCAGACCAGTCGACAGATACAGAGTCAGGGATCCAATTTCTTAGGCTGGTTATTGGCTGTCCCCCAGTTGACCCCCTCCGGGCCTGTTGTGTCCCAGGGAATGCTTCTGGTTGGCCAACTGGAGCAGGTGCTACGTTGGGCCTCACTGACAACAAATGACATTAGACCCCCGGTGACTCTCTGCATTTGTAAGTGCGACTGCCAAAGCTACGGTATGCGAGCAGGCAACAGAATGTGCGTGATAAACTTTATTTGCAGTGTGTGCAAATCCACGCTTGGTGATGCAACCGAGATGACATATCCAGCATGCCATTAAACTGTCAAACCATCATGCTGTTTGAACACCGAGGCTCATGGACAGGGCTCTCTGCTTTCACAACAATCAGAGTGACATCACAGCAAATGACTGGCCTGATTGGCTGAAGATTCATTCGTTCATTTTCATTTTGAATTATGATGCAGAGAGCTGGTGATGTAATCTGAATGGCTGAGAAAACAGCATACCTCCAGAATTTAATGGGGCTATGGCAGGCTGCAATAAGCCCAGGTCTGGTAGTTACTCTGGCCACCAGACTCTCCCCTTACTTTAGCCTGTAGGAGACGTGTTCTGTGTGTAGAAAACTCGCTCGTCATCTGGCATGTATCAGGAAGTTACCGCTCTGATCTATCCATCCATATATTTTTATTTTATACGTATTACTCCATTCTTCTTTTATTTATTATGTTGTTCTATTTTACTGCATTGTTATCAGTATATGACAACAGAGTTTGCAACTAATTAAACTAATCCATCCATCCATCTATCCAAGTTTAATTAGAGTCAGTCCAATTAGGCTCCATTCTAACATTTGTCTGTTTTTCAAAAATGTATACTTTCCTTTAACAGTCAAAAAGGGAAATGAGGCCATTAAAATCTATTTGGCTGAAGGCTGCTTTTCTCCGACACTCTGTTTCACCAGCAGTCACATCCCAAATAAAACAGCTTTCAGAGATCCCACAAACAGGCTGCAGCCCCTCCAGCTCCTGTCAGATACAGCGGCGCTGGGAGCCCTTCAGCGCCGCTCCTATTCCCGCACGTTGGAATTTGGCTCCGCCGCTCTGTCCACTCCAGAGGTCGGCTTTGTTCCGGACCCCGAAACGGCAGCCCGCCGGACTCCACGCTGCTCGCCGCTTCCTGTCCAGTTAAAGGGCGGTAGGAGTGGAGGCGTGCTCCAGAGCGCATTCGCATTCACCACCGGCTTCTGTCTCGGCGGGGCAGGGGGGCAGTGAATTAAGAGCACCGGGACGCATATCTGCGGTTCAACAAGGTCAGCAGTAAAAAGCACAGCTGTGTTTCTAGTGTACATTTGGGCTCATACGAGCTCCATTTGGCTGTGCGTGGAAATAGTCACCATTGTTGGACTCTCCAGCTGCCTTCAGAGGAGAACACAGAAATTATGGGGGGGGGCATGGATTGAAATTTGTGAATCAGAAAGCGTGTTGGGAAATAAGGCAGACATCAATTTCCTGCAATCGCATTTTGCAGCCTTCAGGTATTTTTTTCAAATGTCTTTACAAAAAGCTTTAGCAAGTCATTCTCAGACTCAGGGGACGCCATAGTTACAACAGCCCAGGATTGAGTGGGGTGACACTGGTAACTTGTCTGCTGAATTAGCTAGGTGGCATTAGTAAAACACCTTCAGCGGCTTGCCGGTGTGGGACTCGATTTAATCTCCCTGTCTCCTCCCATCTTTGTCTGGGAACCATGAAGCTCTGTGGAAGAGTAGTACATGGTCGCCTCAAAGTGTCTACAGGAGCGGCTTTCGGCTTTTAGCCACATCGACGGTGAAACGGCAGGCGAGGAAGGGGCAGGCGAGGAAGGGGCAGGCGAGGTAGGGGCAGGCGAGGTAGGGGCAGGTGAGGAAGGGGCAGGCGAGGAAGGGGCAGGCGAGGTAGGGGCAGGTGAGGAAGAGGCAGGCGAGGAAGGCACAGGCAAGGAAGGGGCAGGCAAGGAAGGCGCAGGTGAGGAAGGCACTCGTGGCTGCCTGCACCGTCTTATCGGGAAACCGCGCTCCCTTTGGCTATGCGCGGATGGGAGCTGTAAGCAGGCTGTGCCTGAGGTGGCTGCAGTTACCCCCCCGGTGCATTCCCAGGCTAGCAACGCTAATGGCTGGAGCATCACTCACAGGACAACAACCCGCGGCACCCCGCCACAGTGGGCTGCGGGCTGCCAGAGGAACGGGAACATTAGCTAAAGCTAAACCAGCGGGGCTGGTTTGCAGACACCAAGCAGATTTGGGGGATTTGTTACATTAGATTTATTTATTTATTTATTTATTTATTTATTTTTTGAAAAAGGAGGAGATGTAAAGGACAAGGTCACCTATTTATATAGCTAAACAGGCTGGATTTCTCCAGAGGTTTAATGATACCATGTTACCATGAAGAAGGACCTTTCGGACACCAAGTCCATTTACAAAAATTCTAATCACAACAAAAATGTTACAGATAAATGCCAACTCAACTTTCATGATGTAGGTGGATGAGCCAGGGCCACACTTAGTGACCAGCAGTGTGTGTGTGTGTGGTTAAGGTATATAAATGTCCCCATAATGTATTTAAAAACCTCTTATTTTGACATTGTTGCAACCATTTTTTCAGTCCACAAAAGGGGAAACTCAGTTTCATAGAAATCTGTGACTGCAATAAAAAAAGAACTAAAAATGTCTTAAGTATTTTGTTTGGTTACTTATGGTTAAGGTTAGGGGTTAACATTTTCATAGTTTGAATTAGGGTTTTGCCCATAGAAATGAATGGATGGTCCCCACAAAGATACTGTATGAGTACAGGTGTGTGTGTGTGTGTGTGTGTGTGTGTGTGTGTGTGTGTGTGTGTGTGCATGGGCGGACATTTCAGTGTGCATCACTGTGTCCATGCGTCCTCTGTGTTCAGCAATTAAACAATTACATCATCTTAAAAATGTATTCCTACTCCTAATCAGTTAAGAGGTTTAATTACAATCGGTCTGGGGATAGCAGTATAGAATGGACACAGCCCCCCCATCTATGTTGCAGCCACACACGCATTCCGTATCCCTGAAGCATGGGATAGAGCCAGCCAATCACAGGCGGACAGAGTTCAACAATCTCAGCTAAAGAGAACAGGGGAGTTACTGAGACTGAAGCCTTTTAAGCAGCTGTTTGCAGCTTAATGCTCAGGTGGTTCTGTGAAGGTGAGTATCTAACACCGAATGCTGCTCGCAAAACTCAATGGAATTCAAATGCCGAATTTTAATGTGCCAAGAAATCCAGTTCAAATTAAATGCATAAGATTAAAGTATGCCAATTCAATTCAAACAAAACTAACAAAGAGGAACACTAATTAAAATTAAAATATATAATGGTGGAGCATAAAACATTCATTACAAATGCTACAGTATCCAATGAAATCAATTAAAAAAATTAAACACAACAACACGCACTAAGTAACCAGAATCATTATTCTTTCTATGCATGTCTAAGCAGCATGTTTAATCTTCAAAATATGTTTCATTTAATATGCAACCAGCTCAATATACAATAATAGTTGGATCGATAATGGAAGGAGTTATTGTGGTAAAGTATTAAAAATGTCTGCCCTGTCATTTCTATCGAGTTATTGGATCGATGTCTTTGAGGAAAGCTGAGCCGTGTCTGAGTTACGGATAGGTCACACTTGCCGGGCCGTGCACCCTATTTCCTGTCCCGTCCGGCGGATCCATCTCTAATCCACGGTAATAAAAGGGGCGGTGCCCTCTCTGTTTTGCCGTATGGCTTCCGTAACGCAGGCCGGATGCTGACTGATGCAGGCCAGGGGAAGGTTAAGCTTTCATTTGCCGGAGGAGATAAAAGCCAGGCAGTCGCCTTTTTTCATGTTCACTAGTGCCCGTGCAAGGTGAGCACCCCAAGTAATAACTTCATAGAGACTGTTTAACAGCCTAACATTAACCTCTAGAAAAAAAATACTCTATATCGTACATCAAAGACATAATCAAGCAATACACCCTATGCAATTTCTATATTTAACTTCATTTATTAATTATATTCAATTCCTTATGCCGGTCGCATTTCGTTATTAACAATAACGAAAGATGAGTTTAACTTCGTAGCACATTCGTAAATATGTCTTGTGCCAGAAACCTTTAAATCACCATTCCGTCCCCTGCAGATATACCATTACAGAAATACTACAGGCTGCTGGATGGTTGAAGTTAGACGCGGCCTTAACAAAATTGCTGATTATCTCACTCACTGACGGTCTTTGAGAAAAGCTGAATATTCGTGTATGCACGTGCTCCCAAGCCCAGTCTTTGGGCACTATCCGCAAGTTGCCGCCCTTTCCTCCGTTCCCTGTATCCTGGTTCTGGTGGCCGCGGTTGGCGCCAGACAAAACGGGCCGGCGGTGACGTAACGCTAAGATGGTGCGTGGGAGGCGGAAGCAGGGCAGCAGGTATAAAACTCTATTAGCTGCAGTGTGTCCAAGGCTGAACCACTCCCACTTCCTCCATGGGACCCAGATCATGCCCAGACAATGTCAGAATTTACTGTGTGCACAGATCAAGGTACATTCAGTGACAAAAGTTTTAAGACGCAAAACACCTTTCCCGTGGAATCAATAAAGGATAAAAAAGATGGTCCTAGTTTGTCTCATTTAAGATGGGGTGTATTTATCCAAAGTAAATTTGGGGTAGGGGGCTACCTGTTTGCCCATTTATAGCCATTTATAAGATGGACCCAACCCAGTCCGTTGACCAAGTACCAAGTACTCAACTATCGCCACAAAGAAACATAAGGGGTGCAAACCACGTTCTCGTCTCCTGAGTCTGGTAGGCTTTGCAGCATCTTCTACTGACCAGATTGAAGAACAGTTTCTTCCCCAAGCTGTCTGAATCTCCAACAGTTAAATATAGACCAGCTTCAATCCCTGTACTTAAGCTTAATTATAATGTCTTAAGTGTTTCACCGCAGTATTGCACTAACAGCTATTGCCTTTTCTGCCTCTTTATTATTCATTTATATTGCTGTATATTTTTATTTTAGTATCATTGGCTGTGAATTACTGACTTAATTCTGTTAGTTGTTCCTTGTACTGCATGTGGTTGAGGGAGAATGCTAAGCATGTGTCTAATAAATCATTTTAAATCTTACTTATTGACACATGATCGATGCTCAGATAAAGGCAGATGCACATCTTTGGTGATTGATTCCATGAAGTCTAATGAAAATGTTGCCAGACTTCAACTAATAGATGCCATAGAGGCTCTCATGTCTTTGCTAAAGGGGCTCCACTTGAAGCATTTACCCCCCCCCCCACCCTCCCCGCACCCCTGAATCCACTGGCCAATAACTGCAGATCCCTCTTCACCAAAGTCAGCATGCGATCAGGATGCTACCACGCCTGATAGCGCAGTGCTAGCAGCACTCATTTAATAGCAAAATGCTATTAATTATGATCAATGACACAAATCCAGTAAAGTTCTACTAAGAAAGCATGTGAAAACATTTGCTGTTTAATTGATAAAGATGGGAACAGTTACTAATTTGACCTACAGATTGTCCTTGAAATTAAATCCTAATGAATGTGGAGATTTACAATGCGTAAACACTGAAGTAAATTAATGGCTTTGTGATCCTTATTGCCGATCTCATTTGAAAAATATAGATGAGTGTGGCTTTATTTGTCCTTAAGTACTGCAGCTGTGCAGCCAAATCCACGGGGGTTGTATCTAATTATGGGCTTTGAAATATTTACTCCTTCGTAAAGAGCTGTGCACTTTCTTATTATTTTCTTTATTTTTAAGGAACGACAGGCAGTCCCTGGGTTAAGAACGCCTGACTTACAGATGACTTGTACTTATGATCGGGTTGCAATTAAGCCTATTACATTAAAAATTCAGGTTAAATACAGTGGTTAGTTTTTATGGACACACACTACTTTGTGACGCTCATGAAGACATTGCATGGCTTCGGCGTTCGTCGACTTGAGGTACAGTAGAGTATTGTATGTAGTTACTTTTAATATTACTCGACACTATTACTCGGCTGAAAGATGGAATTAGGGAACGGATCTCGTTCATAACCTGGGGACGACTTGTGTAACGGAAGAAGTCAGATTGTTAGGTGCTTGGAGAACTTTCTCTTCCTAAACCATTTGTACATTATGGTCTGCCTTTAGTTTTCTAGGACTGAACGTACATCTACACAGGAACATAAGAAAGGTACATGTATGAATCACTATCCCCCATTAATACATAATAATGTTAAGTTTGTACATGATGTACACAATCCTCTGTCCTTCATTAACATTATTACTTGATTAGTAAATCAGCACACCTTGTATTTTACGTGTTAATCAGCCGTGATTAAAAAGTTCTCAAAAACCTGCAGGAATCCTGCCCCAGAAGGGTGGATTTGCAAAGCTTTGATTCATGTGGTGAATCAAAGAAGCATAATTTGTAACTTGTTTTTCTTTTTACCTTTAAAGACACTTCCACAGCTTTAGCTGCCATTGTTTTGAACCAGGGAGCTGGACAACCTGTTTGTGGCCCCCTGTCTGAACTTGACAAGACCCTACCATAGCTGCATCTCCTCAGTGAGGCCTTTGCTATGACAAAGATCACGTGACCTGCAGTATCATGGCGGTGACATCATACAGCAGAGAATACAGCCGACCCTAGGACTACATCCTATAACGCACGTTTGGGCACCGGCGCTAACAACAGAATGACGTCGTGGATAGCTAGCGGCTGGGTACGTGCTCACTGGCCAGCATTTTTCCCACAAACCTCCGCTGGGCGCTCAGCCAAGTCCTGGTGCCTCTGTAGCAAACACACTCCCAGCAGCAGACCCTCAACATGCTCTTGCTCAAACGCGCGCTCACGCTGAGCCGACTGGATCGGGCCAAAATAATGCCACCTGCCAGCACGCCATCATCAAAATAAACAGCGGAGCTACTGCGGCGGCGAGCGATCGGCATCGCCCGTCCCGCTCACGCCCGACAGTGGGTGATGCAATTAAAGCCGTAACCATGGGAACCGTGAACGCCATGACCTCGGAAAAACGGGAATTCCACGGTCGCTGGTCCGTCTCTGTGGCGCGTGGCCAGATTCCCACCACGCTGCTGTTACGCCTGTGGCTTCTGGGACGCGTAGTGCTGGGTTTGCAATCCTGCGTTCCGGAACCTTTCCTGTTAATCTTCCGAGTGAGTTTTCTAGCTGAGGTTAGTGCGGAATATTGAGAGAGTGTTTGTGCTGCCCACCCCAGGATGGCTAACAGCTGAAGCCCACCCCCCAAAGGCCACCAAATCACCTCAAGTTCCCCGTTTCTTCTTTTCATCTCCGTTCAGTACCATCATACGTCCTCACCATACTTCACAGGACATATGTCGCCATGGATAACAAATCACCCAAGGTAAATTGCTTCGTAAAGATAAACAATAACAGTAATGCCGATATTCAATTAAATTTAATTATCCTTGTTGCTTGAATTGAATCTGTATGAGTTTCTTTATCTATTATGTATGTTTTTAAGCATCATTAATAGTTGTTTCTTACATGACACATGAAACAACCATGTAATAGAATATTGTATTTTAGCTTTTTATTTATGTAGCAATGCGAATAGAACTGATTACTCATATCGAACTTTGTGTAGCATTTAATGCATTTTCCATCATATGCATTGACTTAAAGGTGGCTTAGGAAAAAAGTGTTTGCTCATAAATGGAGCATTTAACCATATCCGTGACAATAACCTTAATCGTGAAAATGATAATCATTCATTTGCTTGTTCCTCAGTGCTCCTGTTTCACAATGGGGCCTGTTACTGACTGCCACAGTCTGCATGCTGTGATATATACCGTGATGTAAGCTTCACTTCTGCTCTACAGATGATTTTCCCAATTCCCTGTGAACCCATAGGTAGGTGTGGGGAATTCACATTCCTTTTCACAGCCAAAGAATTACAGATGATTGATATAACATACCTAAAGATCAACATATATTTGAATGACGTCTAAATAATAATAATAATAATTGGTACTTTATTGATCCCACGTGTGGGGAAATTGTTTTTAAAAATGCTACTATTAAAATACAACTGCTACTACTACTACTACTAATAATAATAATGATACTGACAATAATACTACTGCTACTGAAGTAGTAGTAGTAGTAATAATAATAATAAAAGACATGATCATAGTCCTCATTATCACTGTTGTTGCCGTTTGAATAATTCTGTTTTTTTTCCTTACATCGTCATCTTATTTGCAGGGCTGCCCCAGTTCTTGATTAATGCATCCAAGTAATATATTTAAATTCAGACCCAATGTCAGTAATATTTGTATTTTTTGCTGTACTACATAAAGCATATGGTTATGAATTGCAGATGGACACACACCTTAAGTCTCGGGGAGAAGATATTTCCATACCACCATTTGACAGTTGACTCTTAATCAACAGAGTAATTTTTTTTTTTTTCAACTTGTGCGGAATAAAGGGTAACAAATAAGCTGACAGGCAAGCTTGTGTAGGAACCAGCGTTAGCCTACAGCCCAACTAAAGAAATGATTTCAGAATCGTTTTTTCCAGCGCTTGGCAATTATATGGGTTGATTTACACTGTGACACAGAGATGCACAATGTGTTCATTTGTTGTGTGCAGGAATCCCATTTCATTCTCAGCTACATATATCCATTACGCTGTTCAGTCATTAAATAAGAGGTAAAGAGACCCGAAACACAATTCCAGTTAAGCATTTTTCCATTTACAAATTCAAACCATGAATATGACATCTATTCAAAATGGAAAGCATGCAGTGGTGTTTATTGTAGGAATACAAATGTCACTGAGAAATAAATGTGCAATGTGCATCATCACAGCAAATTCATATATATATACACACACACACACGCACACACACACACATACAATTAGCAGCAATTGTGCCCAGGAGTAAACTTTAAATACGTAAGCATATAAAAAAAGTGTCCTTTTAAATGTTGAATATTCAGTATTTACTGAAATTAGAATTTTCTGTAACTTGTGGCTTTTTTGTTGTTAGCCACGACATCAATAGTTAAAAATTAAGTTGATTTGTCCATATTTGGTTAAATAAAATATCCTTAAAGGCCATAATATCCATGCCAGTATGAGATTTGAACAGGTAACATTAAGTTCCGTATCCTCATCTGCTATGCCTGCTGATGCCCAATCAGGCACCATTTTCGGATTTTCTAAATGAAAACACAACTTTGAATGTCTATGATACAAGATAAGATGTCCAGCTGCTAGTAGGTGATGTCGTAAGCAGAGTTGGGTAATGTAGGTCCAGAGAGTAAAAGTCCAGACCAAGATTTTGCTTCAACCAACTAGTTGAGCATAAAGAGTCACAGGCACAAAGTAGTCAAGTAGTTGGTTGAAACAAAATCCCGGTCTGGACTTTTACTCTTACCCAACTCTGGTCGTAAGAATAGCTAGCTGTATACAAGGGCGTAACTTTGGTTGGAACATTGGGGCGGTTGAGGTCTCCACCCATTACGGGGGAAACATGATTATTGGGGGGATTGTATTAGTTGGTTTTGATTTATTGGGGGGGCTACAACCCCCCATCCCCCCATAGTCCCCACAAAGGTATCAGTACAGGTCTGTGTGTGTAGGTGTGGGTGTGTGTGTGTACCCTTCAAGTCGTAGGAATTAAACTGCTGGAAGATCATCAGTGTTAAAATGCGACATTTTTTCAAGGGCTTTTCAAATGCTTGTTTTATAGGTCGGCACCTCTTGTCAAAACATAACAGGTGAAAAAGTCATGCCCTGTGTTCCTGTCATGCCCAAATGTCCTGTGTGCAGCGTGTCCTGCATTGAGGATCCATCTCCAACAGCGATGTTAGGGCCCGGTAAGCAAGGCAGCCGCCGCTGTCTCCCTGTGCCCTGTCCTTCACCCTGACAAAAGATCTCCATCGGCACACACCATTAGTGCGAAATAAGGCAGGTGTTGAAGGCTGTACTTCGATATCGCGTCCTGCCCTGCCGATTCGGCAACCAACTACCAGAACCAAGACGGCACCAAGACCGGGGAGACACTGGCTTCCCGTTTCTCCTCAGGGAATTTTTATACACTGCTTCTCCCAATAAATATTTCAGGTGACTAAATGAAAAACTATGTCGAGATCTGCAACAAGCTATGCTGCTTCTCCCAGAATTGCATTTGAATTGGCATACAGCAGGCAAGAAATGTGCCAATGTACTCATAGGTACTCAAAGGGGAAGGGATGCTATGCTTTATGTACTACTGCATGCTCTCAGTAATCATTTCATGTACTGCGTTTACTATGAAAATTCCGCTTTTCATCAATTTATGTTAAATTACTTTTAAATAAAATTTCACTAAGTGCCGCAAGCAATTGAAAGTGGATCCAAATGAGGTCCAAAGGGGAGATTGGACACACAGACGTGTGCTTTGAAGTGAGATGGGTGTCCTTACCTGTCATTATCAAAATGTAAACTGAATCAAAATTAAAAAACAGGGAGGGTGTGCACAGGAATGCGCACATGCCTGCGTCGCATGTCTGCGTGACATGTCTGCTCTGACAGGAAGCTCAGCTTTGCCATGATCGCACTGCGGCTGGCGGAGTTATACCCCCGTTCCAGCTCCCCGCTCACACTCAGATCTGCACTGGGTTTGCGGTTTATGTGACTAAATCCGACACTAACAATGAAGTAGTCTTGGGTATCAAGGTGTAGACCAGCCAGCTGTTATCTGTGCTTTGATTCAAAGGTGAAGATGTACCTGATGCCAGTCAGGCAGAGACAGAGTCTGGTGCACCGTGCCGGGTCTCTTGCCCAAACACATACCCCCGACTCATCCATCAGCGAGACAGCATCTGGTGGCCCCTCTGAGGGGCATCTGCTGTTTCGCAGTGCAGCCTTTTTTCCTTCCGCTTCAGAGCTCATGGATGTGCCGCTATTCCCTGCAGCATGCCCTCCTTCCCTCCCTACGCCCCACCCTGGGCTTTGCTAATTTGGCACATCCGGGAAACCTGGCCATCAATCACACAAGGACAGCCAATTAGCCTCCTGGCCCCGATGCGTGCAGGGCTCCATTAGGACTCTGTGGCAGAGCACTGTGTCAATTGACAACAATATATTTCCAGGAGAATTCCTTGGGAAAACTGAGCTCAAAGCCCAGCCAGAACTTCAGGGATCTACTTTTCAGCTGTGACCAATAAACAACTAAAGGGCTGCACGGCAAATTGCTTTCCAACTGAGAAGTATTGTTTACCTCTATGGGCTCTTTCAGTAATCTTTCAGCTCTGAGGTCACTTCCTGTTGTGTCCACATTGGCATAATATTGGCTTTTTCAATCTCTTCTCTCTCCCCCCTACCGGCGGTACCATGCGCCACACAAAATGTTCAGTCACCACCAACTGTCCGTAGATGAGCAATTCAAACACCTTGCCTGACATCTCCCATGCTGGTTTGAGCTAAACAATTTAATTGCATGTTTATTGCCTCTTAATTTATGCTGCCACTTTGGTGTTTACACAGTTGGATGAGTGTCTGCCAGCTCCGTGCAAAGCATAATTCATATCAGGAACCTCTCTCCACGTTACACGGTCTCACCTACAAATGGTCACGTCAGGGAATGTTCGAATGTTGGAGATGACTCGGCAAATCAGGATAAACAGACGCTAGGGAAAAACAGGCACTGTCTGCACCCCACCCCACACACGAACCCCAGATCGCCGGACAGTGGTGCGCTGTGCTATCTGCCCTGCAAGTCTTGCCTGCGCAGGCTAAATTCTTCATTTCGACCAACAAATCAGCTCATCGATTTTCCGCACGAGGAATCGTGGACGAGAGGGGAGTTAGATAAGCAAACCGATGTTCAATTTATCTTCATATGCTGTGATAAAAGTCATGTTCAGCCGGAAAGAGCTCGCTACAGAAGTGGCCCTGGAATTTTTAAACCCACCCCCTGCCGTTCATCTTTATCTTGTAAGGCGAGAAACAAAACAGAAGAAAATCACTAAAGATATACAAAGCTATCGTTACCAGTTTCTCCTCCAACATTTTTCATTTTTTAATCCTTTCCATCCGTCCCTACAAAGTTTCGCTGAGATATTTTCTTACTTCCAAACGTGGCAGAGAATGGTCAACAGCTTTAAGACGGTACAGCATAACCTTCAGGTTACCTATTGTTACCCATTGCTTTGCACACCTGCCTCTGCACATCCTGTCCCCGGGATGGGAGCTGATAAAGGTGGGGGGCTGGCAGAGGCTGAGGTGCCAGAATCCAAAGTGGCTGTAGGTGTATGTGGACGGCCTATCCCAGGGGACCAGGATGAATTCGACGAACACTGCAAAAGGCCAGGAAATAATCACACTGAAAAAATAAGGACTCTGGGAAGTGTCCAGAAGTGTTTCTTTCAAGCATTTAATAAGACTTCTCACACTAATCCTGATCTGGACATGTGATAATCTTTTATTATTTCTTTCCTCTGAATCTGAAATGGTGTAGAAAGAGGACTTCTACAACGTGAAAAGAAGTCTGTGACTTAGCAAACGGGAACAACAGCAGATCCCTGGAGGTTAGAACCTTCTGATCTCAAGTCCAAGCTCTTTGACCATTGCTGAGGCACATCATTTGTAAGTCAACAGTCCTCCATTGACAACCAATAACTTGAAAGTCCGAAAGGAAAAATTAGACAGAGGGGAGAGAAGCCAGATAAACACCATGAATTTCAATATAGTCCTTGTTGTGAAGACCTTGTATTCTGAGCTTTAACATGGCCATTAGCATAGTGAGCAGGTATTTTAAGGCAGAAACCCTGGAGAGTGATGGAACCTCCTCCCATTTCTTTATTAGGAGCCTCATTAGACAGGGATCCAGTGCCCCTGTCGTGGAACAAAAAATAGCAAAGATGGCATAAGGACCAAGGAATATGTGAAAAGTGCCAGGGAGATGGCCGATGGCCTGCAGAGGAGAAGGTGGATGGAAAGCAGGCTTTGCCACCCAGGGTGGTTTGGAGAACGTTCCAAAGGCCTGCCTAGAAACCCTGACATGGACGACTGCACCTCTCCAACTTCTCCCCCTCACATGGTCCACAAGGCTAAGCTCAAACCTCCTCCACTCCCTTATTTTGAACACTGTGTCCCAGTTTGAGGTTTTACAGGAAATCCCTGCTTACAGGTTTGACAGGGAATAAGACAGGGCTGCATAGCCTGTTGATGGAACACACTCTGAGCCTGTGCACCTCAGGAAGGTATGAGTGGCAAAAGTTACTGTGAGATATAGAAGAGAAGCCCTTGTTGATATATGACCCCCCCCCACCACCACCACCACTGAGGACTAGGGAGTTTGGCTCTGTTTCATGCATATGAGACATGGGGGGACTGGGAAATGAAGGATGGGATAGGTGGCTTTGTTCCAGAAAGTGACTGAGATATCCACACCTCATCCCCGAAACGTGGGGTGTGGACTCAGCAGGTCTCAGGAGCTACGCCTGTCCCACCTGTCTCCCACTGCTACCTAATTATACCACTCAGCAGCACTGGATCGAACTTTGGAATACAAACAGAACCAAAAAGTCTCCAAGGAAGCACACAACCATCCCCATATCCTTCTTTCTTTTCTCGATCACCAAGTGCATATTGTCATGAAATTCAGTTTACTAGGATTGTGACCAGATTCAAATTCCACAGATGACACAGCTTGAAGCTGAGCTATTGGATCGCAGTTGTGTTTTCACGAGCAAAAACGAAAAAGGGAGCTGAGAGGAGCTGAAGGTGTCTCCTCCGTGTATCGCCGAGCTTAACGACTCCTTGGTTCCCAATAAACAGGTCCGTCATTACGGGGCGGAATTGGAGGATCTGCGGCAGCTGTGCTGCCTGTGGCCTGACTCGCAGACAAATATGACATGAGAGAGCAGCGCTGCTATCCGCACTGCACGCGCATTGCATCGCATATCAGAACCTCCCTTACGAATCATTGGAACTGGCAGAAGGACAGCAGGCTACAACCTCCCTGTCACAGTCTCTACATCCAGAAAGAGGGCCTTATATCATTAGCAAGTTAGCGGAGGAGAAGATATGAACATCTTGGAACACTTGATACTTCATATGGCATTGTTGTAAGCCACCCAGATCTTTATCAGACTGAAGGCAAGCAGAATCCAACAGCCCAACTTTGCCAGGTGGACTAGATGTTGTTTCAAGTTCTTGGCTTCGATTATAAGTGACTGAATCAAATATAACATCTTATAGACAAGGATATTGCAGGAAATTGTTTCAAAATTTAACCACAACTGAAAACAATGGCATATGATCACAAGAACACCTCTCCTTCCAGTAGCACCTACTGTGAAAGGGGAATAGTTTTCTCAACATTGTTAAAAGACCTCAGCTAGCCTTCACTATGCTTAGCAGAGTTAAAAGGATCTCTGATGGTGTTGCCCGGCTGTGGAGAGCCTGGTTATCACTGCCAGCACTTGGTAACAGCCAGAATCTAAATCTGGGTCTCCATGCTGCTGGTTCCACCGGCCTGGATGCCCTTCCATGGAGTATGGCCATATGCTGGTTCAGAAAACACATGGGGATTGATGAGATACTTTACTGGAAACTAATTGGGACGGATGAGGGAGACTCAGTGATGCCACTTGCGACCCACACCAGCAAATCGATACACGCCCCTGATCCGCCATTGATGGAATGACCCTGTTCTCTGGCCTCAGGATAATCCGGCCTGCTGATTTATCTCAGGTGAGAACACTTTACAGAACATGCAATATCGATTTCCCTTCCCCCCTCTATGAAAGGTAAGTTACAAGCTGTACCGATAATATTCCTCAAATGGCTCCAGCAAATGTTTGAACCAGAGTGCAACACAGATGAAGTTGAAGTGTTGTTCCCCTCCAGCATTGCGCATTGCTGATGGACTGATAAAAAGGGTGCAATACCGAGGATCAATTCAGCATATGGCCTGGAACCACGGATGGAAGCGCTGGGTGGTCTCAGTCATTCAAAGTCAGCTGTAGAAATGACCTTTGCCATACTTCCATGCCACATTTTCTTCAGCTATTCCTGCCATTAACGTCCCACTCCACGTCCTCACCGCTTACCCTTGCTAGCTATGAAAATGCGGCCCATGATTTGATGAAATAAATATTTAAGCAGCACACAATTGTATGCATTTTGGAACATCCCTCTGGTTTGCAGCTGTCAGGTCCAGGGTCTGTATGCATCCGCCTTGGTTTTTTGAACATCAACTTGAATTGACAAGTTTCCCATGGCAGGCTAAGCTGCAGAGCCGCCCTTGTGTTTGGGTTTCACTGATAATTGCCACTATTGGCGGACCCATGTTACAATCAGGTGCTAGATTCCGGAACATTACAAACGGTGATGAGAAAAAGAATTCTGACTGGCACATTAACAGCTCTTGCTCCACCCTCACCAAAATGTGTACAAGTACTTCATATCACACCAACAAAACAGGTCTTACATGGACAGAAAGCAAGGCATCCCTTGTAAGACGCCTTTGGACGGTGCATTATGTGTCCATTTTATGTTTCACCAGCATTTAGACTGTTCGAGAAAACGTAGGTTTTGGTGGGTGACATAAGAACATCTTTCAGCTGCACTTTAGGACTTCTCAGCTTTACAGTTGTTTGTCTAGATGGATAGAGGCTACTTTTCATAAACAGACAGGTGAAACTTTACAATGGCCTTATATTTCAGGTTTTCTCGATTGCTTTGGAGCATTTCTCAAATGACAATTAACATTTGCAAAACAAGAAGTGTGATCCCCACACCACAATGTCACTTCTGCACAGCAGAACAACATTTCTCATTGCTTCACACAAATTTAGAAATATTTTAGTACACAGATGCAAATGGTTTTATATAATTCTCATTATTTGGCACAATTTTCAGTTGCTTTAGTCTTGTTGCTCAAATTAGATTTTGTAGTTTCTCATTGTAATGATTTTACACTGAAAACTATGTATGTGATCACCATCATACTAGCCACCACATGCAAAACAGTTAACCAGACTTTCAAAATGATTAAAATATATTACATAAATTGCTTTAATATGGCATGGTTGCATTTTTGGTTCCCACAGTAGATGATTTTGTTGCCATTGTGCTGATATTCTGTTATACGGTGCTAAGTGACTCTTTTTTGCTATTGAACTGCGTCTTCTGAGGATTTAAAGAGGTTATATGTGCATGCAAGTGCTTTCTCTTGCCAGTGAACTTTACAGTCTGTAATGTAGAGCCTTACGATGTTCAAACTGGTATCTTTGACATGAATAAGTATCAGTTTTCTAAAGAAGAATGATCAGTCAGTGACAATGAGAAGGTGGGAACTGACTATCATTCAGTATTGTGGAGCTCAGGAGTAGACTTACACTGACATACTTACACTGACAGACTTACACTGACATACTTACACTGACATACGGACAATGTATCTAAGCATTTTGGCTCTCGTGGTTAAAACAATGCGGACTGCACGTTTTTATTTTCGTGGCAATGACAAATTCATTAGTGACGTTATTTGCTTTTGAGACACGGATTAATTTTTTTTTGGGGTACAATACAGGCTTGCAGCTAAACCACAGTGTTGTGCTATATGCATGAACTGTATTGAGAAATGCTCTTGAGAATGTTAAGTATGTTTTATGAAATGTGCCAAAGCAATCGAGAAAAACTGTAGTCTCAAGTCTGTTGCCTTTGGAAGTCTCTGCAACAGTTACATTGTCATTCAGGTTCTGTCTACATGAATATAATAGAAAGAGATAGGACTCAGTTCTCAGGGGAACAGAGGAGGGACCGTTAGACGGTCAAAGGTGCGATTGATGAGACTGAGGAGAGGAATGAGTGCGGGTGGATTTTTATTTTTTTTTTAATGTAAGGGGCAGCTCTTCCTCCCATCCTTCCAGGCAGAAGGACCGGGAGATCTCTCCCCGAATCCACTCCACCAGAGAAGGGATTTAGTAACCATGGCGACCAACAAAGTCCGTGGCATTGCCATGGCCCTGCTGGATTATCTGAAAGACAGAGCCTGCCTTGTCGCCGGGAGTGCGATCAGTGCCAGGCAGCGGAGCCGGGGGAATGGACAACCACCTCCGAACACGTTATACCAGGGACGTAGTACCACGCGCAGTAAACAAAAGGATTTTCTTCGAGAGAACATCCTCGTAGGTAGTACTGGCAGCACTGAGAATATACTGTAGCACTTGAGCACTTAGCAGTGTTTTTAGAGAAAAATCCCAAGACTGGTTGTGTGTGAGGTTTGAGGCCCTTCATCCAATTCCTCCCGGTCAATGTGCAAAACGTTGCTGCTGCCTTCCAGTGAGATCGCTTAGTGGGAAAGGGCCATCCTGCTTCCTCTCAGTGACAGAACCGGCCTTATCTGACTTGGGCAGCACTGACCACGGGGTGTCTAGCCTCTGAGCGGACCGATGCTCCGTGGCAAATTTGGCCAGCGCCCGCAATGGGCCGGCTCAGCCATGAAGGGGAAGGAGGGAAAAAGAAGCGAGGAAGGGGGCCTTGCTCTCCCCCAGGAAAGCGGCATTAGCCGAAGGTTGGATAAGGAACCGTGCAAACACAATTTGGCTTATTAAGGGCTGTTTGCAGACAAACAGCTTCTCCTGCAAGCTCAGGAGGGAAGAGTTTTATGTAACCAGGGCTTGAGACAGCCACTGGAAAGGGTCCCGTCTGCGTCAACACTGCATCTCGACCGGGGGCACTGTTAGGAACTTCAGACATCCGGGGTTTAGCCTAGAGACCTAATATGTCTGGGGATCCTGAAACTGAGAGCATGGAGGTTAAAACATCCGAGCTAAACAAGTCATTCCAGGCTCATTCAGATTCATTCAAGGCCTCAGCCTAGAACGCCCAAGGCTCGTGACGTGTCGGGTCTAGGCAGAAAAACGACGCCAGGGTCAAACGTGAGCCCCTGATATAACAGTAATGACAGGCATACCTGTGCTTGCTCGCTCGCTGAGTAAATGTCAGCGAGTCTGAATCATGGCACGTTAAGGCAAAACCCAGAAACGGTCGCTGGGGCTTTGTGGAGTGCGGCCGCGTATCTGAAACTGTGGAGAAACTGGCAAAGGCGTGACGTCCGCTTTGGGGGAGCTGTGAGCACTTGCAACAGCTGAAGTGTTTATGACATGATAAAAGTGGTCTCTGGGCTGTTCAACTTCACATCCACTCATGCCAGGAATGGAACCTTCCTCTAAAACATCCCCTTAGGCTTTTAAGCAACCGAGCTTCAGATATTAAATTTGAATATCCATCCATCCATCTATCTTCCAACCATGTATCAAGTACAGGCTCATCTTGAGAGCCTAGGAGGCACAAGGTTTGAGAACACTCTGGGCAGGACATTACCTGATAACAGGGAACAGACTCCCACATACTATGGTCAATTCTGAGATACCGATTCAAAGAACAATGGATTTTAGGATAGTGGGAAGAAGCCAGACACACACTTTACACACACACCGGATGGGGGCAGGATTGAAACCCTCAACCCAATACTGCTAGTACCACCCCCCCCATTCTCCTAATGACAACCCCAACCCCACCTGCTGTAAAATAATTTGAAGAACTGAGGTTGTTTTGGAGCTCATCCAAAACCAGACCTCAATGGCTGTCGCTAACAAAGAGGTACACCATAAACGGCTCATTAACCCCGCCCCTCCACTTTGGCAGATTAACTGGATTGTGGTGCGATTGGATGTAGCTGGAATCTGGATGAGACCAGAGCAGCATTTGATTAGTCACAGTAACTTTGGCTGTCCGTGCGAGCTTCACACACCACCGCTATTGTGCTCTGGAAAGAGGACTGGGAGCTGAGCTTTTCTCTCTTTTCACTCTGTGTGTGTGTGTGTGTGTGTGTGTGTAGCTGTCTTTGGATGGAATCGCTATTTGGGGAACACGGTCAAAGCGAAAATGAGATCGGAACCAGAGTAACGCAACAAGCATGAAAAGATACTACCATTTCGGGGTCAGGGGTGAATATAACCCTAAAACCCTAGAACAAGGACAAGGACAAGTAAGGACAAGGAAGCACCTACAGATGTTCTCAGGGTTTTCAGGGGTTCAAACAAAGGATGTGTGTGACTCAGTGGCCTGGAAAACTCTGGTCATCTGACTCTACCTCTGGACTTGTCTGTAGGCCGCGCCCCCTATCCATGTGTGCATGTGGGTGTGTCTGCATGTCTGTGTACATGTTACTTTATGAATGTAAGTTATGTGGGTGTTTCGTTGCTGGGGAGCAGAGGGTCTGTGGATGAACGCCTCACTCTTCCTGCGTAAGGGAGGAGCGGGAAATAAGTAGGGTGAGCTGCAGAGTCTCCTAACAGACGATTAACCCAGAACCCCCATCATTTGAATAAATGCATGGCAGTTGCACGGAGACTTAGAGGTTATAATGAAAAGGATACCACTGCTTTCTAAATGCTCTCCTTCTCAATGCTCACTTGAGGAGATTAAGGCGGGGGTGCATCACACTGGGATGGGGGGGGGGGGGGTATGTACCCATGGGGCCATTAGCTATTCAGGCTGGAAGAACTGCCATTAGCCTGGGCGTCCTGTGCTACCACGGTGCGGGCCGCCCTGCAAAGGAGCCCCTCGCTCTCCACGCTCATCTGGGGCTCCCGATTCGGACGAGGCGTTGAGAGCGGGCCTGTCCGGGGCCCATCGGTAACAGACGCCACCGCGGGATCTGCCGTGACACCTTGGAGCTTCTGGTACGTCTCAGCCGGAGCGGGATCTGCAGTTGGCCCAATTTCAGGACAGTGCAGGAGAGACCAACGCGTGGCCAGAACTTCCATGTCTCATTTTCAGCCTGAGCTCCTCCATCCCTGCCCCTCCGTTGTGCTTTATTTATTTATTTATTTATTTATTTTTGAGAGCGCCGTGTCTAGTTTTGGGCCAGACTAAAATAATAACTTAGAAAGAGACAGTGATGACGAAAAGGTCCTTGCGAGGGCATTGGGAACTGGTGCAGGGAGGGGAGAGATGCCGGTGACCTTGATAAGCAAATAGACCTCATTCCTCTGGGTTTAAAGTGAAATCTTGACAAGATAATGGCTTAAAGGAACCTGGCAGTTAGTTATGTGTCATTTATGTTGCCACTTAAATTTAACCTTTTTTCCATTTCCAATATATCTGCATAATGAAACTATCAAGGACATTATATATCAAAAATCTCCATATATTAGCAAAACTAATACAGTCCAGAAATGTTAAATGTGGTCTTATAAACCCACACAATGGCTCGAAGAAAGCACGATTTGATCAATGACGAGCGCCTGGGACTTTCCCTGACATTTTTACCAGTATAATGCGCTGTAAGACAAACACTATTCCTGTTTTCAGAAAGGAAACCTTCTGGTTCGATGACAGCACGGGGAGGTCCGGAAATGACACGTAACCGGCTCGGGAAGGAGCTGAACATCGGAGGCAGCATCGGAATTATTTAAATAAAACGGCAATGCTGTGCTGGCGCGCAGCTAAAGCTATGATATGGGTTTGTGAAGGACTCCCACGGGCGCTATGGCTCCCAGCCTTTACCGCCTCCTCTCCTGGACCCACTGAGCAGCGTCAGCGTCTCCCCGACTGCGTGCCTGCCTCCCAATCAGTAGGGCACAGACAGGTGCACGGGAACAGGGATAGAGAGAGAGAGAGAGAGAGAGAGAGAGAGAGACCAGGGTCGGCGGAGACCGGGAGATAAAGTGCTAGAGCTGAAGAGAGAGCGAGCGCTAGCGGCGAGAGAGACAATGAGAATGCAGACATATGCAGAACCGGCTAACGGAGGAGCGGGATTAATTAGGACTCCTGTCTGATTGGATTGCAGGCTCCCATCAAGACAAAAAAAAAAAGAGAAATGAAAGAAAAGAAGGCGCTCAGGCACTGCGCCTTTCTGGAATGTTCCATGCCTCCGAGTTTCCCTGTTACAACCCAACAAAGAAAGCCAGCAACGACACATCAACTTACATTTCATTAATTTCGTGGAAGCTTTCATCCAACACGACGCATATTTTGTGAAAAAGTCAGACAGTCCCTGGAGCAAGTGGGGTTAAGGGCCTTGCTCAAAGCTGCGATGGTGAGAGCACTCTGCCAACCCAGGGATCTGCACCGACACCTTTCTGATCACAAGCACGGCAGCCAATTCTACTGAGCTACACAGCACCCCACTTTAATATGACACACATCACCAAATTGATTTTTTTTTTTTTGCCCAAGCTGGTTTTTTCTCAGTAATCCAGGGGAAAAAGCCTTTTTAAGATATTTTTACTGCAATGAAATATAGTTAAATTTATAGAGTTCACTCTCTTAATGAAAATTCCCCCTGGAATAAATCTGATCCATCAGATGAAGTTTGTGGACCTTTTTGTACTTAGTTTTATACTTGATCTGCTCTACAAAGCAAAATTCATACCTGATGAAGCACTTAAGTTACGACGGAGGAATCTGTACTGTGTTTTGAACTTTTTCTTCACAGAAATAAAAAAACCCAGTCCTTCAAACAAAGGATTAACGGCACTGAAACAACTGCCCAACTTCCTGCTTTCAAGTAATGCTCTTAACATTAACACAAACAAACAAAGTGTTATACCTCAAGATGCTTTAGTGGGCATTACGTTCTTGCTTCTCAGGCTGTGTTATCATCTGATAATCTTTCCCGTGTGACAGCTGTCACATGTTGCACGCAGGAGTGCTGTAGGGACATAGATACCAGGGGCCCGGAACACGGGCGTCGCTATATGAAGGGGCGATAAAGGAACAACCCCCACCCACTCTATAGAGATGAGTCGTTAGTGTCCCCACGTACATGGGGAGGGACACTTCACTGCAGCTCTGGTTGTCATTAGGAGTATGGGGGGGGGGGGGACCCGCAGCAATGCCTGCCGGTCCTCTCCGCCACGCTGCCTGTCTGCTGCTAACTTTGGTCTCACCTTCTCCTTGCAGAATTTTCTAGCACACTGCCTTGGCAAGGCTCCACACGCCCGCTGTTCCTGAGGATGGTGAGACTATGTCACCTCGCGTGGAGAGGAGAGAGGACCCCGAAACCATCCACACCGTACACTGTGCCAGTATCAGCCCTGTCTGCGCAGGCCTTGCGAGGTTTTTCAGTGGTGGTGGGGGTACAGGGGGGGGAGTGATGCATCCCGCTCTCGTCTGAAGGTGACTCCCCAGAATCCTGTTTGTTCAGCATCCCAAACAGTTCAACTGGGTGACAGAGGTTCAAAAGCACCAGGACAGGTAGATCAAACGGACCACATCATTCATCCAGTCTGCGGTTTTGTCAGGTTTATGTCACATGAGGCTGAGTGTCCCTGTGTAGGAACATCAGACAGACGCTCACCTTGTTTGCAGGGTCATTCACTCACAGGCCAGCGAAGAATTATCCCAGGCGCTTCAATGGGTTCATGCTGGGGCACTTCATGTCCGGCTGCTACGGCTATAACTCCACCTGCTGTTAAGCTTTGTGGGGCGACATCACTGAGGTGGAGTGAAAATTCCTGGGCATGGTCATAACGCCACCTGCGGTCACCTTAGCAGGACGACATCACTAATGAACAGTGTGAACTCCAGGGTGTAGTCATGACTCCATCTACAGTCACCTTAGCAGGATGACATCACTAAGGAACAGTGTGAACACCAGGGTGTAGTCATTACTCCACCTACGGTCACTTTAGCAGGACGACATCACTGAGGTGGAGCATAAACACCAGGGTGTAGTCATTACTCCACCTACGGTCACCTTAGCAGGACGACATTACTGAGCTGGAGCATAAACACCAGGGTGTAGTTATTACTCCACCTACGGTCACCTTAGCAGGACGACATCACTAAGGTAGAGCATA
>JAODJW010000040.1:9733836-9751635 GCA_026777045.1 Hyperopisus bebe | reverse complement strand
CAGCCAACAGAGTCACATGCCGCCGCCCCACAGCACCCCCCCCAGCCCCAGGGGGCACCCCCCCCCCACCAGCCCCAGTGTGCTACAATCCTTTTTATTTTTCTCTTTAAATCCCCCTCTGCCTTCCGGAATGCAATAAAAATTCCTCCAGTATCTGCATCGGTAATTGACCACGCTCTTGGGTAGCGAAGCGCGTGCACAGACACCGATAATAAAACGGGATAATTACACGGCGCCGGCAGAGTCCAGCAGAAACCACAGCCTTCAGATACCGCGGTAAATCACGACGGGGCCTTCGCGGCGGATCCACGTCACCGCTGTCGCAAGAATGTCGCACAAAACATGCGGGTAATCATTAAGAAATTACACTGACACAGATTTGCTATGAAGCTGGAACGTTCTGCGCACTACAGACAAGGGCACATGAAATAAATCACACTGCAAGCAGGTAAGAATACAGCAAAAGACAGGAGGCACACAGACTGGGGAAGCACACAGGCACAGGAAGTCAGAGCGGGGACATGGCATAAGGGCCCATCATTCGTGTCACACGCTGCTTCAGTCTAATGTCACTATAGGAAGAGTAAGGTTGATGGGCACCTGAGGAAAGCCTGGGAGAGCTGCTTACATATCATCACAAGATCTGCCTCTTATGACAGAGCCTGTCTTCGAAACTTGCACACTGCATTTTCCCGAACAAGACAGACATGAAGGCCATACGACATCTGAGCTCAGCGATTGAAAATGCCGCACAGAAATAGAAAATGGCGCAGGAACAAATGCAGGCGAGGAAAAAAAAAAAAAAAAGCAAACCCTTTAACTGATTAAGTCAAAGGCATTCCGGAATTCGTTCAAATGCACAGGTTTATAAATGGATTAAGTCGTCACTGGAGGGAATTACAGATCTTGGTACAGTGCAAGTATCAATTGGCGGTTCGCAATCCCAGAATGTTAAACACGTTAATTTGGGAGCACTTACAGCAAATGACTCAGATGGTAAGAAGATATAAAGCCAGGTGTTATAATTAACAAACAGCTTCAACTGAGCCTTGTTTTCCAGTGATTTCACCAAAGCCTGTGCTAGAGTCAATGTCAAACCCATGCAGGATGGGGAGTGATTCACTGCACTGTAACTTGAGGTGGCACATACATTTCTATGGCAAAGCAATGGGTTATTTTTAAGACAGTGAAACCATTCTTTAGGCTAATACGGTGACACGCTGTGAAGCAATTGATGCTTTTTAATGAATTATAGATTACTATTTGCCACGGCTGACTGGGCAGGAAAAGAACCTGTGAAGCCCAAGAAAGTATGAGTCAAGCTACGATGCAACGCATTCCATTTCTTCCTGCCCCACACACACAAGCAGCAGGGGAAGGGGTGGGGTAAGGGGGGGGTGCGCATCTTTTTTTCCTTGAAAAGCAAAAAAAAAAAACTCCAGAAGATTTACCTCTCGTTCCCCGCAGCGGAAATGGGTTTTAGGAGGGTGGGGAATCATACCTCGCATTCACGGGAGCCCGAGATGGTGTAGGTGACCGGGCTTGACCCATTGACCAGCACGTCCATGGGCTCAGAGTTTGTGGGCTTGTAGTCCACATAGTACTCCTGCAGAGGCGAGCTGAGGGTGCGCTCAGTCTCGCGGGCCTTTTTCCGCCGCTTGCGGCCCAGCGAGTTCTCCTGCAGCTGCTTCACGCTGCCCGGGTACCGCTTCCACGACACGTAGATGACCAGCAGGATCATGGCCACCGACAAGAAGAGCGCCACACTGCCAGCAATGATCTTATGGAAGGACACGTGTTCGAAATCCTGATCCGGGGTGGCGGAGGAATCGCCCGTGGGAGACGGGCTGGCCTGGCTGCCCCGGGACAGGTCCTCGGTCACTTTGGACAAGGTGGGGATGGGTAACCTCTTGGGTTTAGATGGGCTGCTGGACAGAGTGGATGGTGTCTGGACGGGTGGGGCCGGCGTGGGTCTGCAGAGGCTGTATGCTTCCACGGCATCCATCACCTTCTCCCCCTGAACCTCCTTAGGTCCAGCGCAGATCATGGTCGTCTCCTTGTTTCCTTTGAAGTTCCTAAGCCAGGCCACTAGGGGGCAGATGCTGGGACTACATTCCCACACATTTCCCGCTAGACTGATGGTAGTCAGTGAGATCCAGGCGGCCACCGCCTCTTGGGATACATTGCTGAGCTTGTTGGAGTCTAAGTTGAGGGTCTGGATGTTGGGCAGGCACTGGTAGATATGTGCGTCCACCACCTGGAGGTCATTTCCGGAGAGGTCCAGCTTCTGCAGGGAGGTCCATGTCCACGTGAGGCCCTGGCTGATGGACCGGATGCGGTTCCATTGCAGGTAGAGCGCCCGCAGGTTGTTAAGACGCGGAAAGTGGGAAAAGTTGATCTTGGAGAACTGGTTGTGTTCCAGGTGCAGCTCGGTCAGCTTAAGCAGTCCCGCAAAGGCGTTACGTGTGAGACTTCGCAGGCGGTTGTAACCCAAGTCCAGGAACTCCAGGTTGCGGCAGTCCTGAAAGAGTCTCATGGGGATGCTCTTCAGAGAGTTGGAGCGAATGTGCAGACTCAGCAGTTTGCGCAGACCCTGGAACTGGCCCGGCTGCAGGGCCTGCAGCTTGTTATAGGACAGGTCCAAGTTGCGAAGGTTGGGCACAGCGTGGAAAGTGTCATTGAGAAGGTGTGAGATCTTGTTGGAGCTCAAGATGAGCTCCTTCAGCCGCCGCACACCCTGGAAGGCCCGGCCATCCACGGTGCTGATGTAGTTGTGGTCCAGGTAGAGCCAGACCAGCTGGCCGAGGCTGGCGAACTGGCCGGGCCGGAGGCTCGCCAGGCTGTTGTAGCGGAGCGACAGCCCCTGGCAGCCCGTGGACAAGTTCTGTGGTACGTCGCGGAAAGCGCTGGACTCACAGTAGACAATTTTACCATCGCAGCGGCAGCTCCGGGGGCAAGGGCGCTCGCGGAGGCTGCTTGGGGAGGCCAGGATCCAGGCATGGAGCAGGAGAGGCACCACCAGCCACTGGCTTCGCACCAGAGACCCTGCGGACACAGACAGAAGGGGCATGTGACCCGAAATTAGTCAACTGAGATCCCCGACGGGGTCCTGATGCTGTACGCTTGGGCAACCTCAAGTGATCCTGCGACATAACCCAGCTGTATAAACGGGCAGAATTATTCTGGTGGGACAGAGAGAGAGAGACGTGTCTCAGTCATTGTCGTCTTGGATCATTTGGCAGAACACCGACCAAACACTGATACAGATATATATTTATATTTATGTAGTGTGTGCCAGTTAGCTCCAATTTGTGATTCACCTTCTCTCCCCCTGTTCATATGGATGATGTTTAAGTTCACTTTTGCACCTTCTGAAGCTCATATGTCATTCAAAAAAAAGAGAGGGGCGTATATATGTGTGTGTGTGTGTGTGTGTGCGTGTGCGTGTGTGTTTCCATGCGCATACGTAGGTGTGTCTATTTAAACTTCATACTTCATCAAGAAAAGGAATGAAGCAGATAATTTGGCTGAGTCACTAATGCAATTTTCCTATTAAAACAGGAAATTAGGTCTATGATGTAACTCATGTTAAGAGATACAAAAGAAAGAAAAAGTACGAAAAGCTTTTCTGCATCATATAAAAACCCACTATTGTGTATATGAGAGTAAAACTCTTTCAGTCAAAAACTGGCTGGTCAATTGTTGCCATCGATACCTCCAGTCACTAGCTAATGAATACTAATCAACAGAGTTCAAACGTACATTGACAGCTTTGCTAAAAAGAGATTTGTAGATTGATTTTCATCCTTCAACTTACGTTTTGTCTGAAACTTCTATTTTAAATCACAATTTAGAAAGAGATCAACCCATCAAAGGTGGAATGAGTTGAACTGAAGACTTTAAACCTGACTGACATTAGCAGGAAATCTCTCTCAGCCGGGAAAGTGAGATATTTTCATCATTGCTCGCTCCTCGTTTATGCACTCATTCCCACATTTCTTTAAATAGTTTGTTGCCTTTTGCAAAATTAACATAATTAATGTGATATAACCAAAACTGCCTCTGTCTCTCTGTCCCAGGACAGATGATGCAATGGCATCTGGCAAGTTAACAAGAAAACAGAATATCACACAATCACTTGGAAACAGAAGTTAAAACATTACAGCAAGGCAACGATCACATGGTTCCTGATTTTACCCATAATTCTAGCAGGATTTCAAAATGGCTGTATCAATGCATTGTCGATGCAAATATTGTTTTAAATTCTTCAGAGTAACTGCTTTAATTCAGAAAGTGAACCACCCAAATTCTTTAAACCTATATCATACACTATGTGTATAAAACAGTTCGCTGTCATGGAAGGTTCTGTTTGATCTGAACAAAGTTCAACCAAATCCTTTAATAGCAGAGGTGCCGGTACATCAACCATATGCTTACAAAGTGAACACAGGCATCAAAGGTCAGCATGCTCGACATTATAATTATATTACTGTGATGATATTCAAATGACTTCTACCTCAAATTTTCAAATTTTGTTTGTGTGGATTTTCACATTGGTCCCAACCTGTTTAATCCCATTTGAGGTCAACTCGCATAGATGGAGTGTCTACTGGTAACCAAAACCAATGCCAAATTTAGCAAATTTCTAAGGATTCACTTGCGTTACCGGTCACTCTTCTCAAATGCAAACTGAGATTAATACATCTTGCTGGTGCTTGAAGGGAGACCTCGCTGTCACATTCTGACACTCTGGCCCATAGCTTATGTTAAAACTAGTGTATCCTGCGGGCTTGCCTTACCGCGCAGAAGAGTGACAGTGCCATCTGCATGCATTTGTGTTTGTACATCTGGACAATCATCATTCACACACGCAGCGTTGCTACGACAGACTCCCTGGGGTCCTTCTTCTGCATACTGTAGCTTCTTATATTCATCTACACCATCAGAGACAAACAGTCTGATGACAAATCCACACCATTTTTAAGTGGTATGCGGAATATTAGCTCTGGAGCGCAATCTTCTTTTCATGATGACAATAACAAGGAAAACACTACGGTGAATTCTGCTGGACATTTTGATCAAAATGCAATTTTACTGCAGACATAGGGTGGCCAGATAATCCATGTCGGAGGGGGACACTACCAGCTACTTTATGTTTTACAAACTACTTTCAAACTGAAAGGCTCCTCTGCTCAGCTAATTGCTTCAATTCTTCTTGTGCTTTGACTGGTTTGTTTCCTTGATTGAAAGACACATCCAACTGTTTTATGTTAACATTAATGACACATGTATCATTATAGAGGACTGACCAATCAGCACACGGCACAAACTCAGCACTAAAGTGAAATCCAGGTCTTTTTAATTGAAATGGTACTTCGCAAACCCTGTTATAACTCATAGTGTCCCCCTGACATGGATTAGGTGATCACCCTATGCAGACATGATGTTTAAAAACATGGTCTATGTAGTTCCCCCCCCAATCAAAACATTTTGTCACAAACACAAACGAGTCTCGCCACGGAGGCATTTATCCATATACGGACAAGTTGATGACCCCCTGCTCTTAAACATTGGATACATTCCATCATCCCTTCAGTTTAAGCTGAAGTTGAAAAAACACATTTCTTCCGGACTGAGTGTTAAACCTATAGTTTAATGCAGGCACACTCAGCAATTACTTAAAGAGTGTGATGGCATATTGTGTTAAGAGCCTTCAGTCTGGCTGCCCATTCATCAGTCACGTCTCTGGATAGAGGCGTATGTATACATTCATAAAAAATAACAGGCTTCCCTCAAGGGGAACAATTATACAATAAGGAAACACGGTAATAATGTTAAATGCACTAATGTGTTGATGCATTCATTTCTAAGCGGCACCGAATTCCCAGAGGCCAGGAAGACTGGCATGACTCATGACCTGCCAGTATTCCTTCTAAGTCTCTACTGAAAGACGATGTGGGGAACTTGATATTGTTAGTATGAAGCTTGAGATTTTTGCGTCAGGAAAGCCCATTGAAAATGGGGCACACTTTTGCAATAGGCCTCACAGATATGCAGATAACCAGCAGAACACACATTTCTCCTCACAACCCTGCCTCTGCGGAGACCAAGGTTATAACTCCTAATGGCTTTTAGAAGTCTAACGGGTGGGATGTTGGCGTAATGGGTCAATCTGCCTCCATAAAGTCATGTTCCTTTTTTAGTAAGTGGTGCCATTTTGTCACTGTAATGGTCTCACATTGTGAATCCAGGCCTAACATGAGCATTATGAGAAAAAGAGAAAAAGAAAAGAAAAAAAAACAGCGTCTGTCAGCTTCTTCTTCACAATATGCATTGTTTTCATATGCAACTATTCAGAAACCGCTTCTTTGCGCCTGGCTTGAATCCGGCTACCAAGTGCAAATGTCTTCATTATCCTGTAGTGGCTAATGGAACACCATTATTTTTCACCAATAAAGTAACTATCCCACTACAGGGAAGAATAGGCCATTGTGCATTTCTGCACACCAGCTAAAAACCACAGTCAGCACGTTTAAGTGGTTAAAGAGTTCTGGACCTGCTCACAGGGAACTGATCATGCTGTGTTACTAAATGGACACAGAATATCAACAGGGTTGTAGAAAAGATCTTCACAGCAAAGACTTCCTCTTAAGGTTCATGCGATGTGATGCATTCTGTTTGTACACCTCGTTTCCTTTTGATTTTTCAACCTGTCAGCTCCGAAACATGAAGATAATTTATCATACAGTAAAGCAGTTCATTCAACTGTATGAGAATTGTTTTCCACACATACCGCTGGCAACAATTATCATTTACAGCTCTGGAAATGTTTTTTAGTTTTACTCATTTCTCAATTTATGGGGATGCTTCTACATAAAATACACATTTTTTGTAAACCCTGACCTGCCACTTCCCTGCTTCTCATTAATGAAGGGCTTCTTCCTTGCTTTATAGGACTTCAGTCCTGCTTCTAGGAACCTGTTATGAATTGTCCTAGCAGTGCACTTCACACTGCTTGATGTGTCCCATTGTTTTCGAAGGTCACTTGATATCACCCTCCCATTCATTAGGCACTGTTGGATAAGTTGATAGTCATCTCTGGCATCAGAAAGTCACATCTGCCCTCTGCCTGGCTACCCTATGTATCTACCCTTAAGATAGTTCTGGCAATAGAAGATTATGCCTGGTAGCTACTAGCAGGTGCACCTAATAAAATGGCCAGTGAGCACATTATATTATAATAAACTCATTCACCGATGATGTAAAATTGAATTGCTTTTAAGAAGAAAAAAAAGTACAAGTTGAGTATGCTGATGGTGATACACGAATAACCATTCCCAGTGTACTGCTTAGCCCAAAAATGAACATAATGACATTACTTTCAACTTAAAAGTCACTTTTCTCCATATTATTACTAACCGTGCCTCAGTGCCCCTCTAAACTGCCAGTCTGGTGTGGTGTTTGGTGACAGCATCCCTATCTGTGGACAGAGAAGCAGTCGCTCGGCGAGAGCGGCCGTTTTGTGATAAGTGCTCCATTTAGTGTTCGCAAGGCTTTGGGAGAGTCGATCTAAAGCTGGCCGGCGTGACGGGGACCATATGACCGTTTTCTCTGACACAGTGACGCCATTGCACGGAGACTCCATGTTACTCCGCTTGAAGGACCGAACCTTTTTCGCTTGAGTGTCACCTCTCGCCGTGGAGATTTTCAAATGAGGAATGTTGTCGAAGATCCTTTAATAATGCATAGTAATGATGCCACACGACTTACACAGCACTGAAACACTCATGAGCGAGACCTTAATACGCCTGTTCGACAACAAAGTGTTGATTCTCAAAGTACGCTCAGGTCATTTCTCCCTTCATCCCATTGTCTGCGATATTTCCATAGGAAGGATTCTGATTTCCCTTGACAGCAAAATCATTTGTTGCATAAGTGGCAGAAGAGGTAAAAACAGATATATTTTGTGCCCATACCTTTCCCACCCCTCAGCGGGCTCTCAATCTTCGACAGTGTTATCTTTTTTGACACCTCCTCCGCTTCCAAAGATGTGAAAGCTTAGTCATTCAGTAAGGGACACATCATCTGCCTAACAGCATCTAAGCATCATATAGCTATTTAAAAGGGGAGGGGGTTAAAAAAAATACAAATGTTTTTAAACATTTATGCCTGTTTTAATGGCCATACAGGATTGCGGCATCTCCAAGTGATACAGTGAAGTTAAAGTGTTGGAGCCTTATTAAACGAATCAGTCATAATCAAACAAATGAATGAATTCTTATTTTTGGCCGCGTTCAGGATGCAGCAAACATCCACGCCGGATTCAACACACCAGACCGTTTCAAAGGTGTTTTAACACACGATGTTAGGCTTTCATAGGGGCAGCAACAGAAATACCTAAGGTCATTGACGACTAGACTGTATCTCTCATAAAGTAGCAACGTTAAGGACCTCACCACACAACTCGATTCTGCACCAACAAGGGGATTCTAACGCTTCAAAGAAAGGCTTAAAGTTTTATCAGACGGCACGAGAGCTACAGTGGAGCTGCTCTATATGTCAAGATAAAATATCTAGTCGCTGCCGAGATATATGCAGTTACAATGCTTAAAAGAGATACTCAGATGTAGACATAGAAATAGACACAAGGGCTAGAGACAGGTCGCCACAAGGGACCAGAATTACGCCCAGCTTGGGTTCAGCAACTTGACACACGGCTCTTGCAGGTTGACCAAACAGTGTGCAAGACGAAGGGCCTTCACACTACCATCGTCTACAGCGTCTTTACCAAGAAAGGTTGGCCTCGGGCATGATTATTAACGCGTGGAAACATCAAGGAAATCCACAGAAAAATAAATTCCCGTGTGGACGACTGCGCAGAGGGCCCTCAGTCCCTGTGGTGAGTTTTATCTACAGCCTGAAGTTGCCGTCTGGTTGTTTGTACACATGGGGGAAAAAAAAGAAAACTCTTCAGTTCAGCTGCAAATGTTGTTTTGAATCACTAGTTTGGTGCAAGGAAAATTGGGGCACCTTCTCCATACAGTTAGTGGAAAGATGATAAAAGCATATATGTCTAAAAATACAGCAACTTTATTCTAATTTCAAGAATCCGGGTAATTAATAATTCCATACGAACTGTATAATTCATTTCCACATAATTCTTATCTTCTAGTCTTGTAATCTTTACTCAGTTCTTCTTTGCATCTTGAGTCATCTTCCTTTTCTGCATTATGCAGATTCTCCTTTTCATGAGAAGCTTGTGATTCTCTGTTTAATGGAACTAAATTATTGCCCACTGCCTCTAGTCCCCCTTCCTTTGAGGCTGGTTTGAGTGCTCCATTCGGCTAATTTAACCTTAACCAGTCTGCAGGGCCTGTAGCCGCTTTATCTCCCTCTGCCTCTTCCCACGTCATGCTGACGATATCAGATAAAGGTGTAGCTGCTAAGAATTTCTCACACACCTTTGGCGGCGGGGGGTACGCCGCTGGGTTACTAGAACGCAGGCTCAAATCCAGGCAGTATCCAAACCATGTAAAAATCTTCAGGTATTCAGCCCCCGTAGGGACACACATGACACAGCTACCCAGTGTTGTCTCAGAGATTCCTGTTCTGCCCCATGCCCCTGAAACTTCACTCCTCCACCGCCGCCCCCCCAGACCACGTCATTGTTGTACTGCTCCTTATCAGTGGTCCCCCGGTGGTGAAAACAGCATTCACATCACATTATTCATTTTGCAGATTTATCTGAAGCCGGTGTCCAGACCAACAAACCGAGCCATCAAGATACTACAGCAAAACAGTCCATCAACATTTGCGGTATCCGGGGAGTATTTACTCGGGTTACTGATACTCTAGTGTATCATTGCAAATTGTAATAATCATACAGCCACAACATTGCCCTTTCACTTAAAGCCATCACCAACTGAAGGCCTGACGTATCCACATACTGCTTTACTGATCATTCGAAGCGATTTCATTTGCATTTCATTCACTTAAAAGCAGAAGTAACTGACTGCTTCAGAATCTTGCTCGCGCATCCAGCGGTCACTGTCCTCCTCGACGACTTTACTTGTAATCTGAATCGTGTTCATCGGGAAGACGCTTTCTGCATGAATTAGTAAATGAATCCATAAATAAACGCTGCCGTGAGGGCTTTTACTTTTTTAATCCTGCGATTTTATGGCTACGAAAAGGCCTGTGGTGATTTTATTTAACAACCCCAAACGACATAGTGCTTGCAGAAAAAAAACTAACCAAGTAAAGTCAGCCATCCAAAACCAGTGTCACTTTATATTACAAAAAAAGAACACAGGCCATTATTATATCTAACGCAAACGAACATGTCATTTAAATGGGATCCAAATGGTATTCCAGTTTTTTTTGAGGATTGTTTAGAAAATATGAGAAAATTATAAATTATTTCAGATTTTACAGTCTCTGAGACGCGATTTTGAGGTGACTGGGAACCACCGGCAGCGAAGTTGGGGAAAAGGGGAACTGGGGGGATAACAGTGGCGCTGCGATCTGCCGCAGAGACGTCGCTTCTCCGCGGCTGCGCTCCTGTTTTGCCTCATTTACTGTATACCTGTTTAAAGTCAACGCCTCCGCTCCCCGCTCACTTGTCATTTTGCGTTGGCAAAAACACGAAGCCCGTTACACTGCCGCAGAGCCGCTGGCGATATTCATTACATCGGAGGCTTAAAGCCAGTGGCTCCGCCAGTCCTTAGCAAACACCTTCGAAGACAGCCACAGTTCGTAAAACGAGTTAATTGTTTGTTAATAATCCTACGTCAACCCCGGCAGATATACAATTCGAAAAACGAGCAAGTGTTTGCTTCGGGCCGTACATAAATAATCATAATTCGCACCTTAGCAGACTGCAGAATTGAGCACTATATCTTGATACAAGTGCAAAGTAATTCTAGAAAAACACGTATAGATGTAGCACCAACGAACAATAATATTAATAATAATAATAATAATAATAATAATAATAATAATAATAATAATAATAATAATAAGCATTAAGCCATGCACTGTAAGGAACCTATATTGTCTTAACTATGGAGCCCTTATAATTGATTTAGAAATAGGTGGGAAAGGTAATGGGGGGGGGGGGGGCAGTTCAGTTCTTTACAAAATCTGTGTTTTCTACTAATATAATTACCAGGAATACATTAACACAGAGTTAGTTAAACACGGCTATATCTCTTAATAATTTAACGAAGACTGTGCCGATAGATCACACACGGGAGTTATTAATGACCATAGTTGGTATGGAGACTATTGGCCATCTGTGTACCCGAGAGAATTACGACGTTGTTGGTCGGGATCGCCGTAGGCGTATAGAGACCGGGGGCTACAGCGGAAAGCGCCTGCCTCTATAAACACACTGATCATCTAAAACAACGGGGAGGCTGAAACAGCTGTGGCCGCATCAGGTCAACAGCCAAAGCGAATACAGCGTGTACGGTCTCCGAGGCCCCTAGTATAACGCAACGTGGGGACATGTGATGCGCAGTTTGTTGCAAAGGTATTAATCAAACCCTGCAGATTTCCCCAACTGCCAAAGTGACGGAAAAATGCCTACTGACGTTTCATAAACATAAACAGAGAACATTACGCGATATTACAATAATGATAATAATTAAAAAAAAATTTGGCATAGTGTACGGTAGCAAACATTTGGTACCCCGCAAAAAAAAAAAACACAACACGTTCAATTTAAAGGTTCGATCATTAATGCTCGAACCTGTTGAACAGCAAATTAAGTATTTATTAATTATGTATGCAATAGGAATTAACAGCCACTGAGCTTATTAGATAATTAAACGGCGTCACGCATGATAAAGTTGCGGAGCTTCTCACGTTTCCCTTAATTACGGTTTCATACTCAGTCGATAGGCATTCTTAGATCTGTTGAAATAAACCAGACAGCGAGATAAGACTTAAGCATAGGTGAATCATTCATTCTTAAAACTGCATATCTAGCGTCTCTTAATCAAACACCAGCATCGTGCATATGAACCGCATCTGAAAATAAATAGATGCAGATGTTTCTTGGCTTTTCCAGCATCAACGCTGCGCTGCAGTCGATCTTCTTCCCATTTTACACACAAGCAAAGATTCCACGGAAGGAAAGGAAAGTATGTAAACCATGTCAGTTTCGTCATGTCATGAAAATATGCACGTTACAAAAACAATCAGTGCTATGCTCTTTTAAGACCGGATCGTCGTAACAACAAGTTCATTGTTTTAGCGTTTAAAAAGGGAGGGATGTAAAACACAAATCCTGGCATTATAGTTCCTTTGGCATGCCACCACAGAGACTTTTTTCCCCCAATGAACATAATACGAAACAAAACAGCGATGCCCTCGATTGCAGGGTCTACCGTTAAAGCAAAGCACCAGTGTACGGGAAATCAATTGACGTGTGCTTAGAAAATGGTAGTTCACATACCCATCACCGCGTATCTATCAGCGGCCGTCCTCGGCTTTAGAGGCAACTAGCGCTTGACGCCGCAGCCCGCATGACACTCAGACGGCTTCCCCTCGGCGTCCGCCGGCTTCGCGAGGCGCTCCTGCCCGCCGCACACTCTCCGGCTCTCTGCTCAGGACAGGAGAAAACCTCACACCGCCTTTCAATCCTGCAGTCCATCCATGTCGCACATTTGGGTGCCCCGGTGCAAGCTAGTCAAAAAAAAGCTTCCCCAGAACCTGAGCGCATTAGTCTGAAAAAAAGAATTATTATAATAATCTTGTCCCGTATGCGTTGGAGCAGTTATGGTATAATGCACGGGCAATAATCCCAAACCCGTATTAATTAAATCCTGTTTTTTTATAATAAAGAAAAGTTTAGGGAAACCATGTCACACATCTTTATTGGGTTTTATCCATAAACCGTGTCATAGTCCGCGAGCAACCTTTCCCGCAAGATGAAGATAATTTAACATGAAATAATATTTTAGAAACTCCGTTGCAGAAGGAAAAAAGAGCAAACTGTTCCAAATGCTTAAGTGGACCGTGTTGCGGGTTTCCCAAGACTTCGTATTCCAGCGATCAGGCGAGAAAGCGATGCGTGAGGGTATGTGCCTGCGCAGCATCGGAACATTTTTTTTTTCTTCAAACTGTCCAGAAAGATTAAATGCGGTTTCGACTCTTTATTTCCTGCCTCCGTCTCCACAGTCCCAAACAGGATAGAGGTAGAGTGGGCGGTTGAGTTGCGTGCTACTACTGTAGCAATATCACGGCTGTCTCTCAAGGCGACGCGGCGACTGGAGGCATGATTCCGGTTGCCCTCTTCTGGCGAAAAGCGAACCCCCGCAGCAAACAGCGATGCCGACCCCCTTGCTGCCCTCTCCGATTGCTGTACAAACGCCATTCAGTATGCATCAGGACGGAAACAAAACCGAGGGTTGTTAGATTAATTAGGACATATGTCAAGTTTATACAAAGTTTAGCGGAACAAAACGGACGCCGAGAAACTCGTCAGGCTGAGATGTGTTTTTACTTAAGGTTCGGCAACAGTACGCGCGATATGCAATATATTCATCTGCTATATTCTCCCTATATATTAATATCTTAACTGACTCTTTAGTAAATATTGCGTACAGTGTGCATTGAGAGAGGGTTTCTCAAACGTCTTTGAAACAGTATACATTTACTATTCTTGCCATCTCAAGATGCCGAAAGAACAGCACTGCTCAGCCGAAGCGCTATTAAACGTTTAGCGTCTGCTCATAACCTCTGCGCCGCCGCGTGCCGCGAAAGGAGAGGTCCCGCGTGCCCCCTTGCCATTCTTTGCAATTTACATCTAATTACCGAGAATTAGCTCAACTCTCAAGGAAGTCAGCGGCGCTTCTTCCTAGGTGCAGTGAAGCAATCTGGCCGAACACCAACTGGCCCCGTCCCGCAGAGTGCACTGTAATTACATTTTTATCGGAATAGTTGCAATTTGGTGGAAACAAAGCCCAAGATAAACAGAATCTGTCGCTATGTTTATTTGAGATTTATTAAACTTGAGACGTTGAGGGAATGTACTGCCTTTTGTTGATTTTACCAGCTTATTGGATGTGGTACATGCACCATGCACTGCTGGTGACATGCCTACTCCTGACCTGCTTAATGAAGCGCTTCAGCTTAACACCTTGGTCCAAGCACTCGGACCTTATGGAATGAGGCCATCGCAAGTATGTTTGGTTGGTTACATACTGAGGTATTGAAAAAAAATGTAAAATGTGTGGAAAATGCCAACAAAAGGATCTCTTGGTGGAAGGTTGTGCTGCAGATATCAGTCAAAAGAGGACAGGAGATGCAGCCTTGGTCAGGATCGGCTAAGTTTCGTAGCCTCGGGACATGTGATGATCCGTCATGAAGATGGAAATTGCACATGCTACCCCCAGCCTGTTTCTGTCGCTCCGCCTCCCGTTATCCTGCATGTAATAAGGGGACATACTTTGGAAATGGCCCATTCCCTCATGATGATTAATGCTGAATCGTTCCCTTTGGATATGTAAGAATTTGTCTGGTGAATAAAAAAGTGTCATTTCAGGTTGTAGTTTATCTTCAACCACTGGGACTTTTTTTGGACGCTTACTAATACAGTGTTGTTTTTCCTTAGATTCTAGCAGAAGAATTTCATCTTTCTTTCACATTATTTATGAAGAATAACTTTAACCACAAATATGTAGCATCTGGATTACTCAATACACACAGCAATTGCTTCTCTGTACACTATGCTATACTGTACTGTACCATACTATGGTATACTACAGTGTTCTATACTATACTGTAATATATGAGACTATACTATGCATAAGGATGATTAATGGAAAAAAAACAGGTTGCTTCCTTTGTGCATCGTATGGCAGCGATTGTAGCAAAACTCAAAAAGAGTGTGCAGTCATATTTTTTTCGGTAGTCAAGGTAACGGTTGTGTAGCAGCCCCAAATACCAGTATACCATTTTGGCAAGCCATCTGAAGAGCTGGGGAACAGGTCAGGATGAGAGAGTTATGGACTCAGCACGTGGCGCTTGTGCAGATTCACTGGGGGTCCTCTGCCTCTTGTTATCTGTTGAAGAGTTTTCTGAGCAAACACAGGTTGTGTAGCGCGATTGTATAATGGAGACAATGCCATTGCACTTCTGTCTCCTGCAGCTCTTGATCACCCGTCTAATTACAGGTAATGGACACTTAAACTCATATCTCTAATGCAATGAAGCTGGGTTGTGGCAATGAAAGATATACAACCTATCAGGCCATTAAAGCCAGTGCATATAGCTGGAGTTATAACGGGAGGGTAATGTTATGTTAAAAAAAAAAAAAAACAATTGCTAAAAGGATTTATATTTGAGTCCATTTATTTACATAACACTGTTATTCAGAGAAACTTGCACCACCTGTGTGCTTTGTAGACAGTTTACAGTTTTGTGCATTTCTGGAACTAGATATATTGTGCAAACGTTTTTTTAGGTTAAAGGAGCTCTCCTTCATGTCCCCCCTGAGGACTTAATCCTTGCAATTGTTGTGTCACAAAGCCATGTGACAAGCTAAACACAGAGAGCAATATGTTTACGGGCAGACGCCCATCTGGGTAAAGTGGTTGACAGCACAAAATATCATTGGTAGAACAAATTGCTAGTTGTTCAAGCAATGGAGCCCAGGGCACAGGTCATGCATGTTGTGTTGTGTTGTGTTGGGTTGTGTTGTGTTGTGTCGCATTATACGTGATATTAGGCGTGACCGGAATGTTCAGTGTCTTCAGCTGTAAAGCGTAGCTTGGTTTCTTGAGATACGGGGAAAGGTACAAATGCGGACGACATCTTAAAAGGGAGACTGAGCTGTCCGGCGCGCGTGTCGATAAGAAGCGAATCACTCCGTCCGGGTGCTTTGAGGTGCTTCCCAGCAGCAGCCGGATTTTAGTGAAGAAAGCGTCGGGCGTTGGGTCTGAGATAAGAGCACATGGAAAGGAGGGAGAGTTGTTGGTGTTTGACAGAGTCATGTGTTCCACCCTCGCTTTCCCCCGCCACGGCCCGCGAGAGGAAATGGCTGATCGCTCATCTTTCCAGTTTGCTTAAAATTTCCTGTGAAGACCCGTGTCACAATAACAAAGCAGTCTGCTTAGAGGTTTGGCTCAGGAGAAGAAAGAGAGTCCCACACTAGTGACCAAAATTGTGGAAACACTTCCAATTTTTAGAGATTGCAGGACTTGATTCAACTGTCACTCCAGTTTAAATGCCCAATGTATGATCATTTTAACGTTCTTTGATTGTTTTTATTAACTCTACTGTTCTTGGACTCATTTTTAAAGCATTATGCCAAAAATGCTAGATGTTTCTAGAATTTTGGCCACTAGTGTAGTTCTAAAGTTGCAGGGAAGACAAGGAACCTTCACCAACTCATTTGCCTGCTCTGTTAATGCGGTGCAGCTGGGAACCGGCCCCAGGAGGTATAGGCTGGGAGCTTGAGGATACCCTGGACAGAGAGGCAGCCAGAGCACGCACTCCTGCACGTACATTCACACACAATGGGAAATTTAGAGACACCAATCTTCCATGCTTTTGGTCTGCGGGAACAAACCATTTTAAATCGCCAACCACAGAACCTGAAGCCCGTAACACTAAAGGTGCTCACTGGTAGCATTTTAAGGCTACAGCGCCCGGGAACCAACATGTTATTGAATCATATGGTGATTTAAAAAGGGATGAAACTGGTGGGAGATTTGGAATAATGCCATTGGTTGGCGTGGTAACACTTGCAATATGCTGCTCATCTTTGAGGGGCTCATTACTTTACAGCTGCTGCCTTTATACAATAGAGAAGTGCTCTGTGCTCGGAATGACTCAAGTGAAGCTGTTAAGGTGGTTTTGCTAGTTAAAATATATCTTGTATAAAAATGCAGCCTCCCCCTTACCCACAAGAACAACACAGGGCAGCCGGCAGTGAAGTGGTCTGGGCTTTTGATCTTGCAGCTGAAATGTTTCTGCTTCGAATATTGACCGAGGATCTTCTATTATGCTTTTAATAAAAGCAGTAAATGAAATGTATTTGAAAAGGAAGAAATAGGCAAAAAAACTTTGGAAGTTATCTGCTAAGCAACCAGACAATTTAACTGGATCTAATTTCATTAAGGTGTGAAGGAAGACAGAATCTCATTTGGATTCATAAAGGCTGCTTTCTGTTTAGTATTTGTAATAAGACAGACAATCTCTGTATAAATGTGCGAACTATAGAACCACTTTAGCGGCAAAAGTTGAATAGCTTCTATCTCTGCTGGAGCAGCCACTGTACAGAATCTACATTACTGTGATTCAGAGACCTTTATCTCAAAGTAATGAGTGAAGTATACTTTTTCACCCAGTTATGCTGCAAGATATTTTATTGAAACAATTTATTGAAGTACTGATTTCCCACACTTATCCAAGATGGATGGATGGATGGATGGATGGGATTTTACTTAAGTAAGATTTTACCTGGACATGGACTTGGGGTGGGGAAGATGGTAAGGTGCATGAACATTAGGGATCAAATTTGAAGTGAGTGTCCCCCCCCCCCCCAGTCAACCATGAGGTGGAACCTTTATGTGTGACGTACGTAGAGTCTTCCGGAGTTTCTGGAAGGAGCAGGGGAGCATAATGGTCACAGGTGTCGGTGTTCAGAGCCGCCGCGGAACCTGCTGCCACGTCCTTTGGCCCGTTCCTCCTGACAGCAAAACAATGAAGCACCATTCGTCTCCCACAGCAGAAAGAAAACTCTATTTGACTCATGGTACTAAATCACAGCTTTCTGTTCTCCTCCAA
>JAODJW010000040.1:9673565-9720075 GCA_026777045.1 Hyperopisus bebe | reverse complement strand
GTTGTCGAGTCTTCATATGATTCGTCCACTTAGTATTGCCGATAGGGGGGGTGGGGGGGCTTCTGACGGCACTTCTTCCAAACCTTTGAGCACCTGCCACTCAAAAAATCTCTGCACAGCCCTGCATAGAACAGAAGAGTGAACAACACAACTGTGGGGATCGCCTACTATTAATTCAGTCAAAAGACGTTGGAAAGTGGACACAAGTGAGAGGCTTGTGGGGAAAACCATGAGGATTAAAGGCAAAGACAGTTTACCCTTGAGTGGGCTATTAGCCAAAGCGCAGGACCTGTGGGTTTGCCATAGGGTGTCTCAGCTGTGCGGATACCTGCGATCCATTTACAATTTACACCCCAGGCTGGCTCCTCTCACCACACCAGGCAGCAGGGGGCGCCATATTTAAGGAACTCACCAGGCATCGTTTACTTTAAAAAATAATAACAAAATAATACATTTTAACCTCCTGAGACCCAAGGAAAAAACTGTCCTTCAATTTCAGGTTATTTGTATTTGGAGGAAATAAGACATCTTGCAATTTAGATTTTTTTCAAATTTTATTTTTATTTTTAATTTCACAGCATGTCCTCATCAGGGAAAAGATACTACAATGGACATAAATGAATGGGTGGGGTCTCAGGAGAATAAACATGGAATTAGGCAGCAACAGAAACAAGCCATGGTGCTACTTAACACTGGAGGCTGTCCAAATACTTACATAAATGTATAGAATTATGAAGAATTATATTGCCCCTGAAGCTTCAGCCTTAGTGGAAAATTGAACTCTTTTCTAAAAAAAGGCAAAATAAAAAAAAAAAACACAGAGAAATACATAGAATACAGCTATAAACTTTACACCCTTAGGGAAATCAAGCACAACTTGATAGCGAAATAAAAAATTTGCTCAACTGGGACATAAAAATTAGAATTCCTTGATGTCACTTTAGACACTTAACACTTCAACGATTAGGATTCTGATTTTTCACTGGGGAATATGTAAGAAGGACCAATGAAATATATTTCACCATTTGCAGAGCTTCTCTCCAAGCACATAGCAAATTGAACATATAACAGACAAACACTCACACACACACACACACACACACACACACACGCGCGCACACACACACACACACACACACACACACACACACACCGCCAAGTATCTAAACAGTCAGGAATAACAAACATCATGTGAGGAAATGAGAGAAAAGAAATGTAATGATTTTACAATTGCAGATTAGATTAACTGAAGCAGCACAAGTAGTTTAATTTTTCAAGAAAAGGAAAATAAATGAATACAATTTATGACACCTGAATGAATAGATTCTCAGACAATTCAGGCATGATTTAGCATCTGATTTGTTTGATTTTATACTTCACTATGACATCTTTGCACAAAATTACATTTTCAAGGTTAAGAATTCAACCGGCACAGAAATGATCGTACAAACAAGCTTATAGTACATTTCACACAGTTCTCACAACATGTTCTACAGCTGAATGATAATGATTTAATGCCATCCAAGTTACTTTGTTGATTCTATGGTCACCTTAAGGCCATTTTTCATATCCTACCAGGACCATGACTCTGCAAGGCTGCATTGAGAGCCCACTCTCTTCACCTTCACACTCATTCTTTAGACATTTAAAGAAAAAAAACAGATTCTTAGCTAATTAGAGGAGACACTCATAACCCTTTATGTTTCCATAGAAAACCTCTGACAAACATTTCATACAAAATTTGTTTTGCATTGAAACAAGTGGCATCATTGATCCTCATTTCTTTATTTAGTTTTTAATTTCTTTTATGCAAACTTTTATTGCATACACACCAGATGCTAGCGAAGGAGAACGACTGTTTGAGATGAAGGTAATGTATTCACTCGCAAATGCAAAGGTGAGTGTGCCTGGAATCTCACTGACCGCATTTGCACTTCATAAACAACTCTATCAGATAGAAAATGGATTCTACAGTATGTGTACAACAAGCAATCGCTCCAAGACTGCACAAGAAGCTCTGCTTCCCCCATAAAATTGCCAAAAAAATTGAATTAGTCAGTGTGTAATCCAAGAGTGTAATCTATTTTACTAATTGAACCACAGCGCTGATCATTTCACGGAAGTTGGTTTTGACAACGTATACGTTAATTTTCCCTTTGAAACTAGGACAAATACTGCCCCATAGATGCCCATTGATGCCACACTGCAGTGGAAGCTTATAAAAGATTCTTGTACGCTTTGTCTAAATGGAGAACTGACAAAAAATTATTGCCGAATATACTCTGATGATGTGTTTTTCGAACACCCCCCCAAACAAAGTGCTTCACTGGGTGTCTATGATAGCTTAATTCGTAGCTTTGTTGGTTGGACAGATACACTTGCATAACAGATATTTTAGACCCTCCTGGAAGTCAAGCTGTTCTACCCAGGATTAATGCTCAGGACTGAAAAGTACAGGTGGGGTGATACCCAAAATTTACAATAGCGATATTGGTCACATGGTCTGTTCAGACCGTGGTCCATTTCAGGCTGCAGTGACCACTCTGTTGGGGTGCCCTCAAAAACATTTCAGCTACAGAACATCAAATGCATTAATTCATTGGTAAATCATTCATGATTTTTTCAGATTTTTGATGTAAAGAAATGACAACAGTGAAATAACAATACAATATTACTCTAATAAAAAAGAACTGTAGCCCTACTTTATCAACAATAAACTATAAATTGTATTTCTGTATTCCATTTCTGTATCACTACCCAAACAGTTCCAGTGAGCATTAGCTGCATGGGCAATTGATAATTAAATATAAACAAATGAGCAAATCAATATATAAACATACACACAACGTATTTATTCTTTTTTTGTGGCATCTATATAAGTGACATTAATATAGATACTTTGAAAGCATGCAACAAGATATATCGGTACTTTGTATCAATCTGCGCACCATTATTTCGGCAGAGTTGGCTGGTAGCGTTCATTCATTCTGTTTCATCCAGGTGCACAGAAGCATTTCCTTGAAACCCAGTGTCGGTTTATCGTTTTATATGTCATCTTTTGCCCTTGGCATTTGTAAATATTGCAAATAAAGTCATTATCACTGAGTTTTGAGTTTGATCTTTTAATGTTCAAATTCAGTGATTTTCTTAATAGACTAGTGTGGGAGTTAGCTTGCAAGCTAAGCCGTGTGTATGTTCAAGCTGAGCTACAGGATGTGAAGCAACATGACAGACACTGCAGCTAATGTTGTTCATTTCAGTCTGAAGAAGACTTCTGATAAAGGAGAGCAGAATTTTCATATAAGTAGCTGACCGACTAAAATAAAAAAAAAAACTTTTTTTCTCCATACTGCCAATTGTCCACTGTGCACCTCACCCATTTAAAAAATTACCATCTGCCATAAAGAGGAAATGTATAAATGCTATGTTTACTTTATAAACAGAGAGTGAGAGGTAGGAGATGGAGTAGATATACCGTGTACAACTCTTAAATGATTAAGTAATGGCATATTGTGGATTATAGAAAAAAAAACATTCACACAGAAAGGACTGGGCAACCTAGAAGATAAAGCCAGTTTAATGTGTTTTCATAAATTCTCCACACCGATATTTGTTTAAAATTTCAGGCAGTTAATAATTCTGTTACTTCAGTAATGGCTCAGAAAAACCTAAGGAGATTCATAAAGCAATTATGGGGATGAAGCAAGACTCTCAACAGCAATTAAATGGAAATGCTTCAAGAAAACGAATAATCCGTCATAACATTATATTGAGCCAATCTAATTTAATTTTTTTCAAGGGTTTCTACTATTTTTTTTATTTCAGGTAAAGTAGCTTACATTCTTGGTTACCTTTTAATTAAAAAAAATATAAGATATGAATTCATGTAATTTGCTCCACCATGTAAAACACTGAATACTGTTTGTTTTTTTTTTTGGTACTAACTTTTATAATAAGGTTATATCCCACATCCCTGATTCTTCTGAGGAACTACTGAGAACCTAGAACCCATTATGGCCAACCTATTCAAATCTCGGTCCTCAAGGTCCAAGCACTGACCGGTGAGAAGCCTCTGTGGTCAATCAGAATCAGTGATCATTAAACTACCTACCTGAGAGAATTGAAAACAAGGCCTGGATTTGGAATCAAGTTTCAGTTTTGAAGAGCCCGGCATTATGGTTAAGGACAGGGGCAGGTACTGATGCATGGAGGGCCGGTGTGGGTGCGGGTTTTTGGGATAACCTCTACTACCATGCCTAGTTATTAATTAGTTGACCAGTTACTGCCTATCTATCTGAATCCAGTGCACTATGTCTGACTGTTTTTTATTTCTTTTTACTTTGCTAGACATCAGTGCCAAACTACATTTACCATGGGACCAGTCAAACAGTGAAAACATCCTCTTTGTCAAACTGTGCTTGTCTTCTTCCAATAAGAAGATAGTGAGGAAGCTTTAAAACAGAAAGATAGGCATTACGGGAGCCCCCCCCCCCTCCCCCNNNNCCCCCACAGGTGGGACTTCCTCATATGGCGTTAGTCGTGGCTATACAGGATATGCGGGATTAGCCTTCGCTGCTATCACACGGCACCATGTGTGGGGAGGAAATCTGATATTTCTGGAGGCAGATTAAAAGCGACAAGATCCACTGGCAACAAAAAGAAAGGTTGTAGTGGGATTTTGTTCAGCGCATCATAACTCACTCAAAAGCTTTCTGAAATATCAATGTAAAGCCATCACAGGCCAGAGGCTGTTGGGAAGGTGCCTTATCGGGTCAAATCATGCTTACAACTTGAGTACATGCTACTTTTTCTTGCCTCATTTACATTTATTAACGCTTTTTTTGTTGTAAATGACTGTATCTCTTCTGACCATGATTTCTTCTTTTCTCTTAGAATATTGAGCCCCCGGTTGGGAAGACGGACAGTGTCCTGTAAAGATCTGTTGCAGCCTCCTGTCCATGGAGCCTGATGTAAATTCCCTCATTAATTCTTATTAAGAGTTTGCTGAAAGGAGCTAATTATCTCCCCAGGGGTAAGAACCTGTTTATAAGTCATCATCTTTACACGCCGGTGTCATTTTCGCCGGCTGCCCCGATTTTCATGGAAAGGAAAACACTGTCATGCTTCATAACGGCTTGCTGGTTAAATATGTTCCCATCTTCGGTAAAGTCTGATGTTTTGTTATTTTAACGATTAAGCTTAGGCTTAATTCTGGAGGTGCTTGTGTCACATTGCAGCCCTGCAATCGGATACAACCGGGCGAGAAAAATGGATGTATCTATAATAAATGTGTAAATTTCAGCATTTCCGTATTTTTCCCTAATTTTTAATCAGACTCTCTGCTGGAGGCATGAAGTTACCTCTAATATTTCCGTGCAGCGCACAATCTGTCCCCCACCAAAAAAAAAAAACCCAGATTACATTTCCCCCATTATCATTCAGGGTTGATTATGACTGGAGCTAATAACTCTATGGGCGGGAAGCTCTGGAGAATTTTTTTCTTTTAGAATTTTATATTTTCTGTTAGGTGCCGTTATATTTAGGAGTTCTATAAGAGTTACTGAATGTTAAGTCTGTTTGTTTTTGATGTTTGATTTAGGGACATTGCTCTCTATAGCTGATACGCTTGTATTAGAGGTGCGGTATAATATTCATAATTTTCCTTTTACTCATGGTCTAAAGTGCTGTATCTGCATGTTTGTTTGTGCATGCATTTATCTCTGTGGCTTGTGTAACTACCAGAAACAACATATGGATTCCGCTTCTGCATTTAAGAAACATATGGGTTAAACTTTGCTTTACTGTCCTGACTTCTGTTCCGCAGGCGGTTACTTGAGTTTGACAAAAAAAAAAAAAGCGTAGCCTGGAATTGCAAAAGTCACGGGGGATTCCTCATAATCAGGGGTGTCAAACTCCAGTCCTGGGGGGCCGGAGCCCTGTGTACAGTAGCTTAGTTCTTTCCCTGTTCCACCATAAATGATTTAGCTCAAGTGCTGTGTGGTAATTAGCACAAGGAGATGCAAGGAGTTGAATCTGGTTGAATGAGGGGAAACCCAAAACTGCGTAGGGCTTCGGCCCCCCAGGACTGGAGTTTGACACCCCTGCTCATAATCATATGTCAGCAGTGAGAAATTCGGGCCTCATTAGACCTAATCCTCCAGCAAAGAGCCGCCACTTGTCTTCATTCCTAAGAGGCGGTGAACTTCACTGTGCCCTGAGGTTCTCTGCATGTGAGTCGGAGTCTCGTCTGCGTACCTGTGAATACGATAAAATTGGGACGCTGCAGGTGCAAGCATTCAGAAGAGCGAACTGTTTATTTTCACTAGTGCTGGTAGACTTTTCTGTCCTTGTAACACTGCTGAATTTAATTTATATCAGGCAGAAAAAATGATTAGACAGTTTTGCTGCTAAGTTCGGTGTCTGGGTGTTTTCAATGAGATTTTATTTTTTCAATTTGAAGACTATTTAGGCCAAAACCTTTTTAATCTCAAAATGAAAAGAAACAATATCTTTATAGAGCTCTCCTGAGATTTTATTTACTTCCAAAGTTAATCTCCAAGGCAGAGTATTACAGTAATCGGTTTTATGTAGAGTTTTATTATCTTAGAGTACAGTCTTCGAGATGACTTCAGGGAAATTATTGTGTGTGTAAGTCAGCGAGAGACTAAAAGAGATGTGGAATGAAGAAGGTACAGGGACCTTGAGGTGAACAGCACTTGGATTTAAAGGTAAATTGTGGCAGTCAGTTTGAGTTGCCCAACGACCTGATTTTTTTTTCCAGTGCTGGTCTGTCTGGAACATTCCGCCGGGAAACCCCTAGTGAGAGCAAAGCGCCTCGTCGCAGTGTCACATGCCATGGTTCTCTATGCTCTCCACCAAATTACGCGGTCTGATGCTGGGTGACACGACAGGACCTTCCTAGCCACTCTGTAATTGCATGGCTCTCCCAGCTGCGTAACACGCTCACGGCCGTGAAAGCTAGCGTTGATTATGTGAGTGCTAGCACCAGGTGGCACACACGGACAGGGTGCCCTATTCACACGGTTAGCAAGGTACTCTGGGTAATAAGGGTAAGATGGCAGTAGGCCATGAACATCCCGGGGCGGGCCAAAGTTATGAGCCCTTCATTCACCTCTTTCCCAATATTGCAGTTATGAAACAGCCCTCCCTCTTGGCCCCTGACAGCCAGACCTCGTCACACCTCCCTAACCTCTACGTTATTTTTGCGTCTCTGAGTTTTTCCCCCACAGCTAAAGTCCGAAATTGCACCACTTCAGTCATTTCACCTCTTCCATTTGTTAAAGTCTGAAAGCCAAGTCTCCATCCCTTCCCTCCCGGTGTCATATGAATCTGTTTGCCATACAGTCTTAAAACAGAAGAGAATGAAGCTTAACCCTCGATGTCCAAATTCATTCATAATTTAGGTAACCCAGCTGCTATCATTAACACACATTAGCATTTAATCAATTTTGCAGACCCTTTCATCCAATGCCACAGACATTTTAGAGAGGGCAGGGTCACACAATCCCTGAAGCAAGTTGGGGTTAAGGGTCATGCTCAGGGGGTGAAACTGTGAAACTCAAGGATTTGAACCCGCACCCTTCTGAGCAGCACCCTAAGCCACTAAGGCACACACTGTCCTATGCATGTCAAGTTCTTATCATTTCCCACAATGCATTTCCTGTCTTTGTGCTAATGTATATATGAAGATGCTGCGGCAGGCCCTGCGCCTCCTCTACTGGCGTTCGCTGAAGATGAGAGGAGAGCTAGCCACGGAAAGGACAGAGCAGCACTGCAGCATGCTCCACTGCATTACTCCTGCTCGGCGAGCCGCCAGAGCACTTGGGAGGCGCCAGCGTTATTGGCCAGTTTTTGCCAGGTCTCTTTGTACGTCTTTGCTTTCACATTTCTACCTCACGGTCCACCATCTTCTCACCCACGACCAGCCCCCCACGGGCAAGGCGGTGACCCGCAGGCCCCTCCTCCCTCACCTCCTCACCTTGGGACCTCCTTGTCCTGCCTCCTGGTTGACCTCCATGAAACTTGAATTATCGATCGCGGGGAACAGGCCCCTTCTGTTTGCCCTGTAACTGTGGCCACCTTAATGTGATGTGGAGAAAGAAAATATAGCAGTGAAAAAAAAAAAATGGCAGAATGAGGAATGGAGAGAGGAGCAAGATCAGGAGGGCATTGGGGAGGGAAGGGGAATGCGACAGGAGGCTGGAGAGTGCTCAGCTATACTCCCGTTTTCGTTTTGCCCAGCTGTGTTCCGATTTCCTGTTCGCTCACACTGAGACATATAGATCCCCCCCCCCCTCCACCAAATGTAGCAGCCAGCCACAGAATGTATACTATTCAGGACGAGGGGCGTGCATCCAGCACTGGCGTGACTACAGCGATTGCAGCTCAGCTGCGGGACGGCTGATGCAATGATAAATGCACTTGGCCGTGGTGATAACTTAGCTAGCTGAAAGTTTGTTGAAAACTTCATAGGAAGCACTACTTCCTTAAAGTGCATTCCGAGTGTCTATGGGATGCTCGTGCTCCCGAAATTGATTGTGGATGTGGAAATGGAGGATTTAATTGTTTTATTCACTGATCACGCATACACACACGTGCATGTATACTAAATTCCGTCAACCCGCAGCTGCATCATATACATTAAAGAAATAATAATTTGTATAAGTAAACTATGTGTCCCCCTACTGAAAATATGTGTTTTTCATTCTGGGTGGCACATGTTCATTGTGCAGTAGTGTGGGTGCCACAGTCCATTGTGCCACATTTAATGAAATAAACATCTTCTCGATTAGCTGTGTGACTAATTGCCTACTTAATATTTCAAAAATCCAAAAGTCATGCCACTGTTGACCTTTGATTTACAAGGCATTTAGCGTTCATTTGGTACTCAGCAATTTGCATGAAAAAGTAATGACTGCTTTGGAAAACAGCACGATGCATATTACAGTAACCAAGGCCAGGCTCATGTTAGCCATAGCTAACAGCTCTATGGAACTGTTCTGGTCCATTCCTAGGAATAAAGGTTCTGCAGTAAAAGGTTGTTTAGATGTGTATAAGCGTAGTCTGACTACGGTGTCCTCCTAATCCATATCAGAGGGGACACTATGAGCTAGCCCAGGTTTTACAAACTACTTTAAAAATGAAAGGTTCCTGTTAAAATCTTGTTCTTTGGCTGGTTTGTTTCTTTGATTGAAAGACTCATCCAGCTGTTTTATGTTAACATTAGTCACACATGCATGCTTATAGGAGACTGACCAATCAGCAGACAGCAAGAACCCAGCACTAACGTGAAATCCAGGTCTTTTTAATTGAAATGGTAGTTTACAAACCCTGTCATAGCTCATAGTGCCACCTGACATGGATTAGGTGTCACCCTAGATATTATTCATGATCCATTTGATTTTTACACAGGTAAGATATTGATCACTAAGGTACAAAAACTGAGCAGCAACCAAAGGACGGAATTTGTCTGCAACATCAAGCGACTGACAACCAATGTTGAAGGTTCAAGGTTTTTTACAGTTACAGTTGCATTGAAATCCTTACTTGCAACTGCAGTGCAAAACAAATGCAAGATGATGAACACTGCCGGGGTTAAAAGCCAGGGATACTGGTCACTGGAGGAGACTTCTAGTCAGCCGTGGCGCCGGTCATAAACCTCGCAGGTTTGCTGGATATGCTCCCAGATCAGCACCCAGACAAAGCCGGGGGGGGGGCGGCGGTCACCAGCCAGCCCATGAACACTCATATATAGATCCATGAAATCCAGGCTAGATAATCTGCAAATCCCATTCCCTTCGTCTCCCTGACATGGACGTTTGTCCTAGGCTGCTAGAATTTCGCAATTTTGACCTGCAAATCATCCAGCCTAAGCTAGTATTTATCATCCACACATCTATGAATGCAGCGATAAATAAATATACAGCATGTAAATATGTATTACAGAAATGAACTCCAGTGACACAATTATATATATAATATGATTCAGCATCCCAAAAACTGGAATCTTGCTGCAGTTTTAATGCATTTTATGGCTACATTATTGGTATAAAAATGTCTGCACAGGTGCCCTGTGATGGACTGGTATCCTACGCAGTGTCTTAGCCTTATAATCCACGCTGTCTACATCTACATTAATAGTGCTGGATGAGTGATTTTTTCCTGCCAAAACTGCTGGCATCCAGAATTACGGGAATTACAAATAGCAACCTGCAAGTCAATAGGTAAATGGCAGCTTATGGAATTGTGTATCAGTTAATGATCTTTCACAGATAACAACTATGCAGATTGTTTTGCAAAACATGTATGAAAATACACATTACCAAAAAAATTCTATCAGCTGCAAAACAAGTAGGTATTTATAGATTAGCAACAATGTAACAATGTAAACAATGTATGTAAAATGTATGTATGTGCATATGTTTTAATTTATTTTCCCACATAAGTTGAGAGAGGGAGCAATCTTGCCCATAAGCAACTGCCTTGTGGCCATTTAAATCCAAATGTTTGACCACTTTTTATATATTTTTTTTTTTCGCTTGGTGGCTTGTTAATATCACCACAGCTCCCAATATGAGGGACATGGGGTGCTGGAGAAAATCCCATCATCTTTCACTGAAGGTGCTGTTTGTGACCAAGCTTGTCTGCAGTCCTAGCAAACGGTCACCCACCTTGACCTCTTCCACGGCTCAATGCTTGCATTCATGCAGCGCAATATAAGTTGCCATCCTCCCTCTGTACAGGCTGCACGTTCGCGATGATCATAACTCTGCAATATATAGCGAATTGATTCCAGTCCAGGGCACATGATGAATATGCGCAGGGCGCATTTGGCTGTTTCGCAAGCTGACATGTTCTAGACCTGAAAAAAAGAAAAAAACAAGGTGACCCTAAAAAAAAAAAAAAAAAAAAAAAACACTATTTAATAACATGACACATGCAATTCATTTATGTCCCTATTTGCATTCCAGTAGCGTGCTCGCACTTTTAGACCCTAATTACCCACACGGCCAGCGAAGCGGGCGGCATGTACCACGTAAAACCTGCCCCCTCAATTTCTCACGCCATTGTTTCGCTGTGATTTTAGACTGTTCTTTTCCTGGAAATTTAATAATGATAATTACCTACCCTTGTTTACACTTCTCGGGTGATAAAAAAAAAAAATCGACAACAAAATATCACTCCGCCATTACTAATGGAGGTCGGCAGGGGCCAGCTGCAAATAGCTGTGTAGGTAATTCTTGAAGAAGGACTGTGAAATCGCGCCAACGGCTTGCCGTAGCAGGCAACAGATGCTCGCCACAATTACACGACGTCTACGGTCGGCTGTGGAGCGCTAAGGACTAAGCAAAGAGATGATGGACGGGAGACAGCGGAGCTCATAAGCACTCAAGGAGGGAAGGATACGGAGAAGCCCTGATGAATTGGGATGCGTAACTGCATTTTGTACACCTGTTTGGAGAATGTTTGCCAATGCAAACACTTTACATTTTACGCTTCTGAAAGTGCTTGAGGTGATATCTCCCTAGTGTTTCAGAATGATGGAGAGAGATTTAGGAATCAGAGGTGCATTGTAATTCAAGAAGAACATGGGGAAGAAGACGTGATTCGGACTCCTACAGGAGTCACAGGGCATAAGTGTGGTCAGGCCCACAGGGTCACCACTGGTGAACTTAATTCAGAGTCACATGCATAAAGATGCCGAGATGGGCAGAAGGAGGTCACTCAGCTGCCAATTGCAAATGTTCTTCCTAAAAATCAATGACAAGCGAGGAAATTAATAAGCATACATGATACATCTTACAAACACACGTAACTCATCTGAAATAACTTATGTAAAATATCAATCAACAAAAAAATTAAAAATCCATACTGAAGTATATGGCAAAACCAAAAAAGGCAATAGAATTTAGTGATGAGCAAATTTTACTTTATCTCTTGAATTGTGAATTTAATCAAAATGTTTCTATCCACTTTCACATAACAGCATTGCACTTTTTTTTCCTTCACATTACACCATTGCATATCTTATCTGTATAACAATAATATATTGTACATAACTTAATCTTATCATACATCTTTACATGTTTATGTGCTCAAGGCAGAAAGTGATATGCTGAAATAAGTGAATTGACCTTGAATCACACCAACAGCAGCTAGGTTTATTGATTGATTAATTCCCTTTATGTTTATCTACAGTATGTGTATTTTATGGTAGTGGAATAGGGAGATTTCCTGCAGCATACTCAATGTACCTTCAGTCTCTATAGTGCATATCAATAACATTTTCCAAATTCAAGATGGCTAATATACAGTAGCTACTAAGAAAACATGGAAAAGCATACAAAAATCACAAAACCTTCTGTTTTCAGTGACTCTGCTGTGTTCTCCGAGTTTCAATGTGGATCTCGCAAATCATCCCTGACATGTGACATTCATCACAGGAATGGAAGCTACATTGCATTGTGGAGTCAGAGGGGATGTTCACCTATAGATTGCTGCACTTAGAGAACCAATCAAATCATGAACTTGCTGGAAGAATTGCCCATTTGTAATTTTAACGTCTGAACATGACAGAAACAGAGATAAGGCAGCGGAGGGTGGGATGACCAATGGCGAGGCTCACTGAGAGTATCACTTGTCAGGAGGCAGCACGCCCCAGAAAGCTGGGAATTAAGCTCACTCACCCGCCCGAGGTGAGTAATTTAGACGAATGGCGAGTACAAGAGAACTGAATGCTAGCCTGCTGGCTAGTAAAAAAAAAAAAGAATTGCATGTTGGACTACATTCTTCACTGAACTTGCCTGGTTGGCTAGGAGCAAATATAGTTAAGTTTCACCCTTGGCTGTATCATAAAAGAGGGAGAATGGACGACATCTGCAACGCCCAAACAGGTACCTGGAGACCAATTTAGGCCATACATGCCTGAATGCTCATCCCCACGCGAGCTCGTTTTAATTTGCATAGCGTGTTTACTGCTCAGTGACCTCTTCAGAGTGAATCACCCTGCCAATAAAAGAGCCATTACTCATGAAGTCTGAACAACAGGCGTGATTTACAGTGAGCCTAACAGGACGTGCACTGGCTTATCTCCACTTGTGTGTGAAGAAGCGACTTCCTGCGACTGCAGAGCGGGCTGAAGTATGGATCCTTTCAAAACTTCTTTCTTGTTCAGAAGGCTGCACATAGTTCGGCTGAAATCAAAGCCAACAAGGAGCTCTGTAGCATAAAGGGACATAGAGACTCTCAGTAGCGCTGAGAAGATCCACAGCTGCTGTTGACCGGGCTTTATTTTTGCTGGCTATTTCTGATGTCATTCCCCCCTTTATGCGTGTAAACATCCCTCTGTCTGCGTGTAAAGGACAGCCGGGTCTGTCACGGTAACCGCGTCTGTCTGATGCAGAACTGCACTCTTTATTACGTATGTTTTGTCCTCGTGCTCTGCATGCACAGCATATTGGCCTCAGTAAGCTACCTATTTATTTATTCATTTATTTATTTAAGTACTGGGGGGACTGACTTTCTGATGCTTCTGTCGGGCAGCACAGAGAAAAGGGTAAGTGTACAGCCTGGTGAGGATGCCAGTCTATTGCAGAGTACACAAACACACACACACACACACACACACAAGTTGGTCTTCCTCTTTAAATGGGGACTGCCCATTCATTTCTATGGGAAAAACCCTAATCCCAATCACGACACCCTTAACCTCTACCCATCCCTAACCTTAACCATAAATAACCAACCCAAATACGCGTCTTTTGGCATTTTTACTTTTTTTTATTGCATTAACAGTTTCTTTTTTACAAAACTGAAGTTATCCAAATTTCAGGTTTTACTACACTTTGGGGATAATTTGGTCCTCAAATGTGATCTATGCAAACCCACACACATACACACACACACATGCACACACACACAGGTTAAGTATGTATGTCTTTGTGGGGACTCTCCATTCATTTCTATGGGTATAACCCTAATCCCAACATGGCAACCTTAACCTCCACCCAGCCCTAACCATTAAAGTAAGTAACCAAACAAAAACTTTTGGAATTTTCAGTTTTTTGGTTGCATTCACATTTTTCTTAATAAAATTTAGCTTTCCCTTGTAGGTGCCAGAAAAATGTCCCCGCAAGGTCAAAATAGCAGGTTTTCATCACATTTTGGGCACACTTGGTCTCCACAATGTAATACATACATTTAAAGACACCACTTGTTCTAAATGCAAGTGTGTGGGACAAAAGGCACATATAGGTGATATTTTAGCCCCAACTGGGTGCTGCCCACTTGCAATAATAATACAATAAAATAATAATTGATTTTGTCTTTGCTGTCCATGGTTGGTTACTTAATCAGAAAGGCCAGATTCTGTATGGAAGCCATGTCTCTCTGAGGCCCTGCTCACAAGAGCAATAACTGTGTATCTGGAAGGATGTCAAAAAGGTAATTTACTGAATTGTAAAAATGATGAATATATTACAAATGCATGCTGCAGACCGAACAAACATCTCTTTTAATGCTCGCTTAAATTTATTCTCTGCTCACTTATGCTTTTGACACAAATCACAAACATTGTTTTCTGAGGTTCTTCTAAATGCATGCAGGTTCCGTTACTTTGAGACTGGGGAAGTCAAGACATTATGAATAATAAATGTGTGCAAACTGCTAGGAACATCGACAAAAAAAAAAGAAAAAAAGTAAGAAACGACAACTTGAAACTCATTTTTCCTTTTGTATTTTTCATAGCTTGTGTATTTTGCCCTCTAATAAGATGACATGTTTGCATCTTAAAATTACTGCAGGCATTTTCCTCTTTATAAGTAACAATGCATTTGATTATACCATCATATATCAGATAGATAAATACTGAAATAACTATAAAAATAATAACAGGTGCGTCCTTCGCTTTAGTTGTCTACTGCATGCCAGTAATTCTACTGCTACTACAACTAATTATAATAATAGATAAAATTAGACAGTCCTGTCAAATTTTTAGAGCATACACATATGCAAAAGTATACTGATGCGTATACAATGATTTTATACCGAAAGGAGGACATTCATTTGGAAATAAGAAACCTGTCTTGAGATGCATAGATCACACAACATAGAGTTTTTGCTTCAGAGACTCATGTGCATTTTAGGGAAGAATAATTGTGTTCAGAGACAATGGTGCATTGTGAGGTATTTATTAGTCTTATTTGCTGTTAAATGGGGGGCGCGCCTTTGTTGTCAAATAAACTCATTATTTTCCTGTCTTGTTTTTTGTTTAAAGTTAACCAAATGCTATCAGTGCCTTTCCACTGGCACCAATAACCGAGCCATACCCGGGCCATACCACGAACTGGTGCTTTTCCATCGCAAAGTATGAGAGCCATGCTCAAGCCATAACCATGCTGACACGGTCCTGCTTACTATCAGGGCCGAAAGCATGACCAAACCGAGCTGCTTGTGTCACCATCATCTGATTGGTTGAAATACATGGGGATACCAGTGATCTGTGCATGGATTATCTGAAGGAAAATCATTTATTCTATATAATATTCATTTATAGAAGCATCACACATGTAATGCCCTGCTCGTCAGCCTACCCCTCCCGTCTCCTGCTTGACATGGCCCAGATGATCCATTCCTGTTGCTTCTTACACCTCATTAGTTTTTGAATTTAAGATTGTCTCATCAGTCCCAGTTTGGTCATTGACATCTAACTTCCTGTTGCCTGTGCCCTTCCTTGTACCAGTCCTCCTGTTTTGACCCCTTGTGGTCCCTTTTGTTTTCCAGCCCCTGTTTAGATTTGGTTTAATAAAGATCCTTTCATTCTCCTTCACATCGTGATGCATTCCTGATAACTCAGAACTTGAAAATCTCCAACCTACTTAAATAAGTACTATAGAAAAGCTGAACAGAGTGGATTCATAATACAAATTTATGCAACAAATGCTAATTTTGGTAGTGTATGATACTTGCATAACATGGCGGTTCTCACAGACATGCTACAGAAATTACCACACAATAAAAAATAATTTTTTAAAAAAGCACATAGTAAATCATGATGTACACTGTATGAACAGTAAATGAGCGTATCTTCAGTTTTATGTCATTGTCGCCTTTACCCAGTTGATCCTCCCGCAGTGGAAAACCAAAGCAAGCTGTAACTAGTCTCTCGTGACAGTACAGCTCGGTTCCTGTGCGCCAGTGGAAAAGCTCCATAAGAGGGAGTCACGGTCAACAGTTCCAAAAAAAACACTCATGAAGCCACTATTAATGCTAACAGAAAAATACACTAATCCATCCATCCATCAGTTAGCATTGTGGGGTTTCGTTATTTTGTCCATTACCATTACCATTGTTATCTCCATTACCAATACCATTATTATCTCCATTACCATTAAAGAATAACTGAAGCTTCTGTGGCACCAAATCCACTGTGAGACAGTCAATAAACACTTTGTGGAGGAGTACAGTAATAACAATGCTCCTTTTAATGTGAATGGAACAGTTCATACTTCCTGCACACCAGAAATTCAGTCTATGTCTGCCCCCGCTCCAAAACCCCAACAATAAAAGCAAAGTTTTACAAGCTGTTTAAGAGTTTTAAAAATAAAACTTTAATAGAGTTCTCGCTAAGTATCCCGAAGGCAGTAAAATGTTCCCACGCTGAAGGCTTACAAGGCCTTCTGGTTAACCTGCTTAGATCAGTCATCCTTTATTTCCTCCAAAAGTATCTATTAGGTAAGAGTGCTCTTCTCTTGTGAGGTGTGATTAAACACATCATTGCTGGAGCTATGGGGCAGAACTCAGGATTTTTAATTAATTTTCAGGGGAATATGTGGAATCTTTCATGATTGGTATACCCATTAAACTCTGTGGTGTGATTCTGACCCGAAGAGTAGGGTTCTGATACAGTGTCCTAAACAATGGGCCCACTGTGCTCTGCTGTTGTCTTCTCTCAGTTTCTGCAGACCAGTGTTTCCCAATCCAGTCCTCGGAGGCCCGCGGACAGTCTACATTTTTGCTCACGCCCAGCTCCCGGGAGGGAGCAAAAATATGGGCTGCCTGGTAGGGAGCTCGGAGGGAGCGAAAAGGTGGACTGTCTGGCAAGGTGTTCGGAGTAAGCAAAAACACGGACCGACCGTGGGTCCCCGAGGACTGGATTGGGAAACACTGTCATAGACAATGTAAGAATAAATAGACTGATTTGAAATAGACTACTTTCACCTGCCAACTATGGCTGTAATAGCCAAACAAGCACCAGCTGGAGGCCTGATGGTGTTACGGCCTTTGTTTTGCTGTCTTTTCAGATCAAACATACCAGGAGATCCATCCATCTTTTATAACTGCTAATCCAGTAGTGGGTGGCTGTGAACCTGGACCCCATCCCAGGGAGCAGAGGCCAGGGACACCCTGGAAGGAACAATAAAAGATGTTTTGATAATGATTTGTCTGATGACTAACATTCTACTTTGCATGGGGAAACAAATGGGACAATTATTCCACATGAAATGACAATGCAGGGTACTGAAAGGGATGTGTCTGAGTATAATTGCAGTTTCTGCACAGTTTTCTTAGGTTTTTATGGGATGTAGAGGATGAAAAATCCCTGTTGTGGTTATACGTTGACCTTTTGATTACGCTTATAATTTGTTCGAATTATGACAGGTGTGGAAAGGGGTCACATGATTCCATTCATACATTTGTTTACCTCAAGAGTCTCTGCTGGCAGAGGTACAATTATCACAAGAGCCCAGCGATGCTTTACTTCATCCGCTCTGCTGAAGTGCCCGCATTCATGTCGCAGGAGTGGTTTGTTTGTGCACACCTCAAGGTGCTCCAAACTAAAAAGCGTGTGGTCTATGATCGAAGTGTGGTACACCACTGCTCACGGCCATGCAAGCACCACTTTGCTCGACACAGCATGGGTTCAAAAACTTACAGGTCACCCCCTCTCGATGTTCCAACTCTGACATATTTGCGTTCCCCCCGGCCCACTGCCATGTTGCCAGAAAGACATCCACATGTTTACCGATGACCTTTCATTTATCCTGTCTTCCCCATTGAGCTGACCAATCTGTGGCCTCAAAAGAAAATATTTTGTTGCCTGTGAAACTGCTTATCTGTGCTGGACAAGGTGATGGGACAGACGTGTCAGTCTGGTGGTTCGGGACAATCAACAAACTATAACAGGCTTGCAAAAATGACCATGAACGGTTGAGTGAATCAGTGCAGACCACCGTAGGGGGAGGGGGGCTGGGAGAACCCACGGCACTGCGATGCCAGGGGGAAGCCCCCGGCCATCGACCAGTTGCATTGAAACCAAGTTGTACCGATTGTTGTGTCCTGGCAGCGGTCCTGCATGGACCCTGAGGTAGGATATGCTCTTTTTGGGAAACACTGGCAGACAGAATGTTGTACCTGTGGCTGGCAGGGATCTCTGTGAGCCCAGAGCTCTGCACCGAGGAAATGAGCTAGTTTGTCACCCAGACAAGAAGTGGTACAGTCCATATGGCAGCGAAGCGCTAACGTGCACAGAGGAATATGGTGGCACTGGAGTAAGCAATCTGCTGTTGTGTTTATTCAGGGCAGGAGTTTAAAGGGGGCCAAAAGATTAACTAAAAAAGGCCGGGAGGGCTTTCACCATCATGACATCTGACTTCTTTTGTTGTAAATAATTAATCTATTTCAATAACCCTGGATGTAATCCACAAAAACAGGGATTATGCTTTAATTCCAGAAATTCTAGGCTAAATCCCCAGTTGAAAGCTCAGAGCCTCCAAAGGAGACAGACAAATCCAATCAAGGGCCAGTTTGCTGGGATTAACATCGCAGTCAGTGTCATTACTGTATTCTCTAAGATCTTTTTTTTTCCTTTGGAAAGTTTCATTTCATTAAATTGGCTACACACTCTTCTGAATATCGAGCAGCAGCTTTTTCAGTTGGGGGGATAACAAAAGACATTTCTTTGGCAAACAACTCTGTTGTGATTTTTAGTGTTTACACATAAATAAATATTTATCTGTTGCAAAGATTTTCCAACACTGAAAACATACGCCTTTGAAACTTTTTAAAGTAGGTGTCCAAGAAAAGGTCACGTTGTATTATTTTTATCGTTATAATGTAGTACTGGTCATAGCATACAGTCAGACACCCACACATACACACAAGTAGCATGCTGACTGCGGTGCAGAGCTAATACTGGCCATTGTCTGATAAAATGTGACATTTCTCAGGCCAGTGAAATTCACACCGAGGGAGAAACAGAGAAGAGACCTTTGAGAGGAGACATGACGGACCATCTGATAAGGTCTCCTTCCTGGGTGAAACTTCACAAAGCAGATGTGAGTGTAGTAGGGAGTGCAGGGCTACCGTGTCCAAAATACTTCAGCTGGGGGGGCCAATGGCCACGCGGTGATGCACATAAACCAGATGATGAAGATGATGATGATGATGACGAAATATTTAAGTCAACCTAGTGCTGGCCGCTACGGTAAAATATTTAATCGTGTTTTTTATTTCATATCAAACTATATCGATACCTATGATGATGTTCAAGTCATTATTCATTATTTCTTTACTTCAATGCTCTATTTTTACATAAAATTCCCTGAGAATTGCCCATGAAGAGGTTAAGAGCATAAAAAAGGCGACAAACTGAGTACATATGTAAACCATACATATAAATTAAACACAAATGTGTGTTTCAGTGGGCTGCCAGTTCTCCCATCTGACCACTGCAATCCACTGACTGCATCTTTGTGGGTTTGCTGGAAATCTGTGAAATGTTAAACCAGGTTTATCACTTTTCGGTCTCTAGCTGCTCTCTATTTAAGAAAAATCTGCTAGAAAACTGAATACGTTGCTGCTACTTTTTTCTGCGTTGTCAGACGTTGCATTTCGAAAGTCCGCAAGTTTCTTTGACTGGCACTAAAAGAACAGACCAGACTATTTTATGCATTATCGGGAGAGAAGGCAAAATAGTTTTTGACCACTTTGTCAAAGAAAATTAGGAAAATAAATAATAAACTTTTATGGGATTCACAAATACTGTTTAAAGTTACAACAAATATGTATTTTTGACAAATCATTCTAACAGATTTAAAGGTTAGACACCCCCCCTTGACCCAGGGCCAAAGGACAACTGATCTGCCCCCCCCATTCAAAGGTCTCACATTTAATGCCCGGCAAGCTTTTGGCCATACCGTCTTTTAAAATGCAACTGCACTTTTAACTAATTAACCTTTTCACTTTGATAGAGCCGATCGCTAACCACAAATCAGGTAAAATGGTGCAACTAATATTTGTTCTGTTTCTCAGAGTTAAACACAGCCTGTGTTGCTGACAGGTAACATTGAAAAAAATCCAAAGTAAATAATGAATAAAACAGTCAGTGCTTATTATTTCATTTTTCCACTGATTACTCAGTCTTTATTAGCCCTTGAACAAACAACTTTGCGTAAATGAAACATTACAAGCGATTGAACGCGCCTGAATTAAACTCACTATCAGTCAATCACGGTTTATTAAATCACAGAAGCGCCACAATGCGAACATGTAACAGGTGTCTTACAGCTAATAAGAAATTTGAATGGTATTCAGTGCTGCAGATTTTTGGATTGCCAAGAGTTAACGTCTGAGATGCATTTAGCAAATGGCTCGATGAAAGCAAAGGGGTAATTAAATAAGAGCCTCAGCTGGAACAAAAACCCGCAAACCTTAAGAATCGGAGAGTGAGCTCTCATATGCAAAGTGCTTGCCTCTGTTTATTATTTTGTGAACTGCTCTCCACAATGCAGTGCTTATGCTAATTACAATAGCAGCATCTCAGAGAATAAAATCTCTAAAACTTAGAGGTATATAATTTCATTAATCCATCCAGGGTCGTCATCATGGGGGCCACCCAAATGGGCTATTGTGCCCCCCAGCCCCCTAAATGCCATCCAACAAGAATACTGTCTTTAATTTAAATTTTTCATCCTAAAACAAATAAGCTGTCTTGGGAAGGGGTCGGGCCTATGGATCATCTGCTTATTCAAGCCCCTCCCCTCCAGTCACGACCTTTCATTTGCCCCCCCTCCTCCTTCCCATGGTCCCCCAGTGAAAATGTTGGGCACGCTTTTCGCATTTGTTCTCGACACTTCATCTGTCCATCCATGCACCCATTAATGTCCAAGCTCTCTTCCCATACAAGGTGCAGGGAAGATTAGGGCCTGCTCCGGGAAGCTGGGGTATCAGGAACAAGCTTCCCCTTTATTACATGGCAATATTTCCTATTGTTAAGCTATTGTATAAAGATTTGTGAAGGAGCAAAGACACTATTGTTATTGACTAAACTTGCAATGATACTAATCAGTTGGCAATTAAAATGACCATGCATTACAAAACAAGAAAAAAAAAATCTAATTAAAGTGGTTGCTAATTGACCTAACAAAACAATCATGGTCATAAACCAAGGAAATGCATTTTGCTTTATTGATTCTATTAACTTTGAAATATGATCAGGATCTCATTACATTTTATAGTAGGAACAACTAAATTATGGAGACGGTTTGTGTTATTATCGCTGGCTGTGTTACTTTTCACCTTGACTGATCAGTTTATAGAGGGCAAATTCTTACTTGACGCCCTTGTTCAATATTTTTTTTTGATATCTGAACATTGCAGTGAAAGATGACTTTGACACTGGGCAACCTTGACATTGTATGCACTGTACAGTAATTCAATCACATCTTTTTTTTATTTTTACTTTTTAATGGTCGGGTATCATCACCCCAAAAATTTCACTTAAGGGCATTTCAAGTGGTAAATTAGGAATCCAGACTTTAATTTTAACCAAATTCTGAGAGGAAACAGTGTCCTGGACATTTTACCGAACCATTGTAATTAGTTTCCTTAATTTCCATTTCCATTCCTCAATTCTTAGTCAAATCTGTCTTTTTTTGTTCTGGGTGTCTTTGGTTTAATTAAGGTTGATAATCCTTGGGGTTATAGGATGGACGGATTTTTGGATGGATGGACCGATGGATGAATGGATAGGTGGATGGATGGATGCTTGTCCAGGACAGTGTCAGGGGGATCCTACCTCAGGAAACATGTTTGCTGAGGCACACTGAAATAAATGTAGTTCATGTCTGGTTAGCTGAAACCTTGTGCTAGAGAAATAATTCAAAGTTGGATGCATGGACGGCAGATCATCTATGTTACATTTGAAAATAGGCCGAGTGTACATGGTTAACATGATCCTTAATTGTTGGCTCATTAAATAATTATTCATATGAAAAGCATTACTTTAGTCAAGTTCTTTATTGTTTATAATGTAACACATGGATCAATCACTTTAATAAGCCCAACATGTAACGCAATATTTCATAGTGAAACTACCGATTTTGAAGGGTTAAGGGATTTTTATGTAGTAACGCCTTCTAATTATTAAACAGTGCTTGTTAATCTATTTATTCAAAAGGATATTACTTTTTAAAGAGATATCCTGAAAGATATGATAACTAGTTCAAACAGTATAAAGTATTTATAATGTATTTATAATATTTAAATAGTCATTTTAGTCTAGGCGTGTAATTTCATACTTTAAAGGTTTTAATTACAGGTAGATGATATACTGCTGGTAATAACTTGCATCATTAACTAGAGTTTTATTACATTGTTATTAATTATAACATTAATTAATATCTATACACAACTATCTTATAATGAATGTTAAGATTAAATCTGAATGAAAATATGTGCTTAAATTATTTATTAATTTCTGCTGAAGTTAATAATGTGAAGAAGAATCATTAAATTATTATCACACTGACATAAAAAACATCCACTCAAAAAGTATTGGAATTGGATATATGTTTTCTGTGTTTTTATCTTCCCCTTAACATCAAGGTTTTTTTAAATGATCAAAGATCAAAAATATCAAAAAAAAAAAAAAAAAACGCCGTAATTTAACATGGATAAATAATACAACTAAAAACTTACTGTAAGAACACCAATGTTATTAATTACTTTTTGAAATAATATCAATTAATGAGCAAATCCATGTTTGTACAGGTACTTTATATGAGTAGCTGAGCTGGATTTCATTCTGTTTGGTCTTATTTTTCTGCATTAGGGACAAGAGAAAAAGTCTTATGATTATAAATTTGTTATTTATTACCTGTCACAACTTTGCACTTGTAGGAAAAGTGCAGGAATAGGCAGAAATGCTGCACCCAACCATTGATCACAGTAAATAACAAACCATCTTGCCTGTCATACACCCAGGACAGGCTGCTTCTGGGGATGAAACTCTCCAGAACCATTTCATGGATTTCCTAGTTATTTAGCATGGATACAGGATAAAGTATATGTCACTATTAAGAGATGGTAGGACGGCCTAAAGACAGGTAAGAGCCCAGGAGGCAGTGAGCGCCTTCTCTGTTCGCTGGTGTAACGCTAAGCCGAGTCAAACTCAGAGGGAGACATGCGTCTGCTATTCTCCAGAGCTCGTCGACTTTATTGTTCTTCATTTACATTTCGGCTTCCAGCTGGCGAGATAGGAAACGGGAACTGATGAGGAGAGAGGAAGGAGGGAAAGAAACAAAGGGGGGGAAAAAAAAAACATTTTTATCTGTGCTATTACATTAGCAATTTAATAAACGGATATAAGCTGTATTAGAAAGCAGCAAAACACATGATCCCCAGCAGTTTCTGCATACAGAGTAGAAGATAATTAGTTTAAGCGACATGAACACCAGCTGATAGGGAGATGGTAAAATCAGCTCACAGGCACTTTTAAGTAAATAGATAACGACAGATCTTTACGGTATGTAAAATGTGACATTTGTTTTCCTGTATCGCTTTCTCTGCCTCTTCTTTTCATTATTTTCCCTTTTTGCCATATTGCCCCCTTTACATCCTGACTGGATGTATCCTGGAATGTGATTGGTTCGTTTTCATCTGGTTCCCAAAAGCTTAAGCTTCCACATCAATAGCCAACTGCAATTCTCTTAAGACCACCGTTTAGGACCACACTTTGATTCAGGCCCTGATTGGGTTCCGGGTTTTATCCTTGAAGGACTTCGTGTGACATTTTCCATTAATTCCTGAGGTGTCGAGTCATAAGCGGTGACAGGTCCTTCAAATCGTTATTCAGAGCTTGTGCGGTTCAATTAAACCGGAGCTGTGATTCTGTTCCATCTTTGTACAAAAAGAACAAATGGCTGAATATTTAATTAAAGCTGCGTATATGCAGTAACCACACTATGGCATGTCCCGAAGATCTCAGGGAGTTCAAAGAGCTTTTTTGGCTGTTATTGATGCCTACAAGAGCAGAAAGATGTCTTTAAATATATACCTGCTACCGTCTACATGAAAAGGCAGATAGAGAGATGTGTTTTACCATCCCCGACTTATTAGAAATTGTACTCCAGCAATGACCGCTGGAAATCAACTGCTAGAACTTGTGTAGCATGACGCAACCTTTGCAAAAGGTGCAAACGAAAAGCTGAAGACAGCGAAAGGCTCAGAGATGATGGCGAGCTCATCACGCAGCTCTGAAAATAGTCGTGTAATAAGAGAGTCGCGTCTTCGGGGTGTGGGTGTCGAAATGGCAGGGATGTTCCCTCCCTAGCTGGCAAGCTGACGCCGCACAGCAGGGGCTTGCGACGCATGAACGCCTCCTTTGTCCTCTCCTTTGCCGTCTTCTTCTTTTTTTAATTTCTTTTTTTCCTACATCCCACTGAACGGCTGGCCATGCGACTGTCCCTATAACCGTGAAGTACTTTTGGTGTACGTGCCGGGGACGTGGAGGGGACACTGAGAGGACACCGTGCCGTAGTGTTGACAAGAAAGAGGAGAGGAATGACTTTATACTGAGTTGTTTCTCCGTTCTGGTTCTGTGTGTGTGGAGTTTGCATGTTCTCCCCATCTTGTCATAGGGTTTCCTCTGGGTTCTCCAGTTCTCCCCCCACTGTCCAAAAACAAGCAAAGGTGGAGTTTCCAAATTGTCCGTAGGTGTGAATTTGTGTGTTTGTGCCCAGCGATGGGTTGGTGCCCCATTCTGGGCTATTCCCTGCCTTTTGTCTGTAGCTGCCAGGATAGCGGGTATAGAAAAATAATGGATAGATGATTTTTTGATCCAAACCCACCTGTTTCTTCTTGGACCCAACCTCTCCTTACCCATACCAGGTCCATACCAGGTGGGTCTTGACTCCATGCTCTCCTGAGTGGTCAAAGTGGGCCTCGTACTGCATACATTAGCAGCATCCCTCATGTGCTCCAGACCCCGGTCTGCACTTAGCAGTCCGCTTCTCTCTGTGTTTGTTCCACCCTTTGAAACACATTTGTTACAGTAATTAATCTGCACAAAGAGGGAAAGGCAGCGCCGGCGAACACAGTAAAAACAAAGCAGCTTTTACGGCACGGCTGCCCCCCCCCCAAGATTCAGTGAGCTCACCTCTCCAATCGAGCCTCTGTTTTATGTCGCTGGACTTGCAGCTAATGTCCCATTTAAGGTAGCGAGCGAGAAGATTGAGCAAGCAGAATGGAGGCGTGGCTTGGGGGGGGGGGGGGCATGATAGACACATAGGATCAGAAGGCTAAGCCTAAGAGCAGAAGGCAGAATTCTAAAAAGCTATGGGGACCTATTATTTATGTCTTTGGTTGGTGGCATGGGGGGGAATTTCGGTTTGCCTTTCAATCTCTGACGATCACTGGCTTAGCAAACCGCAACCCAATTGAATATTTGTCAGTCAAGCGAATCCTTGGACTGACATGTCGGGGGATGGTATGTGACTCAGGGAGTGTGGATTCTGTGAGATCGGAAGGTCATAGGTTCAAACCCCCAGGTTAGCAGAGTGCTTTTCCCATGTGGACCCTGACGGGGGCACTTCACCCTCCCCTGGGACCGTCTGATCCTGCCTTCTCAATTGTACATCGCTTCAGATAAAAGCCTCTGCTTAATAAACGTAAGGCACCAATGGATTATTCAGGAAATTTTAGCTTACATAGAAAGAGTCTTCTTAGGTTTATCATAATCACATTGTTTAGCTGACACATTCTTATACAGCAGTCTTTACCAGTGCATTTTGAGCTGGCATCCCATCCTGGGTATCTCCTGCCCTCTGCTCGGTACATCCTGGGATAGGATCCAAACCCACCCACGACCCTACATTGGATAAGCAGTTTGGAGTTCGAATGTATCTTTAAGAAGCCTGTTGAATTTTGTTGTGAAGCAGTCATTCTTGGTCTTAGCTCAATAGAAGTGCATGCCTCAATACAAAGCTTTTTTGCTTTGTTTTTTTGCTGCAAACGGTTGTAATATAGGTAACATGGAAACTAATCAGACAACTGTCTGAGTGATTTACTTCCTGTCCTGTCTTGTACCGCAGTTGGTAAGCTGACTTTGAGCTCTGCACACTAGCAAGTCGGATCTTTTTCTTATTGCGCGTCACCAAACCACAAACTCAATAAGCGGACAAATTCGTCATTCTCAAAAAGCAACCCTGGATTCTCTCGGGAACATTAAAGATGTTTATTTCAGGTTTCATTAGTTTGATTCCTTGTAAATAATTGCATAAAAATGTTCCAGGGCCATGCTAGACACGCTCCGAATGCGCCGTCTACTCGATTAAATAGAGAAGAGAATTCGTATGCGTCTCCTGCGATGGCTGGATTCATTTAGCACAAACCTAAGTCCAGGATGGACCTCCTGTTGTACCCTTAAGCGAGGTTCTTAATTGTTCCGGTAAAATCTCCGGCTTTATATGAGGGTAAACCCTAAAAATAACTGCTTAGGCTATGTAGGTCACCTTGGACCTGTTCTGTACCCCACACAGATTGCATATAAACGCCATGCGGAGGAACCTTTAAACACACGCAGCGCATTTACCACAAGAGCTCAACGTGAGGTAAAGTGCACCGACACTCTGCTTCCAGATGGTAGGTCAGACTTCTTAAATGCCCTTGGAATGATTAGGAGGGCAAGGGAGTGTCTGGTCTCTTCCTTTCCTCAAGAAATCCTTCCAGGAAATTGGTTATTGCCTCTACGTTATCTCTGGGGGCCTTTGGTGCAATTTGGTACTGGTGAGCTGTGGTTGTCCCCGGGGAGGCAGGAAGGCCAAACATTGTCACGCATTTTAGAGAGGGCAATGGTTAGCAAAGTACTGGTGACCTGGCAGTGTCGCTCCTGCTGGACATTTGACCATTATGCTGTACTTAATCTGAATTGTTCCAGGAACATATTCAGTCATGTAACTGTTGTGTGCCTATAAATATCCGCATTATTTCATTGCATTTCCGGACATGCTGGCACAATTTCCCTGTACCTGTCTCCTAGCTCACACAGCAACAGTGTTCTTATGCTTGTTGCTATCTCACTGTTTAGCCGTCACATTTACCTAAAGCGGTCTGTACCAATCAGTGCAGTTAGAACTAGCATCCCACTGGCATCTGGGCTAGGCTGTTCCCTGACTGGCTCCTTGAGTTTCCTGGGATGGGCTCCAGGCTTGCCATAGCCCCGCATGGAAAAGTATTGCGCTGCTAGGAAACACATTATAGCAGGATATAGGTTTTTCTGTGGTTTGATGTTCACTGTGTCGTTCACCACACGCAGGGAGATCATGATCTCCCCTCTATGACCCCGTCCTGATCGTTAATCCGAAGGCGCAACTTTCTGAGCTGCAGCCCGTGCAGGTGAGAACCTCTGGTTGCATTTTTCCTGTGAGATACTGAGCCGGATGGGTGTCCTGCCATTGAGCTCCCTGCACATGCATTGTTGAAGATCAAAGACCCGCTACGGCGAGATGAGCCCGGGGTTTTTTGTGTGCCGAGGGTGGGCTCGGTGCAACTCGCCAGATCCTGCGGAGCTGGGTACGCGTTGGCAGAGAATGCGGCCTCGCAGGCTCGATGATGGATGCTTAGGTGCAGCCCTGCATGCCGTCTCAGGACCTGAGTCAGCGCATGCTCTTGGCCTCGCGCTTCGCCAGCGGAGGGGATACTTCGCAGCCGAGGTCACCCCTGGGGCACGGCGGGAGTGAGGGCCAGGGGGCGGGGGGGGTTTGGGCTGCGGGACAAGCTGGCTTACACTCGCGGTTCCTTGGCACTGTCCAGGTGACGGAGCACTGACATTAATTAACACAGATGACTGTGTGCACAGCTTAAGTCCGGCAACTGGAAACCTGGGGACCGTCCCCCTGCTAAAAATATCCACGCCTGCTGAGGAGGGCGGGACATCGGCACGCTCTCGGGAGTGCGCCTGGAAATCCTCACGCTTCCAGAACGTTCTTATTAAACCTCAGCGTCTGTCTGTGCCTCGCTCCGTCCTGAGGGGAGATTGTGCAATCGACTCCAGTTTGGAGACAGCTTCAAGGACACCTGCTTCCAACCTTTCCCTATACACAGACTACAGGCTGCTCTCCTATTCTTAGAGTGAACCTAGAAAGAATGTCCTCTCCAGCCACTGGGGTGGTTCGGTACAGCGAATCTGTCGCTTAGCAAAGGTTAGCGCATCATAGATATGGATGCTTGGTCTCCACTGTTTGCAAAATCAATATTTTTGTATATGTGTCCTCATTACAGGGTGGAATATTTTTATAGAAAGCACTCTGGACAAACTGTTATGGAAGCACTTCGCCCAAAAGTTCAACGATAGAAACCCTCCACTGAACTTTTGCATTTTCCCAACTTCTGTTACAGTTTTCTTAACCGTTCCTTATCCATACTGAGCACTTGTGTGCGTATTTTGTTCATGCTTTTAAAGCTGCTGCACTTGCCAGCAAACCTGTGCAGTGTGTAACATTAATGTTCCTCGGTTTTCACTGATGAATTCTGTGCTCTTCAGTGTTCAGTGATGTACTTCACGCTCTTCAGCGTTACTGTGAACCATTGGTTCAATGGCCTGAGTTGGGGATTCAGTCTTTTTCAACGATGAACTGAGAGCTACGTCATGCTCGACAGTGAATTTAAAGTTCTCTTAGGGGTTCAATGGTGAATTCAGTGCTCTTTTAAATTAAATTAGAATAAATTAGTTACTTTGTTGCTTCTCAGTATTCAACAATGAATCCAGTGCTTCTCACTGCTTAATAATGTGACTAATTATAAGCTTAATGGGGCAGTGTGCGCCTCAGCAGGTAGGAACGCCATGCCCGTGAACTGAACGTTGACACTGCAGTTCCTGTGGCTGGCAGACTGTTCTCACGTTTGGGCTCGTGAGTGAGGCCTTTAACCTCCAATTGCTCCAGGGACTGGCTGACCCCGCTCTCTCAAGTGTACCCCCCTTTGGATAAAAGCAACTACTACATAAATAAATGTAAATAATCAGTTCAATGCTCTTCAGTATAAATGAGGGAATGATGTGGCTTGGTATCGAAATCAGTGCTTCTTTGTGTTCAGTAACGACCTTAATGGTGCTCAGTGTGCTTCCTAAATATACAAATAGTGTCCCTCAAGATACTATTTAATCCTGAAGGCGATGATTCACCTGCCAACATTTCGCAGTGAGTCTCCAGGCAGATGGAGTCACATTCAGGCAACACTGGCTTTTACGGTCATTGTTCAGGCTGACAGACTTCCAATCACTGTGGCAACACTATTGTTACAAAGGCGGGCAGCGGTCGGGTGGAACCTGCATAAAGTTCCCCGGGAGTCTCTTGCACGGTGTAAGAGGGTGAGAAAGGGCTGGAAGCTTGTGGTGGCGACACGCCTGCCGTGTGGCACACTTAGGCTTAGGGTATGGCTCTTCTGCGTTAACGAGAGAAAAAAAACACATTGGGGAAACTCTGTGTTTTATGGTGCGACTTACTGAGTTCCGGGGAGAGTGAGGTGACAGATAAGCAGGAAGCACTCGCTCCATACCAACCAGGAGAGGTTTCAAAATTTCCATAGCTGTTAAACTGATCGATTGTTTCTCTTGCATTATTCAGCCCTATCCCTGGTAGGGAAATGCAGAGTGATACAGGGGATTTTTCGGATTTTAAAGTTTCATTCTGTGCCTTGCGATGGACTGGCATCCCATCCAGGAAATTTCCCTGTCATTTGCATGTACTACCTGGAACAGCCTACAGGACCCCCCATGACCTTGTGCTAAATAAGTGGTTTGATGGATGGATGGATGGATGAAGGGATGGAAAGAAGGATGCATTAATAACCATACTAGACAGTGGTGTTGTCACCGCCCCCGGCCATGTGACGCTACCAATCCAATGAGATGTGACCCTGAAACGGTGTTGCTGCATTCATAACAGAAGAGACTAACATTTGCAATTGGGCAGAATATTTCTGAAACTCCCAGTGAATCTTCCAGAAAGACAGCGGAGAGCACAGCCAGTTTGGAAGTGCCGCTGAATTTATCTCCCTTACAACAGGAACTGCTGTGCAGCCGTGATAATCTGGAGATGTACAGTAACAATCAAAATGCGAATGTTATGTATAGGTGACATATCTGACGATGTAAGTGTTATTAGATCTTCTCAAAATACTTTTATTACTATTAATTATTAGTTATTGTCTCTCTATCCCTCAGCTATCATCCTTTAATCCAGTACTGGTCCTAGCTGATATAGCATGTTAGGTGTCTGAGGAAAAGTAAAACTGGCTGGCAAATTGGTGCCCATTCAGAAGTTGGCACTCAGCTATGTTTCCTATTCGACTAACCGCCCCTGCATCAGACCATCCATCCATCCATTCAGTGGCAATAATAATGATGATGTTATGCAGAGTTTAAGAGTCTGACAACTGGATCTCAGGCACCAATGATGAGGTGACTTTTCAAGAGGATGATGACGATGATGATGATGGTCGAAGGTGCAAGCTTTGCCACTCTGCCTTGGATGTCCTGCTCGGTCCCGATCACACCCTGCACTTCCCTCAGTGACCTTTCGCTCGCCGGAGTCGAATGGCTTCATAAATCTAGTTGTTCTCCGCTTTGCTTATTTTACGAGGGGAGCTCCATCTACAGCCGGCTTCCTTCTCCAAAGACAACAAACTTGCGAGCCGCCTGACCTTTTGGCGCGGCCACTGGGGGTGGGGGGGGGGGGGGGGGGGTTGCTGCTGGGCACGGTCCCGAGCCCGCCTGCCATAAATTGCGTCAGGGCTGATGGCCCGTCCGGCGTGTGCGCCATTTCAATGCGGCCCGCCGGCCCCCTTGTTCGCCATAAAAAAATGCGACCAGGGAAGAGCAAGAAGTGCTTGCCGCTGCGGCTTAACGGGTGACCGCCATGCCCTGTAAACAACCTAATGTGACAGTAATTTAAACCCAAGAAGAGCAGCAAGAGAGGAACTCAGTGAGTGTCTCTCATAACTCCAGTCCAAATGCCATGCGGGGAAACAGCACCCTCACATTTAAAGGGTGTTTTCACTATAAATACATGCAAGGATCCATCCATCCATCCATCTTAGAAAGGATCTCTGCATGTGATAATAATGGTGCAACTCACTGGCCGTGTTGAGAGTGTAGAGTGCATTTTTGGTTATTCTTAGCCTTAAGTATTTCATGCTTTCATTTCATCCTAATTTTGTAGATACAGTATAATGAGTTGATTTAGCTCGATGCCTGTAATTGCACGGAAATTATATTCTGTTATTACATGTATATTTTAATAACTGTCCATCCTATGGTTGGTCTCATGTTCCTTAACATGCATATTGAAAGTTATGAAACATGTTTTATTGTTTTAATATGTGAACATTTCTATGAAACATACGGCAGGCTTGTCTTTTAGCCTCGGCTGCCGTGTTGAGAATTGTATTGACTAAAAATACAACATATATGTCAGTCAGCTCTCACACAATAAAGTGCTATTTGGAAGGAGATTAAAATGAGTTTTTTATTCATGCTAGGCAGTGAAACAGGAAGAATGACACCATTTGATTTTAATTTTTTTTTAATGAAGTCCCTCATGGTTATTGATAAAAGAAAAGTGCTTTTTTTCATTGCCTATTGTGCATTTATTTGATTACTTATCTGACTGAGTTCAAGCTCAGTGCTTCTACTTCATGAATGTTTCCAGAAGTGCTTGACCCAGCAATCTGTGGAGTTAAATGGGGAAAAAAATGAATCTCCCCACATCCCTCTACAAAGGCCTACTTCTGGGGGTTGGAAGAGCTTCACTTAAAGCGTTACACCCACGAAATAGTCAAGTGCCATTGAAGTGGTCCAGGGCTGCCTCCAGAAGCCAAGTCCCCGCAATATGGCGCACTGCCACAGGATATTAACGTTTCTTTGACTGCAAACCGGGGCAGCCGGTGAGGATCTGATACTTTCCCCACCCAGCCAATCTAGGAGGGTTACTGTCCTGCTTAAGGAGTCGTCAGCAGATGTCATTCGAAGATGGTTTCCTTCATCACTTGGTAAGAGTAGGGCACTTCAGCGTTGGCCTATTGATTCCTCAAGTCAAACATACACCAAGAGCTTCGAGGGCCAGATCAAATTTTTTTATTTTTCCTGATCTTTTAGGTACATCACTGTAAATATTGCATTTTTAAAATTTAAGGCAGACAAGATCAATGTCTGTGAGCACGCAGTCATGGTGGAGATACGAGAGACTGTGATGTTATCCAGTGAGAGTTTCAATGCGGTTTTCATCACAGACTGTGCAGTAAGTTCTCCCTAATAGCACGTGTGTTATCTCTGTAAATAAGAATCAGGTGATAGAATTATACAGAAGAACAGCCATCGGAATCAGTGGTGTATCTAACTTTATATTTGGGCAAATTTTAACTTTTGGAGCTGATGGGTGACTTTGGAAATACTTTGGCTAAACATTATGTAAATACTTAAATCCAGTATTGTAAGGAAGAGTACTAAGGGTGTCCAAATGTTCACAATGATGACATGAATACAGACACTATAGAGCAGATTATGATTTTGGAGAAGTCAGTGGGGGTGTGGGGGGTTTGATCTGGCATCACTAAGGTGATACGGAAATCACTGAACTAGCATTTGGCTGGGTGCTTGATGATTACTTTGAAACTCGCCACTGTGAGAAGTTCCACGTTCTTATTGTCACCCGTGTTGCTTGGAAATAGTGCCACAGCTGCAGGACATGGGAGAGTTGCGGGGGGGACAACGACAGTGCAATAAAGGATAACTGCAGTGCAATAAGGGACAAGACAGTGCAAGAAAAAGTACAGTGCAAGATAACGAGTGAAACAATAACTATGGTATAAATATGCAATAAATAGCTGGGCCAATGGGAAAGGATGTGCACAAAGGCGCAGAGGTATCAGTACCAATGACATGCAGAAAAAGTGGAATATTAACCACAGTAGGAAGTACAATGCAGTGACCTGCCCTTTAGTGACCCGGCAGCTTAAGGAGAGAAGCTGTCACCATCCTGGCCTGGCTCCAGGACCGCGTCCCCCACATGGTCACTCTGTCATGTGTGAGAGCGCTCAGTCACACGGTGCCTTGTTGAGGAGGGTCTTACGGGGTATACAGGGGGTAAAGACCAGCCCTTATTTTGTACCTGAACTCCCTTTCACTACCTGGAGTATGTTTACTCCACAGCACATGAATTATTTTGCTGTATAATAAATCAATGTTTTGCAGAACCAACATCGGTGAGTGGATTCCTTACAATAATGTATTTTTCTAAAGCATATATATTCATTTCTGAAAATTGTTAAATCCAGGCCAATGTTTTCCCCCAAGAGTGTCCGTGACTGTGTTGCACTGTGATGTCTTTACGGCGTTATGAGTGAAAGGTCTGTGTGTTCTTGTTGTGTACCAGCATCGCTCTCGATGAATTTCACTTTCCCGATGAACATTCAGGCCCCGCATCCATGGAGTGGCAGCTTGTTAAAGTTGAGAGTAGAACAGACTGCAGTGCCATGGAAACCATTGCCACGGGAACAGCCTCCGCGGCCATATGCCATCATCTCCAAAGCAACCACCGAAGCAATGGGCACTGACGGGGCGCTGAAAGCGTCCATTCCGATGAAAAGGGCGACGCGTACAGTCAGAAATTCTTTGTTGCACGTTTCACATTCCCTCGGGGTAATGTCAAATATTTTCTTTTTGTAATGACATTCTGTGACAGGGGAAAAGCTTACTCAGCCAAATCAGTAAAATGTTGCTTCAGCATTAGGTATTCATTACTAAATCTGCAATTTTTTATACAGTCAACCAGAAATAAAGCCCTCCCCGCCGAAAGTCTCTTGCACGTGAGGAATTAAGCTCAGACGAGGGAAATTTCCGGTAACACGAGAGATGTGTTCATATAAACACTAGACAGTACTCCTGTGTTCCATACATCTTGGTACACAGCGGGAAACAGAAATAGCAGCATTAATAAATGTCAGCTGAACAATACACTGGACCATGCCCCCGCAAGACGTGTGAAATAATGGGCTTAACCTTCACGGTCCGGCCGTCGCGTGTTCAGGATCGGTACCAGGGGTTTATGGGATTTTTTTAAATGATAATCATCAAAACTGCCGCACGCCACGCCCCCAAGGGCTGCACTGGGCAGCGGCGGCGTGGTATTCCGAGGTGCTGAGATGTGTATTGCTTGCTGATACCACTGGGCATCTGCTCATTTTCAAGAGGACAGAGTGTATGTGGAGGATCGATGGACAGCCATGGAAAATGGAAAAACACCGAGGCAGTCTGGATTCACTCCGCACTCTGCTATTTACTCAAATTGACCTAATTAAGGCAAATATAAAAATAGCATTTAATTTGGAAATGTGTTGAAAGTTTGTTATTGTTAATTACCCCTGTGGCATTAATCTTAATGCTCTTATTTATGCTGCATATCCATCCATCCATCCTTGCCTTTTTCGTCCCCCTTATGCAATGACACATGGCAGGGGATACACTGCTAAGGCTGGGATGGTTTGCAGTTTTCCCAGTGCACCGTGATGTAAGTTTTGAAGAAATGTAGCTACTAAAATTGCACAAGATCTGTCCTGTATCTCACCCAAGACCTTTAGGGTGACAGACCCGGCTTCAGAACAGGAGGGACCAGTGCAGCTGAATGGCAGCGATGTCCCTTTGAGTTTTGGTGATGCCTCGGCAGTTGGCTTACTCATTAATTATCACTTATAATCAGGCCATCTCGTCAACGGGCCATTAAGCACAAAGTGGGTGGCTTAAGTAACAGGCCTTGTGTGGGGATGCTGAGATTTGCCCATCTTTGCCCCTCTTGCCCCACCATTGCATGGGTTGGGGGCCCGCTGGCAGGGCCTCTGGTTCGAGCAGGAAGTCAGCCACTGTCAAGGCAACTGGCCGCAAATGACACAGGGCACAGAACCCCATGTGCTTCTGTCAGATGTGGGAGCACGACCCCGGCGACTTGCTTTGAAGCTGGAATGATGCATCCTCGTCTCGAGTCCTCACTGAAACTAAACTTCCCGAAATGTAGACCACATGAGAAAGCCAGAGCTCAATTAGAACTTTCTGCCTGAAAACACACCCTGGTCACCCACAAGCTTTACCCTGATTGGCTGAATGTCCCAGACACCAGATAAAATAAGCTATCAAAACCGCAAAATGTTGTTCCTGGCCCACTCAATTGGATAGTTTAGGGACCATATGCATTTTTTTTTGTTATCAATCCGAAAGTGACGCATAAAGCCACAAGACATGGGATCCTTATGCCAGGCACTGCAGCAGATGGATGTGTAGCAGTACACATGAGCCAGTGTGGTGCCAGTATCACCCATCTCAGTGGTGCCCGGGAAAGAACTATCAAGTCAGCAAAGAGCTTGACAGCCATTGGTCAGATTTCGGAATTGTGTCAGAATACTGTTTGAAGAAAATGGGAATTGCAGATAGTGCGTAAGTGATGCTAAACTAAAGTCTCAATCTGTTAGCATCATATATATATAAGACATCTCAAGCCCAGCTGGTAGTAATTCAAGTGCCACTGAGGTAAACAGTTTTTAAAGTGTGTGGCAACAGTCTTTATTAACACAGATTAATGCATTAACCTTTTAAAATGCACTCAAGTTACCCGCATGTTCATTTCAGGTCCACTTCATTGTTTACCTCTTATTTTCCACTGACTTAGTGTCACTGCATTGACATGTGAACTGAAAGCTAAGCAGCAGAAATTCTTACAGAGACTGATTAAACTCCAGCTACCATGATTACTGTAATGGAAAGAAATGAAAGAGAAAATATGTTATTTTTTATTATAAGAAAAATTACATTAAAAAGCAGGTCATCTAAATTTAGAAAAAAAATGATCTGAACACAGCAGCGAAATAATTTTCATCGCAACCATCGCATATATCTCCTTTTGGTAATTTAACACATGAACCCAACTTCAGTTCCACATCTTAATGGGTAAAGCAACACTATACTGTGACAATCTGTCATGTTTTGGACTGGAAAATGAAAGTATTTTAAAAATATTTTTTAGTTTAGTCTGTATGACGTTGCTCCAGTTAGATCTATCTTACTATCTATCTATGGTAACACTTTCTATGAATACCATGTCTATAAGAATCTCTGAACACATTCATAAGACATTATAATGCATTCATAAAGCATTATAAACATGGTTATAAATATTTAGAAAAAGGCACAACACATTATAGCCATGTCAATTTGCATTATGAAGGTATCTACAGTATAGTGCATTATAGATAAAAGCTTCATAAACATTCATAATGCAGTACAAAGCATCCATAATGCATATACCAAACATTATAATGCATTATGAAGGTATCTATAGTGCATGATAGATCTTCAATGGTATAATAATCACAAGTATAATAATCAACATTATAATACCTTATGACCGTCATAGAAGATGCTCAAGATTCAAGATTCTTTATTTGTCACATACAAGCACAACATGCAGAGAAATGTACCCTGATTCGGTCCTGAGACTGTGCAATAAGGTTAGCAAATTAAATTAAAGGTAAATATTAAAAGGGCAAGACTAAAGATAATGAAAATATATAGAAAAAAACACATCCCTGCAATGCTTTATTAATTCTTACCCTGGATGTGATGTCAGTCCATCCCAGTGGACACAGTCGCACACAGTCATAAGCTGTGTGGTTATACTGGTAGCTCACATAACTGCATGTGTCTGGATTGTGGCTGGAAACCTGGGTACCCAGCAGAAACCTGTGCAAACACAGAGGAAACGCCCCCCCCCTCCCCCCCAAATACACAACTATTCCAGTTCAGCAGTGATGCTGTGGAAATTTCAGGGGAAAAAAAATCTTTGGAAAGGAGTATGTGATTTATTTAATTGGGCATTTGACATTGACAGCTGATTTACGAAGCCCGTGGAGCCTAATATTACATACATTCTGGCAAATACATTCTGAAAAATCACAGCGGCTGTCAATATACCTAACCGGCATCCCTGCTTCTGTGATTCATCAGGAAGAAGATAATGGGCGCCTTGTGCCTCCCGACCTTCTATATCTGCAGAGACTTACGTGGCTTAAAGGGGAAGTTCAACGCAACAGAATGTTCTTGATCTTATCACACAAATAAAAACTATTTATTACTTAATTTTACAACCCCATATCCAATGAAGCTGGGGTAATTTGTAAAATGTAAATAAAAACAGAATGCAATGATTTGCAAATTACATTAACCCACATTTAATTGAAAATAGAACAGAACACAGTAGTTTTATTCTTATGATAAAATATTGCAACAACAGACAAAGACGAAGAAGGTTTGCAGAGGAGAATAACATGCTTCCCTTAAGCCCTTAAAAAAAGTCTAACACGGGGACCACACAAGCACCAAAACCAATACAGCAGGGAAAGGCGGGGAGATATGACGCTGGACTGCACAGTACACACGCAGTGGGTAATTTATACGGCTAATGACATGCCAGGATTGGACAGGGTTCACACAAGACACAAGCAAGCATACACACAACAATAGGGAATGCAACAAGTGTTAACAATAACATGAACAAGGGGCAATGTACAATTACCCAGCATGCTCCAGTGCTACAATATGCTCAATTTGAATTAGCTGTCAGCAACATGTTTAAAAAAAGCTGGGAGAGGGGCATGTTTATCACTGTGTTGCATCATCTCTTCATTTAACAACACTGTAAACAGTCGGGAATTGAGGAGACGGGCTGCCGCAGTTTTGAAAGTGAAATGTTGCCCCATTTTTCCCTGATATAGGGTTTCAACTGTTCAACAGTTTGGGGTTTCCTTTGTCGTATTTTTGTTTCATGATGCGTCAAATGTTTTCAACGGGTGACAGCTCTGGACTGCAAGCAGGCAAGGCTAGCACCCGGCCTCTTCTAATATAGAGCCATGGTGTTGTAAAACAGCCAGAATGCGGTTTGGCATTGTCTTGCTGGAATATACAAGGCCTTCTCTGAAAAATACATTGTCTGGATGGCGGTATATGTTGCTCCAAAACCTGTACATATTGTTCAGCACTAATGGTGCCTTCCCAGATTTGCAGGCTACCCAAGCCGCGGGCACCAATGCACGCCCCTACCAGCATGGATGCTGCCTTTTGAATTGTCTGCTGGTAACAATCTGGATGGTCCCTCCTTTTTAGCCCAGAGGATGCAATGTCTGTGATTTTCAAAAAGAATTTGAAATTTTGATTCATCAGACCACTGGACAGCTTTCCATTTTGCCTCAGTTCACCTTAAATGAGTTCAGGCCCAGAGAAGTCAGCTGCATTTCTCGATCATGCTTAGCTATGGTTTCTTCTTCGAGTTCCATCCTGCATTTGTGGATGAAGCTACAAACTGTGTTCGCAGACAGTGGTTTTTGGAAATGTTCCTCAGCCCATGCAATGATTTCCACTATAGAATTATGTATGTCTTTATTGCAGATGCACAAATTATTCTTAAATTCTTGCACTATTTGTTCATGCAGTCTTTCACAGAGGTGAACCTCTCCAAATCTTCACCGCACAGAGACTCTCTGGGAGGCTCTTTTTATACCCAAACTTACTGACCTGTTGCCAATTAACATAATTAAATGTGAGATATTCAACCAGGTGTTTTGTTTTGCATTACTATTAGCAGCAAATATTTAAGAATAAAATGTCTAATTTTCAACATTTGATGTGTCTTTGTTCTATTTTCAATAAAATATGGAGTTATATTATTTGCAAATAATTACATTCTGTTTATATTTACATTTCACAGAGTGCCCCAAGCGAGCTTGTGTGTGCATGTTAATGTGTACATGCATGTGTATGCCTGTGAAGACTCCAGAGCCCCTCGGGGAGAAGATCTCCTGTGAGTGTTCAGATGTGATCCCCTCTACACACAATATGGGTATTTCCAGTCTTTACAGCCTCAATCTGCCAGCTAAGCAGAAATCAGGCGGTGTACCAGACGAAGGAGGGGCAGGGGGCCGGTGAATTTGGGGGTGGGGGTAGACAAATGCTGGCCTCCATTGCTGTGGTTCTTTAAATACAACAGTGCATATGGCTCCAGAATAGACCACCAAGATGGTTCCAGGGTATTTGCGGGGGTGGCCGGGGGAGGGGGGAGGCTTTGTGTGGGTTCTCTCCTGAATAGTTAAGCAGCAACACTACCCCCCCCCCCCCCAAACAGAAAAGTACTATAGATACCTATCCCTCCAGAATAATGAACCACTGTGTTATACATCTCTCCCCCATGAACAGTAATTTGCTGTTGATATGAGTCCCTTTAGAACACTAAAGCACGTTAGATTTAAGTCCCTTATGAACACTAAAGTACTTTAAATATAAATCCCGTCTGAACACTAAAGTACTGTGGGCAGGAGTCCCTCGTTCCTGAATGGTAAAGTACTGACGAATGAATCCCCCATTCCAGAGTACCAAAGGACTGCAGACATAAACCCTCGTAAACACCAAAATGCATCAGATGCAAATCTCTTGGCATTTCTGTGTTTATAACTGATCTCACGTCTCCCCACAAATACCACTGGGAAAGCTCGGTCAATCACCCACCCAGCAAAACAAGCATTCCTGAAATAAAAACTATGGAGCATTTATAGGGCCTTGTCTGACCCATGCGTGTCCCTGGCATGGTGAGGTGGGGGGGCGCTCTACGCCAGCAGGACGGGGGCCGGAAAGGAGGCGGTGCTCTTTCCATCTGTCTCATGCTCACAGGATTGCTGATCTGTGCAAACAGCAGACCAGGGATAACCGGCCGCCTTCGCTCCAGCAAGCCCACCGCTCCCGCTTACTTCCCGATATCCACCCACTCCCGACACAATCATTCTCCCTAAATATCATTTTTATGGAAAACTATGCCTAAATCAAGAAAACTTTCTCAACTTGCTACCTTTCTGAAAGGAGTATATATCTCTCACAGCTCCTTTGGCACTGCGTGGTGGCACAGTGGCTCAGTGGGTCGCCTGTACGGTCGGGGGTTCGAATCCCGCCTCTGCTCTGAGTGGGTAGAGTTTGTGTGTTCTTCTGGTGTTGTGCGACTCCACAGACTTGCAGGCTAGAGAGAATCTCTGAGTTCCTTATAAAGTAAGCTTGTGTGTGTTTGCACCCTCTGATGGGCTGTCACCCAGTCCTGCATGTTCGGCCATCTTGTGCCCAGTGGCATAATGGATCAGCTCCAGGCCACCCCAGGATCCTGACCTGGATACGTGGATGGATGGATGAATGCAAAATGACAGATGCCTGCTAATATATTGAGAAGGAGCTGCTAGTAATAGGAACTGTGCACTTTCCATTTAATCCAGGTGGCTATTTCTTCTATAAACTGAACTCCTCGTTTCCCAGCACAATTCTAGTGACAAAATGCTCAATAAATAAAGGCAATGCTGTCTGTGGATGGCTGCTTTGATTGAAGGTCTGCATGCTAACCTGAAAATATGACACGGTCATGCAAAACTCGCACAGCACTTGATTAACGTTGCAGTGCAACTGTGCAAGTAATACTAAACTGGAAAAAAAAAAATCTGAAACAGCAAATAGATTTAAATCCGTGCGGTTCAAAGTTGTGGCAATCTGGAAGATGTATTAAGGTACATTAACCAGGCCACTGCTGATCCAAAATGAAAAGGCAGAGTCGATTTAGGGCCAAGAGGAAATTCTGCCCGTCCTGTGCAGGAAGTAAGATGGGCAAATGGCAAGGAACATTTAACACATGTGAAGGTAAGCCAGTGGGGGGGGCAGGCAATTCCTGCAAGATCTGTGAGACTTTCTGCACTGTATACTGTCCTCTAAAGTTGAAGTTGTGTCATGTGTCACAAAGTACACCCAGACCTAAAATTTGATCATCCCAATGCCTGCATTTGTTTGTATGACATGGTTAAATATACAGTATATGTATATACACGCCTACTTAATGAGGGACTATTGTTGTAAAATATTTTAAGTTATGAAAAATGGAGGCTTGTGTGCTTTGGGTCCTTTTTATGATGCAGTTATGCTGTAAAACATATATCGTTTATATAATTCTTTAGTGCACTTTGCTTTTGAACAATTCTGCAGTCCTTTTACAAAAATATTTATAATGACATAATCAATAACACTTTATGTCGATGGTTAAAATGTCAGAAGCATCTAAATGTGTTTAAGGCTATTATATGGATTAAGCATTTTAAAGAAAATGCCATGTGTTCACTGCAGCTTTATGTGAACTTTGGGGATATAAATTCTCTGTTTGGACTGGGTGAGAGGCTCCCGGCTCTCTGAAACCAGTACTTCTTGATGGGTTGGAAGATGGATGGATGGAGGGATGGATGGGTGGTGTATATCAAGCGTGTTGATGAGCAATATAATCCATTGGTCTTATGGGACAGACGTGCACTGATGTTCCGCTGCATTCTCTTTTTAAACCACGACTTTGCTGAAAATATCAAACCTCATTTTGATCATTCGAATTCTCTCCTTCACTTTGCGTCCTTTTTCCACAGTAATGGTCATCACATTTGAGGAGAAAATAGCACCAGTAGGGCACTGTTGAGTCATTTAGTGACCCTTACAGCAAACTAGTGAGACACAGTATCCATCTCCTGCTAATTGCTCCAGAACTTTGAAGAATTAATTCATTTAAATTTTGTTTCCTCAGGTTTCAGCTCAATCATGAAGGCAGTAACATTTGTGTGATTCTTATTCATGAATGCTGGGTGAAAGGAGAGCCAATTTTCTGGTTTATTAGGAAATTCATGTGCAATATTACGAGAACAAGAATACGACCTGATTTTAAAATGCGATCTCCTTTGACAGAAGTTTCACTTACTTTTCTGTCAAACAAATCCCTTTGGTTGAGATTTAATTAAGTCAGAATTACAAAGGCAGAGACAACGTATTAGAAAGGGCTTGGTCAGCTAATGAGGCTAAATGAATTGCTTCAGAGCAGAAAGTGTTTTTATTTCACAGTGCTGTACTTTGAATATTCTAAAATAAAATAATAATATAATCTTGTTCAACTTAAATTCTTCTGTCTTAATTCTGCAACACTAATAAGACAAGTATGCAACAAAAGAAACACTTAGTTGAAACACATTAACCTTTCCTACACCACTGGTTCTATAGTACAGTAGGTGAGTACCAGTGATTCAGAAAGTGGACATGATCACATTAATTAAAAACTGGGGAACTGCTTTGTTTTAAAGATTTAATGAAAAGTACTGGGCAGGGATAGAGCCAACATAATAGAAACATAACCAAGAGGTGGATAGTTCAGGTCCAGAAAGCAAATGTACAAGATTTTGTTTCAATAAACCAACTGAGTCACAGTCACAGAGTACTTACTGGTTGATTGAAACAAAATCTTGGTCTGGATTTTTATATTCTTATATTATCTATCTCTGGTGTAACACACACACACACAGCCTCAGAGACTCCCAAACACACACACAGCCTTGGAGACTCCCAAACACACACACACAGCCTCAGAGACTCCCAAACACACACACAGCCTCAGAGACTCCCAAACACACACACAGCCTCAGAGACGCCCAAACACACACACAGCCTCAGAGACTCCCAAACACACACACAGCCTCAGAGACTCCCAAACACACACACACAGCCTCAGAGACTCCCAAACACACACACAGCCTGAGACGCCCAAACACACACACACAGCCTTGGAGTCTCCCAAACACGCACACACAGCCTCAATGACTCCCGAACAAGCACACACAGCCTCAGAGATGCCCAAACATGCACACACACACACACACACACACACACACACACACACACAGATGCATGCAGACACAAATCACAGATGCACACTTTGGTTCTCAAAAGGGTAGTGATCAGGCTTCCAGCTCCTCCCGGCCAGTAACCACCTGTGCGCTTTTAATTCTCGCCTCCCCAGAGGCGGAGCCTAAGTCCCCATCCAAAGCGATAAGCCGCACGGGTGTGATGGCCTGACTTGTCTTGAAGGTGCCACATCTGTTGTCCTACATTGTGTGGACTATCATTATTTTTTTAATCCCTCAGATACCAGCCTAAACTCCCCCACCCCCCAAACACCATCACACATCGCACAAAAAAAACACAGTAACATTGCTATTTTATTTTCATTCTTGACTTCTATAGAATGATAATTCCACGTAAACTTAATAATGAATCCGAATGAATGCTACCCCATTTTCTATACAGAATTTCAATGCCATTGATATATATAATAATGCTAAAGATATATAATTACAGGAAATGGTTTTCCCTTAAGGATAACAACAACTGTTCGCATTTGTTATTGGTACTTCTTAGCTATTCCGGTAATTTTGTTTTGTTTGGTCACGTTTTGTCTATTTTTCTCTGGCTATTTTGTTAGGAAAAGAAAAACATTGTTTCTTTTATCGTAGCTAATGCATGTAAATGGACTCAGTTCTGGAAATAAGTATGTTTATTACATGTTATTATTTAACTAAAGGTTATGTACCTCCATTGATTTATCCCTCTTTCATAAGCATTTACGCAATACATTGTCATCCATGTTGTTCATTTGGCACCTATCAGAGGGCAGGATGGGTCTCAAATCCAATGCAGGGTACACACACTCAGGCACACATAATAAGGGCCAATCCGATATAGCAATCCTCATTTCTTTGTAACATTCAGGAACTTTCAAGCAAGCCACGAACACACTGGGAGAATGTTTGAACTCTCCTGTCTTGATGGATCTGCAGGAGAAACACATAGATGCACATTTATTTCTGTTGTCTTTCATTAAAATAATTGCCTGGGGCCTGAAGAAACTGTCACACGTGTATTTTAGGGGAGGGAAAATATAAATGAAGTTTGCTTGGCCAACAGGTACATCACCTACGCGGTGTGGCAGAAACGCGTAACAGGAATTGACGTCATTTCCCCGGTGATCAAGGAACCAACAGGCACGTCCCCTTGTCATCCATTTCCATTTATTTTCTTCCAGTGTTTGTTTTGTCGCACCCTATTTGGTGACAGGACTGCAAGGTAATTAATAACCCAGCCTGCCTCCACACGACAAGGGCTAGAGAAATGAATAAAGGTGAAAAATTGGGTCCAGGATATTGAGAGATTGGAAAGGCTTACGCAACTGTCAACCCGGAGATATTGATATATTTCACTTAGGCTTGCGAGACGTGAGCAGCGTTATTAGCAGGAGGGGAAGCACAAGGGGGCCATTCGCAAAGGGCGGCGGCGGCTTGAAAGGGGGCAGCCATCTTGACGGTAAGCCTTCTCTGTGTCAAGTCTGTTTCTGAAGGTGCGAAAAACAGACACTGTGCATATTCACGTCGCCCGATCTGATGATATAATAGGTTATTGAATTCCTTTGAAAAGTATCCTGAAAATACACCGACGGGTAGTCATTTGTATAAAACGCTTGCGTGTGGCTAGAGAAAGGCTAGTCCGACGCCATTTGACAGACTTTGACATTGCAGCTTGTGTGAAATAAAGGCCCAATGGTATCCTGTAGAGGGATGCTAGAAAAGAAAAAAGGTAAAAGTGCTTCCATTCTTGATCATTCTGAAGGCCTTAGCTATAATCATAATGTGTGGCAATTACCTCTTTTGAAAGACTTATTGCAGGACTTGCACTGAGCTGGAGCCATGAGACTAGGGGGATGTGAGGAAGAAACAGGCCGTTTCTTTCGACACAACAGCAGCGATGAGGCGGTGGTTCAAAATCAAAAGGCTAGAGTCTCAGCACTGAGGGGAGGTAAATGCACAGGAGGAAAAAGAGGCATTGGGTCACAGAAAGGGATCCAGCAGGGTGTTGGCTCGACCACGGGCTCTGGATGTAGGTTCTAGGGCTAAGAGAAAAGAGACAGATCACAGCGTAAGATGAAAGGTTATAAAGCACAGGCATCTTTTCCACCTGGGCTCACAGCATTGCATGTGTCTTTCAGGTATACTTACAGAAATATCCAGATTCAAAGTTATGGAACCAATTTATCATCAAAACTAGTACTTTTCACCCATAGTAGACTATACAAAGCCAGGCTTCGGTCAAATACACATTCTTCAAAGCTCAACTTTTGCCCCTTATATTCCCCCACCTACAGGAATATATCGCTAAGAAGACTATTGTGCAGAATAGTACAATCAAACCGAAAGCACAATCAGGTCTTGGCTAAATTCCAGGCACACTCTAATCTCCCGCAGGGGAGGTTATCGAAGCATAAATAAATCAACATGAATAAATAATTCAAATCCATGTATAGATTTATCAAGTGGATAGAATTTACAAGCACACCAAAAGCACCTTAATCAGGAATACCCAGAGCATCCACCAGCAAAGGAAATGCTGTAATTCTACCCAGTAAATTTCCCCGTCCATTGTACCTTCCAGAACATTTTTTGCATCTGAATGATGTTGTGTGTTTATTTTAATAAAATCAGTGTTAAGAACCTTTCTAAAGGATGGTGTGACAACTTTTGCAAAGCTTCTTTCTGAACTGATTGGTGGCCAATTATAGACTAAAAATTGGGGTGCCTCTGTGATGGTGGGTTCTGATCCCAGAACTGGACCTGTGTGTGCATGCATGTGATTCATGTGCCCCGGTGGTTGGGTGCAGTTTTACAGTCTTATCATCAATTTCATTACCATGTCTACAATTGAAAAAGAAGTGAAATCTTAAACACCAATTCTGCCAAAGCAATTGACTCCTGCTGTTCATTTACCCGGTGGTACATTTAGCCATTTAATTCCAGGAAAAGAAAGGTCACCTTATCAGAACGAGAATTTATGCGTTATCTGGCTCGTACAAATGGGAGGAAGAACGAGTTCATCTAACTGCAGATTTTCCCCGTCAAAATAAACTCCTGTTTCAGTCCTGCGTGCGTCGGGAATCATTAATCAAATAAAGCCTGCAATTACTTATCAGACGGCACACTTATTCATAGCTGGTATCGGTTCTGGCTCTTTGGTGATCTTCTGTTAATAAAAAGAAACAATAGCTGTCTGGGTGATGCCGTGATTTGTCGATATGGATATCCGTAACGACAGTCACACGGCAAATGCTAAATGAAAACGCAGCAGTTTTCCCTGAATGCAATGTAAGGTTAAATTTGTGCCTTGGAAAAATGGAAGTTGTCTTGTTCTTTAGAACATAGTCTGTACCGAAAGGGGGGTGTGTGTGTGTGGGGGGGGGGGGGGCGG
>JAODJW010000040.1:9640314-9656229 GCA_026777045.1 Hyperopisus bebe | reverse complement strand
GGGGGGGGGGGGGGGGGGGGGGGGGGGATTGTACACGTGACATCGTTTTCTGTGACCTCTGCCATATAGCAGCATAAATGTCACAGGAACAAATATCGCCATTCAAGTACCACAGCGTGGCGCGGAAATGGTTGGGGGGGGTGTGTGTGTGGGGGGGGGGGGGTTAAGTCTGAATGAGCGTTTTGCATTCTGGATGAAATCTGATGGATTCCATCAAGACGACGATGAGACCGAAACAGCTGCTCCAGGGAAGCATCTCCAAACCTTCCCAGAATACAAAAATGGGCTAATTTCACTGGCAATAAGCAGACAACGTTTCAGGTTGCTGTCTTAGCAGATTCCGGACAAATTTCCCAAGAATGTGTCAGCTGATGCGACACATCCTGATGCGATGAGCACAGAGCTGTTTGGGGAAAGGATGGCGATTGATTAAAAAATAAATCTGAAATGGTTTTATGGATGAGCCCAACGGATACATATAGTAATGGGTGGGGTTATAGTACACTGTCAATCAAATGCTGATTTAACCCCCCTACGACTGACATGCATGGTAATTACACACACTCTGAGTTCTGAAATTTCAGTTCTGCACTCTGCCCATTCTGTTATGATACTATATCCATGAGGTACTTAGCGACAGAACAGTTAATTAGAACTAAATGATATTTTTACATTTTCTTTTTGATTTTGTAAGTAGATTTGTGTTTACTGAGCTATAAATATTAACTCAGAACATATATTAAATTTCTGTTGCCTCAGGCTCTCGCTGAAATCAGATAGGCCCTCATACTGACATTAATTCTGCTTTCTTTATTAAAGCATGTCTGTATTAATATTTATGGATGAGTTCGTTATATTGTATCCACAACACGCAATAGTTTTTGAATATTAAAAAAAGATGCATACCACATATTTAAAAACTGTTTGCGCTGATGTTGTTATAAACAGAAAAAAAGACATACCTAGCCTACTAAGAAACTATAAGCATTAGCTGAAGAACAAATGTTATTATTGTATTATTATACATATTTAATACGTCAAGACAATTAGCATAAGCTGGGGCATTTCCCATGAATCCCTGAAATAATGGAAATAATCAGACCCAATCACTTTGGTTCTGGCCAATCTGAAATTATGTTTGGACACTAAAATATGTTATCATTTTAAGATACTTTTTAAGAATTATTAATTACTATATATTAGTTATCTAACATGAACAGTGGCAAAAAAGAAATAGTGGTAAAACTTTCTATGAATGCCATGTCTATAAGAGTTTACGTACACATTAATAACACATAGTAATGCAGCCATAAAGCATTATAAACATGGCTGTAAATATTTATAAAAAGGCATAACACATTATAGGTATATTTATTATGCATTATGAATGCTTTATGAAGCTCTCATCTATAATATACTATAGATACCTTCATAATGGAGTACATAGCATCTTTAGTGCTTATACCAACCATTATCATGCATTATGAAGGTATTTATAGTTCACTATAGATGAGAGCTTCATTGGAGCTTATAAAGTATTATAATCAACAATATAATGTCTTATGCCTGTCAATAGAAGGCGCTATAAGGCTTTATTAATTCTTATACTGACCTTTATAATGCATTATGAAGATATCTATAATGCATTATAGATGGCAGCTTCAAGTAAAGTGTTACCAAAACATTACTTGGTCTCATCTTTCTCTTTAGAAGCTGCAGGGAAATACTATGGTACAGCTTATGATTTGATTCATTTCATTGCCTCAGGATTGTAAATTTGGCATATCAAAATTTACCTTTATCAGCACAGAAGGGCACAGGAAACCATACTCATATGCTGGTAAAGTGGTGGTTTTCAATTCATGTATATTTAATTGTTCTTGATTTTATTATGTTTATACAAGGCCTATGATTCATGTAGAATTTTCAAAACTCTTTTTTGGAGGGCAACCAATGTAACTCTTTGTGGAAAATACTGAATGAGAATATGGTAGTATTGCTTTTTTTAAAAAGAAAAAAAAAACAGTACTTTATATTTTTACGAATATATAGATTTTTATTTGTAGTTTATAGTGGCATTGAAAATCCACTGCACTTTCACTTTGTTAGTTTTTTGACTTGTTTAACGTGTCATTCTGCAGATTGCGTCAGCTTAGTGTAGTTGGGACCTTGGCCTCCGTTTGCCGTTGAGATGGCTGTGTACGGGCCGCCTGTTGTGTCGCCAAGCTGCGGAATGGACTCTCGAACATCTTGCCAGACACAGTCGCGGAGGGAACGCGGCGGGGCATCTTGTGTGGGACGGTGAGTATAAAGACGGCGGCTCATTGCACCGGCGACCCCCCCGCCTGCCACCCCTGCTGCTTCCCTGATCTCCAGTTACCAAGAAAGTGCCGTGAAGAATCCGATGGACGACTCGTCGCACTGAAGTCGGACACATGTGCCGGACTTCGGTATGAGAACAGAGGGAGAGAGGCGGAGTCATGGTCTTTGATGATGCAAGAAGAAGATGCATACCTACGACTGGCTCGCTTGTTTCGCAAGATGATGTGCACAAGCTTGCTCACAGTTTCATCATAAAGACACCTGATGTCACCTTTTAGGTCATTCCCATAATACACAGAATTAATAACAAAATAAAATACAATAAAAAAACACAAATCTACATGTTTGATGGGTGGTAACCGGAGAATCGGAGCATTACTGTAAACTAAAGGCAATTATATGCACCATATTTTTTGTCTCGGTTCCCCTGAATAATTATTTTTCTTAATCCGTTTAGCGAATTCACTCCCTACTTCTTGGGAGCTGAGCCCCCCTAAGGGTCAAAGTCTAGAATTGTCCCTTCAAAATATTCCCATAATGTGGTCATATATATGCACACACTGACACAGACACACACAGAAACACATACAAACGCACACACACACACACACACACACGTGTGTATGCATGCATGTGGGTGTTTGTGTATTTGTTCAGATTCTAAGGGACCTTTTTTTGTCGTTGCTGTTCTTTCCATCATCATTTGCCCTTTTTAGAATTGCACCTGAGGTTCCTACAGCCCTATATAATACCAGGGGTACAAAACATTTGTCCTGGTAATGACAGCTTAGGCAGCAGAACCAGCATCCAGGGAGCATATGAGCCAGATGAATGCTCCATTTAAGAGTAAATAGTGTCCTACACTGGGAACGAGACATTCTTCAACTGGGGGCTTCTGCAGTCTGACACGTGACACTATCCGCTCTTTCTTGCGTCTCTGCCAAACATTTTAAAGTCTCGTGCGGCTCGAATCCCCACCAGAATTGCAGCCTTGTAGTCTTGAGGCCAGCGTTTTGTACTGGGATATATAAAGTCCGCTCGATGTAAATCCACGTCATGGTGTGTCCTGCGATGAGCTCGCCTATCTTATTTCAACTCCTTTAGTTTTCAGTGCTTTTCTCAATCCAACGCAGATCAACTGAGCAGACATAACATGCACCGGACCTTTTCTGGAACCATCCTCATAATATCCTTTCCCTTTAATCGCCTCTATTCATTTCTGGCCTGAGTTTGTTGTCTATGCAAAATACTGTGAACTCCTCATTCTCTCACTATTTTTTTTCATGAATGCACCAGTGGCCAAATCACCCATTTACTTTATATATGCAGGATGCAACCTGATTTGCGCTTTTAAGTGGACAAGAGTCTTCCTTCCACTAGGCGTAATCCGATTAGAGAAACCAATTTCAAAGGGTGCTCAACCGCCTTCAAAGAACCACGCCGCATCTTTGTGACATACTGAAATATTTTTTTTTCTAAACAATTGCGCTCTGTTTGTTGATGAGGTGAATAATTTCAATAGAACAATGGAACAATCAGCCTATGATTAGATTAGTATAATTTAATATAAAATAATTTACACCATAATTCAAATTGTAAAATGAAGAGTATAATAGAAATCATAGCAGTGGAATAAATGATTTCATAACACGGCCGACTGGTCAATGTATGGAGAACAATGGTCCACTGCACATTTTTATTCGGTTGCTTTCGTCAGTGTTACTTTACAGTATTCAATTTCACAATATTTGATTAAAATGTATTTAAAATGATGGTATACTATGGTATTGAAGAGCTGCTTCGGCACACACTGCAGTAAAGCCCGGCAATCTTGTATATAGTGTAGAACTTGCCGCCTTGCAGGTTTTGCTGTCACAGAGATGGTTTTGAAGTTCCATCACATGCACAAAATGCAATAACATGCATTACAAGCTGAAACAGTCAGAAACCTCAGCTCAAGCTGACTCTCAGGTGAGGCCAGAATATCTGTGTTGCTTAAAAATCCAACCGCATAATATACAGTATACTATGATATAAGTAAATAAGTAAATAATTACTTATATAAGTATATAAGTAAATAAGATGAGGCCAGGTCTAAGGTTTTCCTTCAAGATTTTTACATATCTGGGTGACATGGGTGGCAGAGCGCCACGTTCAGCGCTGTATCCTGGGTGTCCCCAGCCAGTCTGTCACTTCACCACCACCCACACACTAAACAATCGAACGGTAGCATCAAAGACGGTCTAAAACCCCCTCGCTGTGCTTGACGAGAGCAGTGCCTTCGGTCATCACGCAGTGGGGCGAAGCCGTGTCCTGCAGATTCACACCACACCATATCCTGCTCTGCCTGTGTCTTACTGCGCTGTCAATCCAAGTTTATCTCTTAGATTGGGTCTACTTGCACCTAACTGGGCTTCCGGCTAGCCAGACCTCCCCAGCCAACCCAAAACACCATCCCTGGTCCCCCCCCCACCTCCCCCCACCGCTGTCGTTTGTAGTTCGTGTCAGGTTCAAGAGCTCGCCACGGGTACGGACAAGCCAGACAAGGGAAGAGAAGCATGGTATCGACAAGATCTCATTAAACTTCAGCCCCTTTCAGGCTTACTGCCTGCCTGTGTATCAGGTCATCTGGCAGTTCCAGGGCTGAAAGGTTGAAAATCAAAAAGCTCTCTCTTTTTTGACCTTGGCCCTTCTGTGATGGAGCGAGTCTCCCCTGAGCACCAGGACTGAAGCCTTGCTCCTGTTTATAATGAATCGACTGAAAACTGTACACTGTAGCTCTGCCCTGACCTCCTCACCGCACCCTGATTGGCTGATTTCCTCTCACTTTATTCCCCTCTATTTGTGCGTCTTTAGGAATTCAGTCGTGTTGTTGCATATGCTTCATACCAATTACCTTAAACCGCATAGTTCTGGATGAGAGGCGGAAGCTGGAGTCCTGGAAGATACAGTAGGTGAACAGGCAGACTCTGTACACCTGGAATGACACAGAAAGCAAACACATGACCATCTAGGCCTGAGCCCACAGCCCTGCCCGCTGTGCCATCAGGTAAATAAATGTAAATGTAAGTCAGGGTACACCTTGGATAAGAAAGGAAGTCCTTTGCACACACACACAAACAGGCAAGCACACTCAAACACACACACACTACATATTAGTCAGCAGTTTGGTGGAACACAGTGTCTTTGAAAGGTGAGACAAAACCCACAAGGACAGAGTAGGGGGTTTGATCAAAATCCTCATCTCAGTGGGGAAGTAATGCCCACCTACCTGTTATCTGCATGGCCACTTCATCATAACAGGGTGACTTTGGCTGTTCCCCTGGATGAGGGCAATTTCTATGAATGTTAATTATGTTAAACTTTAGTCAACATTTTGCAAAAAGAAATGGAAATTAGATTACAGGGAGTTGGCACAGTAGCTCAGTGATTAGTAGCCATGGACAGGGGCACAAGCCTCACGGATGCTCTGTGTAGATCGAGTTGGCGGGTTCTCCCAGTGCTGTGTGGGAGTCTCTGGTACAATCCCAGGACATGCAGTTAAGCCATTAGACCCTCTATATATGAGTGAACATGGGAAGTGTGATGGACAGGTGTGCCATCCAGAGTCCTATGCCAAAGCCCTGTGTGCTTAACAGGTCTCTGGCAGAACCTTCTGGATATGAAAGAACTGGACTCGGCATGACAGATGCACAGAACCCTCAATCTTTCAACGGCTCCCGATGGGCCGCAGTCTTCTAAATGAGCAAACATCGACTCACGTTCCCGTTCCCGTAGCAAGCTGCGCGGCGTGATTTCACAATGCACCTTTTCCAATTCTTTTAGTAATTAAACAGAAAAAAAAATATCTGTATTAGCAATTTAAGGGCTGATTCATCAATGCGGAAGCTCCCTGGAGGGATGAACCTAAAATATCAAGTTATGCTGGAAATAGGCAGCATCTAGTCTTTGTGAAGCAAGACACCTTCATCATGGCAGGGTGCTACTGCGGCCAATACAGGTGGTGCCTCTGACTTGGGGACACCTTTTAATGTAATGATTAAGTGCTTAAGTGGACCTGAAGCAAAAAATGATGGTAATAGCAGCCCGTGTCTATAATATTGACCAAGGGTGACATCTAAAATTTTAGTAAATTGCAGCACTAGCAAGTGGATAAATTCTAAGTAATCAACAGATGATTAAAGATGATTAAAGGAATGGGATCTGAAAGTTGTACCAATGGGATTATATTGCCCTTCACTGTCTTCTCCACAATAATGATGAACGCTGTGCATGCCATCCATCTATTGGCCATTATCCTTTGTCATTATCCTTTGTACTGAAATAAAATAAATGCGTTTACAGATGCAGAGAATATGTTGAAATTCACTCGTTCTCCATTACGGCTTTTCGGGGGTGGAGTCACGATGAGGCTCGAGTGTGACTCAGGAAGGATGGGTTGAGAATCTGGGGAAACACTGTGCAAGATCACAGTCCATTGCGGGACACATGCTCACTCTCCAGCTAAGGCAAGGTCTTTTAAATGGTCTCATAACTCAGGACTCATAAGTCTAAATCTAAATCTCTTTATTAATTTGACAGCCTGCTTTCATGCCAAACCAGTCTTTGTCTCTCTTGTCATAATGTCCATGTCACATCTGTATAATGCTTGTATGTCTGAGTATTTATATTCTGATTTTACTTCTCATTTGTGCTATGACACAACGAAAACAGCATTTCAGCGCAGTGTATAATTCCACACATAATATATCTGAAGCTGATAATAAAATATACTTTCACTTTCGTTTTGGAGACAGGCAATGGGGGGAGAGGGGAGTATGCAGAGGAGAACATCTGGAATCAACTCACACATAGATGATTCGAACCCACAACCCTAGGGGTGGGAGGTAACAGTGCTTCCCACCGACCAGTCACACTGATCTCTTATACAGGACTTTTATCTTTAAACCGAGAAGTCGAATCCTTGGCCTCCTCCTACGTCGCTCGCTTCTGAGGATTCTTTGGCACAGCTTCTACTAATAATCGAATCAGACGGGCGTGTGTATGTGTTCCACGGTCTCCAGGCCCTGCCTCACAGCTCTTCCCAATAGGCCACTGTGGGGTGAAGCGCTTCCGGCCAGCGAGATGACAGGAAGTCACCTTTTCAAAGAGCACGCCACGTCCTTCTCATCTGTTCGCTCCTCTTTGTTTCCAAAGGTGAGCTGTGGGGAAAAAAAAGGCTCACCTCCAGATTTCAATTACCTGGAGTTCACACCCCCGCCCACTGGCCCCCGATGAATTGCCTTTGTGTGTCTTTTTACCGGGAAGCGGAATAACAAAGGTGTTCGGGGGGGGGGGGGGGGGGGGCGTAAAATGCCAACACAACGCATTATAGAGCTTGGGGCGCTAACACCGGCGATCAGGTGAATCTTTGATTTCCCAGCTGACACCTGGAAGAGACGACGTAATTGTTACTTAGAAAACAATACACAGGCTAGACTTGAAGCAAGTACGTGTTTGTAATAAGGTGTCATCTTAAATCATCCACACAGAGATGATCTTAAGGAGCAGATTGTCCTTGCTTTTCATGTTTCACTTGAGTCCTCCTAGATAAAAACTCACATTTATATAAGAGATCTGCCTTCTGTCTGATTTTGCAATTATTCAGGCATGCCAAAATTGAGCTGAACTGAACTGAATTGAAAGTGTAATGAAAAGTTTATTTTATTTTGGAATTTTATTGTCTTACACTCATTTTGAGTCTGATGCTTGCTTCTGTGACAATGTCCCCTTGAAAAAACAGACCCTCCCTGTGGCAGTTGCCCAGTCCTTAAGCCTAACCTGTGTATTATCACCATGGCATCAGTGCTTGGATGCACAGAACAGGCCACCATAAACGGAGCCCCCCCACTGTGGGTGCTGTCCTGCCCCCCATCTGACGTGCAAACCTGTTTATTTGCACCATCAGCAAGCCAACCTTCGAAGGTAATCTCCACTGTATTTTGGGGAAGAATTAACTATAATATATATTCTGGGAAAAATTCAGGCCTCACGATAGCACAGACAGATGTTTGAAATTCACCATTAAACTATACAGCCACAAAATTGAGAGGGAAGCCATAGTTTATGCAGCTACATAAGATATATATTAAATTCCAGTTTGTCCAGGTATTTTCTATTACCTTTCTTGTAGGAGGCTGGGGAATTGTTTCTAGTAATCCTTTACTGGTGAATAGGTGATTCTCCTGCTTTTTTTTTTGTTTCTTTTGAATAATGACTGTGTGAATGATTGTAAGGGTTATGTTTCTTTACGTATGTTTTTGTGTGTTTCTTCACATAGGATTTGTGTAGACGAGCAGTGGTCTATGTTTGTAGGCAACTTTAGTGTTAATATATAAAATTAATATAAAAATTCACTTGGTGGAAGGTTGCATCCCCCAACAACATTTTATTGTAAACCTTTAATGTTTAAAATGCAGAATGCGTGCTTTGTAAGTGCAAACGAGGTAATTAGCAGGTCTACAGATTTAATGTCTGTAGGTCGAAAGAAGCAGGAACTCAACAGTGAGGCTTCTCGGATATTTAAAATAAACTTCAATATAAATCGCCTTTTAATCTGACTTAACTTGATTAACTGGTCTAAAAAAGCGAGAACGGAATAAACATGCATTATTTAACAAATACAGTGATAAACTCAGATTGACCTTGGTCTTCCTTTGGAGCAAATTACCTGTGAGTTCCTCTGGAGGAAATGACTTTGCATGTCAGTGCATGGGCTCCTGGGGGAATGAGAAACAAGCCTGGTAGACAAGATTACGCTCACAGATCTGACATAGTTTATTGATACTCGTCTCTTCATAATGGCTCACAGTAAATATTGTATCGGCGTAGTGGCAACGGGATGAGTCCAGCGCCAGCCGGCTGGTGGATTGATGAAGAAGCACGTGCCCTCATGCCTGCCAGGGGGCGCTGGTGCTTATAAATTAATGTGCACTGGGGGGATAGTGGGGTGTGTGGGGGGGGCAGAATATTTATGATGCAAAAGAGGCTGTTTGTTAAGGGTCCGCCGAAAGCATCCCGGTGAAATCAGCCGGAACAGGCAGGTATCCTCCCACCGTCTCCCAGCTCATGCCAGAGGCCCACGGGTCCATGGGCGGCACGCAGGGGCTGCTCTCCCGCATGGACTGCCTGGAAGGCGAGGCATTTTGGCAGGTCCTAGGTAAGGGCACATTGATCTTGCCTCTTGCCGTGGCTGTGCATTAGTAATAAGGACAGGGCTCTGCCTTTTCACAAGCCCCGTCTGTGTATCTCCCAGGGAGTTATCTGCAAGCCCCCCTCCTCCACCGCCCCCACCGCCGCACCCGTTCCTCAAGTCGCTCTGCACTGAGGAACTGCTGACACCCCCATGGCTCTGGTCACTGGGGTGTCCAGCAGAGCCTCCTGGAAACCTGAATCTCTATATCAGCCCTTCAGAGGTGGTGAGGACTGGTAAGATGAGCAGGTTGGTGACAACCAGCTGTGCTTCAGATCATGAGTCAGTGCTGAGTCATTCTCAGACAATTAACACTGCTTAATTAAACTGGATCCACTGGCAAGGTTATAAAGAGTGCTATCGGTGAGGTGATGGGACAGGAGCTGTTTATGTGTGGCCCGTGAACAATTCAGCAGAAATAATTATTTTTTAATGCTTTCTGTGTTTTAATGGTCCACTTTTGCAGGATCTGCCTGCCCCAGAAACTGGCTCTTTAGGGTAAATATACACAAAAGTACGATCAGACCTCCACTGGCTCTTAATTATTACCCAGACCACTGAAAAATAATAAAGCCCAGCCTGAAACCAGGATTCACTTCTGGATATATAATGCAATCTCAAGGCAGAGGACCGAAAAGTTAAAACCCATTTTATCAAAATGAAAACGTTTCCAGCAGCCCATCAGAGTTCACGGATTTCCTCATTGTTCCTCATTTATTTAATGAAGCAGATCAGATTTTACAATTGAGCATAGAAATGAACATTGTATCGAAATCCACACAGAACAATCTACACAGTTTATAGGCAACACACACAGCTCAGTTTATATAAATACACACATAATATTGCATATTGCTCTTTAAGAAAATTTAAAATCTCTCTGGTAGTCTAGATGGCTGGTTAAGAATGACCTTCCAAGATACATTTTCAACTTAATTACAGCAGGCCTAAAAAATAAAAGCAATTCTACTGAATTTACCGTTCTATTAAAAAGTACAGACTTTAGGCAGATTACACACACACACACACACACGCGCGCGCGCGAACACACACACACGCATACCTATATATAATGTTAGGGCTGGGTAGGAGTTAAGGTTGTCATGATTGGGATTAGGGTTTTTCCCACAGAAATGAATGGAGAGTTCCCACAAAAATATGGATACCTAAAGTGTGTGTGTGTGTGTGTGGTGTTTGTGTGTGTGGACTTTAACCTTTTCTTTGTGAGAGTGTATTTGCTCGAGCTGACCTTACCTCCTCAGGGAGTTAGGAGGATTATTCCAGGAGCAGTTGTAGCCAAACAGATCCAGCGCTGCAGAAAACCAGCGGAACCCCTGTTCTCTGCAGACCCGGCCCTTGCCTAATGCATCAGTCAGATACATCTTGGGAGGTCGGCAATTTCGGGTCAGCCGGGCAAAATGATGCCTGGCATGTGTGGCACCGTCGCGTTTGAAGAAGCGAGACGATACCATCGCACGCCTGCTGGCATCAGACGCTGGAAGGTTCCGTTTACTCCAGGAAGTGTTATCACATATGTGCAGGCTTCTCAATGCACCTCTCACATCAGACAACTTTGGAGAGACAAAGGGAGCCTTGCGTGAAGTTTATAAGCAGTGACAAACCAGGCGAGGGGTATTAAATCCCCCACAATCTGGCTTCGGGCCCGGATTATTCAGACATCGAGAAAGTGAAAAGAAAGAAAAAAGAAAAAATATATATTTCCCAGTATTGAGCACAATATCAGTGTCCACCGTGTGCCTTTTGGCAATCTTATGCCAATCAAAGTCTCGCATTCCTGTATTGTGATTTGTACTTTAACATATTTAACAGATGCTTTTGTCCAAAGTGACATACAAGTGAGGCAAAGTAACACATTGCAAAAACTCATTCTGTCAACTAGGCATAAGAGCAGCCAGGCTGAGCTTCCAGTGAGTGCCCAGGTACACCTGTAAGCAGGATTTGGGCAGGAGCTACACAACAACTTCTAACAAAGCAAGAACCTAATAAGAACATCCCGGGAACGTAAAGAGGCATCAAGCAGTTCTGGTCACCTGGAGTCTGTTCCCAGCAGCGTGGGGCATGGACCGGGGTCTGGGTTTGGCTGATGCCAGGAAAACATTCCCTGCCAGACTGCAGGGGTAGGGTTTTTCATGGGTTGGGCTAGGCCCCTTAGTTCCAGTGAAGGGAACTCCTGAAGCTTCAGCATACCAAGACATTTTGGACAATTCTATGCTTCCAACTTTGTGGGAACAGTCTGAGGAAGGTCATTTTCTGTTCCAGCATGACTGTGCCCCAGTGCACAAAGCAAGGTCCATAAAGACATGGTTGGGTGAGTTTGCTGTGGAAGAACTTGATTGGCCTGCACAGAGCCCTGACCTCAACCCCACCCAACACCTTTGGGATGACCTTTTAACCTCAGCACCTTGTTATATTTCTACATTACTATATGTCCATCCGTCCATTTTTTTGTACTTGCTTGTTCTGCTCAGGGTCACTGGGGGTCCAATCCTGGAAGGTGTGGGAGCAAAGCGATGAATAACACAGGATGGGGCACCAATCCACCGCAGGACATGCAGACACATTTTTAGACTTTGAGGGAAAACCTCACAATGACACAGGGAGAAAATGCAAATTGCACACCCGTGCCACCCCCCATATTCTATATATAATGTATATTGCATGTATATTGCTTGGAGTTTGCATATTTTCCCCGTGTCATCGTGAGATTTCATCTGCTTTCTCCACATAGTCCTCATACATAAAAACATGCTAAATTCCCCGTGTGAATGTTTTTTTGTGTGTGTGTGTGTGTGTGTGTGTGCGCGTGTGTGTATGCGCTCCTTGTAATTGGTTGGTGCCCGGTTCCACATTAACTCCCTGTCTTGCACCAGCAGCTTTCAGGATCGGCTCCACAACCCCGCACAGGACGTGGGTACAGAAAGGGGATGGATATTATATGGTATTGTTTACTATTCCATTATTGCAATGTATTGTTTTTCATCATTATATGTTGTTCAAGTCTGCAGGGAGGTACGCAAACAAACATTTCATTGTACTTGTACAAATGGCAATAAACCTTTTGAATCTTTGTATCTGTGGCTGTGGGTGGCAACTGATGTTCCTGGAGTGAACCCATGGATTATGGAGAGAAGATGGGGAGAAGATGAGGAGAACATGGAGAGAACATGGGGTGAACATGTGGAGAACATGAAGAGAACATTTGGAGAACATTTGGAGAACACGGGAAACATCCACACACACAGAGTGGAGGTATGGGACCTACTGAGCCAGCCCCAAAGCCACTGTTGTGTTTTTTTTTAGGTGTTAACTCTATATTGACATATATCAGTGTATATTGATAAAATGCCACTTTCCAGTCCTAACCATGCACCAGAGACACAATTCCTCAAGAGGCTGGACTTGTGATCAGGTTTTAAATATTGTTGAAGTCAGAAACTGTGCCCATTATATCATAAGCAGCCAAATAATTCATCATGGTAAGAAAACACACATTGAACATCAGACAGTGCGGACCAGTCTGAGAACCAGTCATTCTACAAGATATCGTTACGACATCCTACACGTACAAAGGCATTCTCCCTGTCAGCTTGGGAGTAGACATGCCAAACAGAGGAGAACAAAACAACTTAAACACAAAATAACTGCTGCCAAGTGCCGGAGCCTGAGGTGCTTTGTCTGTCTTCCCAAGGTACCTCATTGAGGAAGACCTTGACTGTCAGCCTCCACACATGGCTCTTATCTGTGTCTACATTTAATCAGCCATTCCATGTGCTCATGTACATTGGTGTTTACTATAATTATCTCAGCAGACTGTTGGAACGTCACCTTCCTCTCCTGCTTTGAGAAAGTGTCTCTGAGGTTCTAGTTTATGCCAGCGTCACACCCATGATTCAGTGCCAGAATCCCAATTCATCAAGCTGGCAAGTTAATGGTTCTCTGAGGTGGCTTCCTGTGACTGGGAGCAGACAGCATTCTGGGATGGGAGCAAGGGACCTGTGTTCATTATTCTAAATGTCAGTGCTCCTTAACAGCAAGGTCAGCCCAGTCTATCTTCCAGACCTGCAGCAGCAGGGAACACTGAACTAAGCATTGATCTATATTTCTGCAGTGCCTGAAACATTAATATGAAAATTTCAATGAAAAGTCTCAAGCTGAATCTTTTCAGTGGCAGATGGATTGACAGTAACCTCTCACACGGCATCCTTTCCTTCTGTTTATGGGATTAAAAGGACACCTCACTGGAAATTAATGAGATCATAACCTATAGAGGTAAATTACAGGCACGTGCGGGGCGGCCTCGTTGATCCCTGAGCAGAGATGGTTCTGATGAACAAGGACTTACAGAGCTATAATTCATCATCTGCACCTATAAATGCTGAAGGAGAAAAAGCTTAAGTGACGAGCCTCCGCTCTATTAAAATGACATTTACGTGCGTCGTGACAAATGGGCCACCAAAGCCGGCTTCTTTTTTTGCTTGTTTGTTAAAGTCGTTAAAATCTATAGCTTTGTAGGATAAGCTTCCCATTGAGAAACAACGACGGAGTTTTTAAAAATGATTCATTTGTTTAAATATGGAGGTTATTTGGAGGGCACTGTAAAAAACTCCTTGTAAAAAACATGTTGGGAAAAATAGCATCACAGTATTGGTTAGGATTTATTAGAAAATATATAGCACACATACTGTGTTAGATAATGTGTCTGGCTGACGGAATCAGGCCAGAACACGTTTTGCCACTGAGAGAGGCCTGCGTAATTCCCCCCCAGCCTGCCTTCACCTCAGCTGGTCCGCGTGGGACACAGTCGAGGGCGACGTGAGTATCAGTGTGTGGGAGGTGGGGGGTGAAGAGAAAGGGATGGGCCAGGCCTGCTGATACTGTAAGTTCTGTCTGTAATATTTACAATTAACAGCACATTTCAGAGACTTAATTTGGGCAATACTTCCTTCAGCTGTAGGTGCAATTCTTGGATTTTTTAAGGTGGAGGGGTATGACAGGGGCTATAATGCATATAAAAAGGCCTACCTTATGATTAACCAGTGATATGTTTTGAATGGTTGAGTGACAGGGAAGCGACACTCTGGGGGGCCAATGAGCTTTCACATGGTGCCAGGGCGCCGCCCTTAAGGGCACATCTCCTGTTGATCCCCGGATTCTGTTTTAGGCAGACTTTCTACACGCTCACATCACCGACTACGTTGACAGGATCCTCACGGATCGCTGACGTGTGAATCCTCCCCGAAGTGAGCGATTTATCAACACTCGCTCTGTCCGAACAGGTTTCATTTTTTGCCCGATCTTGTGATTCCAGCAATACACTATTTATGGTTTTCTGGTGCCTCGAATTGCTACGCGTCGTAAGTTTTGGATCAACGTGAAATAAAATTGAATTTATAACAGCTGATCACTGACATCAGCGAGGCGAAACCCTTCAGCCTCCAAGGACGTCCCCTTCCCATACACCCCCATCTGCTGTATGTGTGGACAGTATTTTAGGCTGTCGTTGACATAGGGCGATGCACACAATGTGTTTTATTGTAATGCAAATCATGCATTTATAGCAAACTAATGAAAGCTTGCATAATGAAATCAAGCTGTTTTCCCGTATCCCATTCCCACCCAGTGCATATCAGGGTATTTTGTCATATGATATTTGATATTTTATTGTATTGTTACTACTATATTTAAACAATTTTGTAAAGTACTTCACAACAGCAAAGCTGGACACACATCAGCTGGGAGTTACACCTCAAAGTAAGACCTCGAACGCACAGCGATTCTCCAATCAGCCTTGAACGGTCAGGCTTTGTAGGCAAAGATGCTTTTCTTAATGTTTTGGCCTCTTTGACACATATGACAAAAAACAGACATTAATAAAGGACATTAATAAAATATCAGATTTACAAACCATTTACTGTTTCCTTTCTGGTCTTACTTGGCGATTGTTACAACTATTTCATTCATCTTGTAGGCACTTATCCAGGGCAGGTTACCCTTCCCAGAATGCACGGGGCACAAGGCGGGAAACACCCTGGATGGGATGCCAGTCTATTACAGGCCACACATGCAGTGCATCATGGGTAAATGACCTGCAAGGTGGCAGGACACCTACACAAATGCTGGCAGAAAATGGAATGTGGGGTTCATACCGCCACTCCTGGAGGCGTGAGGCGACAGTACTACTGTTTAGGCATCGTCATCTTAATTAAAACTCAGAACTGTTTGGTGCATCAAGAATTTATTACATCTGCATGTAATGCAAGTATGTCATTTAATAATGCAGCACAAAAAGTTAAATTATTCATAGCACTACCACTGTCTGCTTTGTGCCACTGTTAGTAATA
>JAODJW010000040.1:9628404-9640302 GCA_026777045.1 Hyperopisus bebe | reverse complement strand
TATATAATTTAATTGATAATCAAATTTCAAAAAGTATAAGGAATATGAAAAAGTAAGTAAATAAATACTGTAACACTTCATGGTTTGATGCCACTCTCCAAATAGAGATCCTTTCAAAATAGACAACATAAAATGGACCTGACTTTTAATATCCATGTCTCTGTGACTCTTACAAAGAGGAGGCGAGATGCAGTGCTCTTTGTGCTCATTTACACCATTCCTATTTTGACAAATATCAGACATTCTCAGATTTGCTTTGCTTTAATTTCCATTGCTGTTAGAAAAATGAAGCTTTCATGCCGGTTTAGCATCACACAGAAACATTTGCACTTGCAAAGAGGATCCGTGGATAGCAGATAAGTATTACGCTTCTAGGGTGGGCTTTGCTTGCAATTTAAAAGATTTTTGACTAGGCTTTCTGTATAAATACCATGCCTTTCTTAAACATTTTTTTCTACTTCAATGAGTTATGCCTTATTATTATTTTGGTTCCTTGAAAGTTTGTTTTGTGAGGCTTGCTAACATAAGAAAAGTATCGGAATCGTGACTAAATGGGTGCAGTAAACGTATAAAACCAGTTAAAACAAGCAAGGCTGATTGCAGCTCTGGGCAGGTTGGCTCAGTGAGTTACCCTGTTGTGGGGGTGGGGGCTTTCTGCCCTGAGGGTGCTTGGACATGTTATCGCTGTGGTGTCTGGATTCCCTGCAGTTAGCTGGGTGATTTGATTATAAAGTGTCCACAGTATGTGTGATCTGTGATGGACTGGCATCCCATCAAGGGTGTGTCCCTGACCTGTGATTCATCCTGTTCTGAGGAATGGAAACTTTGAAATACATAGGAATACACAATGATGATATAGCTGCATGTTATTGCTTAAAAAAGGCATGCGATTTTATTAGTTACTTTCTGCTTCCCATGCAAAACTGAAAAGCAGAAAGTTGGACTTCGTTGGTCAAAGAGATTTGGTGACAGGTGCCACACTGGTACGGGTGACTGGGCCATTGATGAGTCAGCGGATAGTTCTGGGGCCATCAGAGCGCCATCTGCTGTCCCGCGACACAATGACACAGAACGTACACGCACAGAAGCTTTCAGTATGGGAACGAACCTCTGAAGGGAGCTGGAAGAAGCACACGGCGCAAGCTGGGCATCGGCACCTTCCTTGCAGGTAACGACAAGGCCTTCAGTGACCCATGCGACGGCCCCGCAGCATTGCCTCTGCTTTATGATGAGTCAGACAGCCTTACCCTGCTCCTTGGCAGGTGGTGGGCTTCCTCTGAAACCAGCATCTGCTGTTTCCCTCAGGGCACTGGCTCTGTCCCTGTCGGCCACCGCCGCCCTCCATCGCCCCCCTGTGGATCCTGCTCCTTGGATCTCCACCATATTGGCTTCCCTCCACACTCATACGGTGGTTTGTCACTGCTGCCCCAGGACAGTGACTCTGCCTCTTTCTGCCCGCTGGGCGCCGCGCCCTGCTTGCTCTTAGCCCTGCGTCTGGCCCCTTGGTTGGCAGCTGTCTGCAGATACCCATGCTGTCGCCAGCGGGGGGGTGTGGAGTCACATGCTGGCACCCCCGGAGTGGGATCAGTGCCCCGGGAGACAGCTAATGCCTCATGATCCCCCCATATGTGGAAGGGAGAGATTGGAATCTCTCATTACCCTCCGCAGAGCCTGAAAATGTCTTTCACTGATAGTCAGGTTGATACTTATTGGGAAATATATTAAATTACTCTTCCACAAGAAAGAAGGGAAGCTCTACCCATGAAATACATCCTAATAGATTCAAATATGGAGATGTAATTATCTTAAATTCTGCTTCTGAAAAAGCTGATATCTAAATTCCCCCACACAATATCCTTTGGAAGTCATCTCAGGGGACCACGATCAACCATATACTGTATGCAGTTTAATTTTCTAAGGAATGTGCACATACCTTAAATTAAGTCTTCACCTGCAACGCTTATATGACATAATGTTGTTTTCTAATAAACACAGACATTAACGTTCACAAAATGCTCCTTAGTCAGAAGAACGCTCACGTTAATTTGACAATAATTACAAAATACAAACATTAGATATATTTTTAGAAAGAAGGGAGTTACAATGTTCAAAAAGCAGTCTTTTTGGTGGCTTATTTGAACAGCATAATCTTTAACTGCGCACTTTATTTCCAACACTCTTCAGCTCCCTGATTTTTTTAATTGCAATTCCTTTAATTATCAGTGCCTCCTTTTTTGAGAAGATGTGTCGAAATATGCTAATTAAACAAAAATTTCACTCTGGAACCTTGAGGATTTATACTGATTTAAGGGAATATTGCATTCCTCTGAGGTCTCAATACACTGTTATGCAGGTACATTCTGAAGTCTGTTGAATGTTAAAGTAAACATATCTTAATTAATTTAGAGTGGAAGTAATTAATTTATAGTGAACTGCTCATCAAATTGGTAAAAACTGCAAAAACCAGCCTGGAGTTCCGGTTCCAGTATGTTTAAAAGGCAGCACATGTTAAAAGCAATGGGTTTGACATTTAGCGAAAGAGATGTCTTACATACTATAGAACCTGGACAAGAAGCGTGTTCACATATCTGATACAGTGACATGTTCTGTTATGTCTGTCTGCAACAAGCCCTGTCTTTATGGCGAGTCAGAGATGTTACAGGGTGGTACAGCCAGCTTCAATTATAAGGATCACATCGGGGGAGATAATGAACTGCCTGTTTGCGCCGTTATTCACAGACAGATTAACGAGCAGGCCATTGTTTTAGTGATGGAAGGACCAAGGTGAATCACAGCTAATTATTTTTGTTTGGCAGGTGTTGTTATCCCGAGCGACTTGTTACAAAATGCGTTGATGCATTATTTAGGAAAGTACACTCTTTCCACTGTGATCCAACACAAGCATAATAACATGGCAGGTATAAACCACACAAAACTTTCTAATGCTAAGTTAAATGACTTCATATTGCCCAGAGATTGGCTACTTTCTTTCACAGGGATCATTTATATGAAATCTATACTGGGAAAAGCTTCAATATGCCCAGAAGGGCCAGCAAAAAACATTAAAGAGTGGTTGGATGGAATTCTTTCTCCTACTCTCCGTGGCAAACCCACTGAGAAAACAAGCTGCCGATTTCATTCGTAAATGTGAGCTCAATGATGCCATGCTACACATGCATACTGCTAACCCAGCATAGCGTCAGAAGCAACCCAAGATTTAAATTAAAGTGTACATAGTGGAATCAAAACGACATCAAGAAGCGGTCCAAATATGGTGTTTTCACATATAACCCATTATAAACAAACCAAACTCAGTCCTCTTAAAGTAAACCAAAAAGTGGACCAACAGTAAAGTGACTCAGTCCTTTTTGCGTTCACATTGTTAGTACATTTGAAAGAGGATTCAGTTCTTTTTCTGGTCCATTTCAGTTCTGATGGGGCCTCGGTCCTCTTTGTTCACAGTATAATTCCTTGGGAGCTCACAGATCTTTACTGCTTTGAATTATGGGTAGCTTTCATTTGGAGCACGTTATCTGTCTATGGCAAGCCTAGACTTGGGAACTCCTTGTGTTCACAATGCACTAGTTAAGCGAACCGTAATGCAGACTTGAAGCGACCCGAGTTGATACCATCTCCTGTGGAGTTAGAATTTGTCTGCAGTGTTCACATATGAGTAAAGAGTGCTGACTAATACTTCTAAGTTCATTGCAAGGGCTGGAAGGGACCATGTGTAATAACAAACTTAGTAGGATTTCTTACTTTGAAGCGAGCACATCTCAGAGAGAGTTGCAAAGTTCAGGTCCAGAGAGTAAAAGTTTTTTTAAAAGACTAAATTTTTGTTTTAAGCAACCAGTTCAGTACAAAGAGTGACAGTGGCAGAATACTCAACTGGCTGCTTGAAACAAAATCTTGGTCTAAGCTATTACTCTCTGGACCTGAACCCACCTCCAGTTTCAGATATGATCTAACGGCCCAATATGGGAAAATTACTAGCCACCGATTACAGGAGTTGATAGTGTGCTTCTTTACGGGGCAGGAATTGTTGCATTTTGCCACAGTCAGAAGTTCAGGGGTAAAAAAGACAATTGCATTCTGACCAAAAGCTTGATTGCAGCTTTGACCCATCAATCTCTATCAGGCTTTTCTATTAGCCTTTATCTTTCTCCACCAGCCTAAATCACCGCACCTTGGGCCAGTCAACTAATTACTGAGTAAAAAAAAGAACAGGCACGCACATATACACACAGCACACGCAGAGGACAAGTGGTTTACCACACAGGGCCATAATTGATTTAGGAGTCTGGCTTCCTGTTTTGAATAATTAATGAGGTGTGGATAAAAGGCATTCTCAGCCATGCCACCCCACAGCCGAGCGGCCTGGTCCCGGGCAGCAGATACATTGTGAATAATGCAAAGACAACATGCAATTAAAGAGGAATGAGCTTCATATATGGCACGTTCTGCTAATTAAGTGGTAATGACTGGAAGGTCAAATTGGGAGATTTGGGGAGCAGTTGCATACCGTCATTGTTCTCACAATAAGAATGAATGGTCAGTCTATTTCGTACATATGGTGTACGGCAGGGTTTCCCAATCCAGTCTTCAGGAACCCCCAGCAGTCCATGTTTTTGCTCCCTCCCATCTCCCCACCAGACAGTCCACATTTTGGCTCCTACCAGGAGCCGGGAGAGAGCGAAGACCTGTCTAGGGATCCCCAAGGACTGGTTAGGGAAATACTGGAATAGAGGGAAATCCACTGAATATGTGGGTTTCAGTCTATCGCTATAAAATTAATTAAGAGTAGAATTGTTGGAAACAGGGGATTAATGATAGGACAATGAGCAGAAAGTTCAGTCAAACCTAATTCCATCTCATCTGTTTTAATCTAACTTCTGTACTGTACAGTGACTCTCTTTTGGAGTCAGCTTCCATTTTCTCAGTTTCTACTCATAATTCTCAGCATTTTTTCTCAGGACAGGTGAAGGGCTTTACTGGGAATCAGAGCGGTGTGCTGAAGACTGACTATCAGTTTAGCATATGGTTGGATGTTTGCCCCCCAGCATAAAGCCTTGGTTTATTGAAATCAGAAATGCCCAAACCAAGATGTCAACTTTTATTTGTTTTTACACCTGAGTAGACTTCATGTTTGTGTTTATTCTATTTTCTATTACAAAATATCTCCAATTTGAACCAATAGAGGGGAAGAGCATATTTATAGATGGGAAGAGGATATTTATAGATGGGAAGAGGATATTTACTGGCAGTTCATATTAAAAGGTGGCAGACCTTCTTTTCTCCATCTTGGCAGAGAGATCAATTTACATTCAAGCCACCTTCAGCCAACCAGTTTTGACATCATTAATTAGATTGACTACAATAATTGCTCAAGTAACACTGCAGACAACTGGAAGTACTACACAAAGCAGCAGGATCTGTCTTGTAAAATTACCAAAAATTTGCCTGCCTTTTTTTTGGTCACACAAGCCATCACTCTGTATATATTCATATATCATATTCATCATGCTATAATTATGGAAAATCATGGCTGTGATATTTGCTGCAGAGGTCTTGTGAAAAGAATTTGAACCCATCCATCCATCCATCCATCCATCCATCCATCCATCGCTCCGTTTTCTGCAACTGCTTGTCCTAATAAAGGTCGCGGGGGATCCGGAGTCTATCCCAGCAGCTATGGGCCCAGGGCGGGGAGAATTTGAACCATTTAGTAATTTTGTCACTTATTTTCAAAACTTTGTTCGTTCATATTTATTTATTTGGTTATTTCTGTTGTTACACCGCACACTGGTTACATCTCATCTTGACTGCATTTTCCTTCGGTCTGCTAGGCTTGCATTGCTGTATTGATCCTACAGCGTATTTCTGGAATTTTCTCCAAAGTGGCCCATTGACAGAATGTCTAGGGCATTGGTGGACCAGACCAGCTGTGTATAACAGTGTCAGGCATTTCACTTTCCCATCTCAAAGGCCATTTAGGGAGCTGCTCACTGCGACAGGGATGTTCACTTACCATTGCCCAAGTGTATTTCACTGAATTTTGAATCTTACACTTGGGTGTATATGTCGCGCTCACTGTGTTTATGCTATAATACAGAGGTTGACCGCCCTAACTGCTTTGGGGCCTGCCCCCGTTTTCTCAGGACAGTCATATTTCATCATCTGTGTTCAGCTGACAAATGATATCACATCCAACATACTTGCTTTGGATAGGAGAGCCCAGAGGGCAGACGGACTCAACAGAGATGCCTCTATGGAGATGAAACATTGGATACCCTGTCCTTCGTCTTCCTACAGAACTGTCGGATACCCCGGCCCCAGCCCCCAGTAAGACCCATTGATGGCTTGAGGGTGTGGTGGTGGGTTTCATTCTTTGTGTCAGCTCATGGCTTCGCCGCTGAGAGCAGTGACACAGTGAAGTGAAGCCTGGTTGTTAGCCCGCAAACTTGGCAGGACAGAAAACCGGGGAAGGAAGGGGTCAGCAAAAGATATTCCAAGACCATTCTGTCACTTGAAGGAAGTATTTGTTTGATGACCCTTTGCCATGCTTCGTCTCCCCCTAAGAATAATATGCTGGACGTGTCTCGGAATACATTTAGCTGCAGCAGCATCGGACATTAGTCATCTTATCCCATTTGGGTCTTGCAGTCAAGTCTAATAGCATGTGTGACACTTCCACTTCAGCAAAATTCTCCGCGGTAGGAATGATACCTTTCCAGGCCTTATATGCTTTCAACAAATTTCCTGTAACTGTTTCTGTATATGCATGGATGGATAGCTTCTTGTTGTCTAAAACAAACCTGGCATTACTAACATCTACAGTATCACCATAAGCAAGAACCAAGAAAAAACAGGGTACTGAAACTAATTCTGTTTTGATATTTGGTGATTTGTTGTAATGAATGCTTAATTTGATTAAAATTAGAAGATTATGGGAAATTCTCATAAGCACAATTGTACTTAAATTGTGTGTGTGTGTGTGTGTGTGTGTGTGTGTGTGTGTGCACGCACGTGTGTTTATGTTTATGCAGGTGAGTGTGTATGTGTTGTACAGGAGAAATTGCTGGCTTTAGTCGGAAAACAGAAAATGAAATTAAAATCAAGTATCTCAACCCCAAAATATGTACCCTACCACACTAACAAAGAAGAAGAGACTTTCTGAGAATTCCCATTTTCTTCAAGTGTCCAAAGAGATTGTCTTTGAAGTTTATTGAAAAGGGAAGAGAAAGTAGTGAGATGAAAATATTGTTACCATGGCGACAGGCATCACTCACAACTTTTCTCTGGCAAGTTAGGTGCAGGTCTGATCTTACTCTTTTTAAAACAATGTATTGAAGAGCAGAAATAGAGTGAATGTTGCCTGCAAAAGATTTCAAGTAATTGCTAATTCTCTCATTCAGTTCACTCCACACTATGACACACTATTGTATTCATTAAAAATGAATGCATCACTCAGATTGTCACAGGTGTAATAAATTTATACTATTAGGGAAAAAAAAACAACAGAGTCCTGTTACTTGAAGGACTTACCGGCTGTGACAGATTAACGAGTTTGAAATATGTATTCAATTAAATTGAAGAACTTTCACAAATTATCAAGATTATTTTTTTTCTCAATTTATGGGTATCATGAGCGTTGTAATGAGACCCGTTTAATAAAAAATATTAATGCTCTAGCAAATAAGCCGTATGATCATTTTAATAAATTATCTTTAAACACAGGCAACCAAGCTGCAAGCCAATGAATTATGTTTACTGTGTTGAGGAGACAATAAAATTATATTGATGTTCCAAAGATTTTTCTCGCAGGAGGAGGTCAGAGCTGATGGGTATTGCATAATATGAAATGTTAATTACATCTGGATTTAGAATGATATCAACAATAACAAGGGAACCTGATTCTCCGAGATTACAATAGATTTAGGCTTTGATCTGGATTCTATTATCATTTTATGTGTTTCTGGAGAACTGATTTATTTTCTGCATTAAACCGAATAAATATAAAATATCCATCTCAGCAGGGGACATTGATGGGATTGTGGGTCTTCCGTCTGCCCAGTAGGTCCCCCAGTATTTACTATTTTTTAGTTTGTTCTAATCATATTTTCCTGGTTTTGCACTGTCTTTATGTTTAATATACCATCAACAATAATTGTTATTCTAATACTACTAATAATAACAATAATAACAACAACAACAACAATAATAATAATAATAATAATAATAATAATAATAATAATAATAATAATAATAGTAATAATAATATCCCACTTTTATATCAGCGGCGTAGTAATTAACTCAGTGGTGCAGTTAATTTGTATTAGTCTCATAGTTGGGTTTCAGGCTCATTAAAGGAGCACATTTTCTTCCCAGGAACTTACTGTAAACTCATTGGTGTAACTGCAGCACGGGGCGCGACGCGCCGCGTGTCACCGAACCTGCAATTAGCCGCTCAGCGCACTTCCTCTAGACAATGACAGCGCGCGCCAGTCTGCTAAGTCGCCAAACTTCACCATCGCAGTGATCAACCCGATAAACGCCCCCATAAATGTTACATACAGTCCGGATGCATCCCGAAAGAAATAAATCCATGCAGTGATTCATCCAGTTTATTGGATTCTGGGATTCGCTAGGGATTTTCGCCTTTATGTGTGTGGCTGAGAGTAAAGTAAAGCATATCTCTGTCATAACGCTAGCTTCGGGCTGCAGTTACAGGCTTAAACGATAAGAGTAATTAGGAGTATAGAATTAGGCTGCAGCAATAAATAATAAATAAATGTCTTCATATATCTAACCAATGAAAAATCCGTATCACCTCCTCACCATGTGTACACACACAAAGAAATATTTGTTCATGAATCTTATTTTGTCAATTGATCTCAGTTGAGGGTTTCTTGAATTGTGTGTGGGAAATTTGCTGATTGTGTGTAAGTGTGTGATTAGGGAAAAGGACCACAATATTAAAATGATATGATGTTGGCATTTAAAAACATCTTTAGTCAATAAGGATTTTATAAACCAAATTATCTGCTTGATTCTGCTGTTCTGAAGCACTCTACACCTGAATTGCTCTAGTAAGTAAACATCCAGGTGTAGAAATAGATATGGCTGTAAGCTATGTAGGTCACTATGGAAAGCTAAAAAGGGGGCTGCTAAGAAACTTAATTATTAAGTATAAATAACTCACTTGCCAGATGTGCAATCTGTCCTAAACCATTGCTGACAATATAGTTTCAGCCAGGGATGGCCAATCTTATCCGCAAACGGCCAGTCTGTATGCAGGTTTTCACTGCAACTCCCTAATTAGGTCACTAATTAGTGGACTGATTGGCTGAAGACTCCTCACACCTGGGTTTGAACAGCTGACCTACAGGTTATCCCAAAAACCTGCATACACACCGGCCCTTTGCGGATAAGATTGGCCACCCCTGGGTTAAGCATTCCAAGACACATCCAGTAAAAAGCATTTCTATTATTATTATTATTATTATTATTATCATTATTATTAGCAATAAAACAAAGACAACAGCAATAATAATAATAATAATAATAATAATAATAATAATATTACACTTTAAGATAAAGGTAAAGTCTTATGGCTAACTGCAAATTAGGTTAATTGGCAAGCATCAATAAATAATTAAAATGGAGTTTTCTATATAGATTCATGAAGGTATGTACAACGCTGTAGCTAATTAGCCATCACAAAGGGAGGCATCCGTGTGAACTGTGGCCATTTTTTTTTGTCAGAATACTGATTAAACATGAGCTGATTCACAGGGCGGGGAATGATTTAATTCAGTGTTTGAAGCAGAGGGTGACTGGATGGCGATGCCTCTTAGGCTTTGTAGGCCCCACTCTGTCCAAAATGACCACAACATCAAAGTTTGCTCAGTTTATCTGTAAGTGCTGCCATATTCGCTGTGTCAGGATGCTGCTCCTGGTGGGGCGTTTGGCCCTGAGGTACGGGTTTCTGCTTTTGGCTCGGTGGTTGTAATCTCTTGTTGGTGACTGCTTTTGTAGGCCTAGTAAGTGGCCGCCTTGAGGAAGAAACGGAATGGAAATAGGTTTGTTAATAAACTTGAAAACTGGCACCTCGTGAGCGAGAGGCTATGAAAAGGAGCACGAATCGCCAGGAAATCTGTTGCCCTGTTCTGGTGGCACGACCCTCAGCCAAGCGTCCCATCAGAGTACTCTAGTGCCATTGTGCTCAGTGGCGCCCCCGTGTGGTGTGCAGTGTTATTATTCATCCAATGGCTGTACTGTATGTGACAACAGAAAGCAGCTTGCCTGGAAGAAGATGAAACTGGGCTTACTGGAGCCCGAGCTGTTGTGCCACTGCAAGCCCACAATAACCAGTCTCTGTACTTGCTTAACTCAACATAGAGTATAGTGCCATTTTTTTCTAACATGTATAAAATTTATGACAAGTATAGAACTAAAACCAAATTTATTAAAAAGCAAAACCAAACAGTTAACACTTATAATCATAGGTGTAGGAACTGAAATATACCTTTGTATTTGAATAATTAAGTTGTGCCCCCCCCCCCAATATCAAACTCTCTTCTATGCCATTACCAATAATATATTGTTATGAAAAATGTGTTCGTGCCGCATTGTCTGTAATGTCTGTAATTTTACGAAGTTTAGCATATCTGACATCAAATCTTTGAAGTATTAAAAAAAAAGAAAAAACAAGCTGCATGACCTTCCATCCATCCATGTTCTTATCCGGCTTGTCCTGTGCAAGGTCACGGGGGTGAGGCACCAGCCAATCAGCGGCAGTCACACCGTTCACAGCTATGGGTGGTCCTGTTACTCGCCTTCACCTTAGCATGTGTCCGAGGGGGGAGACGGGCAGAACATGCCAGCCGCATATATGTAGAGCAGCAGCGATACTAAGCACCGCCACACTGTGGTCTGGATGACCTGAAAGATGTGAAACGCTTAATGCCTCAAGAACTCCGGTGGTTTCAGAAAGTCGTGGGAAGTGAGTGTCTTGTCGCGTCCATGTCAGCCGCCAGACTGCTTCCTCTGGGAGACGCGTAACCCGCTGTCCCTCATTTACTGCCCCCGCACTTGTCAATCCTCCACAGCGCGCATCACCTCTCGCCTCTTCCTGCCTCATCTTCCCGATTCTGGCGGGTCTCACCCTCGGCCCGTCGTCCCGTAGGACCCCCGTCTCCCGCAGCGTTGGCTGATGCTCTTCACTGCCCACAAAATCCTCCTCCACACACGCAGGGCACTTGCGCGGCTGGCCCGGATTATATTAGGTGTGACGCTTACAAACCCACGGCCGAGTGGGAGTCTGCAGGACCTGCGACTCGTCCCTGTGTGGCTGGTGACAGGACATCACCACCTTCAAATCTGTCTTAAAAATAGCACAGCGCTAAACCGTCCACTTCCTGAAACACTGTCCTCTTATTATAGCTCATGCCATCAAGATCATGTCCTGGCTTTCATGTGAAAGTTATGGGCACTCAATGCATGTCTGGGTTTCAAATACATATCAGTCGACTAACTTTGGATTTATTGAAAATTACATGCTGTGACAGGATTGTTAAGCATTATTAAGCACCGTACAGGGTATTTGTCAGAGGGAATTAAAAAAACAAGGTCAAAGCACCTTTCTTGGGCCTTGACCCCACAACCTTCTGGTTTCCATAACGCACTCACTGCATGTGAATGTCGCTATTTGTTAAGTGGCACCGAGATGTAAACCTTCAGCTGCTTAGGCCAAGGCTTGGGAAGCCTGAGTGATTCTCTTTTTTATTTTACTTCCTCATGTCCCCATTTGGACGTCGCTCTACTCCTCTCGTTTTCTCCCACCCCAACATCCGTTTGCAGATAATAAAATATTGCTGGGGACAGAACAGACCCTGC
>JAODJW010000040.1:9597663-9609414 GCA_026777045.1 Hyperopisus bebe | reverse complement strand
CAGATCGAGTTCTAGGTCAAACTGGTTTGTTCGACTTTCAAGAAATTTGAGTTCTAGTGAGTTCGAGAACCGAGGTATGACTGTGTATATACTGTATATATGACTATTAACTGAATCTCAGCAAAGATATAGCTTAGTACAGTAAATTGGGGTAATGGGCCTGTCTCCATGCGGTCTGCATGATCTCCCCATGTTCACATCTAACTCTCCAGATACACTGGCTCCTGGGCACTCTTCATAAAATGACTGCGTGCCTTGCTGACCGAACTCGTGCCCTGTGATGGATCGTCACCCCCGCCGGAGATGAGCCCCCCGCCATCCCAGGCTTCTCGGGATTGAGTCATAATTACAACAGCCTTCAACTGGCGGCGATTATTAGAAACAGACAGGCGGAAATTAATTAGACCGGCTGGTATGGATCTAATATTAAAAAAGACATGTGGTCACATGGTATGTGAAGAGTTGAAATGCAGGGCAGGAGTGACAGCCCTGTCACTGTGTCAAAGTCCCCGGGTTCCTTTAAAAAGTGGGGCGTTGCACAAAAAAGCATTGAATTTAATAACCGCTGTATCGCGCCTCTGTGCTTTCCCACCAGAAAGGACGGGATCAATCTTCGAATGTACAGAACTGTAGCCCCGCAGCTCTATTTGATGGAAAAGATAATCAGCGTGTGTACTGGAGTGATTGGTCGCTGTTGATATTGGATATTTCTGAAATGGTTACACAAAACCATCCGGTGGAATTACTGCTGTATGTCTCTCTGCATCCCATACCCCGTCATCACTGAATGCATTTACAAACACACACACACACCCACCCACACACACACACACACACACACACACACCCTGTCTACCCAAATGAAGCTACCATGCTGCCTCTTCCATGTCATTCCTCTCATCTCAAGACCCCATGCAGCTGAACCCGAGGTCAGAAATGCACGGTTATTATTTTACTGGCTATTCCTCCAAGGCTGCAGGGTCCTAACATTTAATTCACATTATAAAACTCATTTTATCAGGAGCCTGATCTGGTTCCATGCTGAAATAAAAGTTAAAAAAAAAAATGTTTCTGGTTTCACCGAGGCTCATTCTCCTCAATGTGCAGCTCAGAAAATAACGGGTTATTGCGAATGTCGATACCCACGCTGCGTATGAAATCACAGAACCGGCGTCTACCTGCTGAAATCGCATCGGACCTGAAACCATTATGTTTAAAGTAAACGTCACAAAAACATGACCACCTGCTCGACGAGCCAAACATCAATGAGAAGCCATTTTCTTTAATCAATGTCTAAATTTTCTATTTATAATTATTGATTTTGAAATATCCTCTATAAACATACCCAATACAAAATACAATACTAAGGCTACTTCCATCTATTATTTTCTTTTCTGTCCTCTGTCAGTTATTCCCCACCTTTCCTCCCTCCTTCACCTAACCCTACCCTTACCCTACTTCCTATGCGACTGAATTAATTAGCTCATGCAAACGGGCATTATTGGCATGACAAGATTATTCAACTTTTGCCAAAGCAATTACTGTAAGCTGGGGAAAAACAAGAGAGCAACGTGTAATGATCGCGGAAGGCAATTTCCTATTCAAACAGGAATAATGGAGACAAAGAGGGAAGTGTAAGCAGCTTAGATGTGGGGAATATTGTCTACCTGCTGCAGGCTGCTCTGCTGGCCAATGTACAACACCTGAGGACCTCAGATAAACCTAATCTCGCCTTGGAGTGACAGACATTTTAGGCACAGAGATAGCAAATAATCTGCAAGAAAGAAGAAAAGGAAGAAAAACAAGTTAGTGAGTTAGGACAGGTTAAATACAAATTTCTCGCTCCACATTTAGACGTTTAAAACTGCACTGCGTTTCAGTCAATATAGATAGATGAGGCCTGTTCAGACACATTTTCTCTTGGCATTAATAAAAAGTAAACATTTAATAATAAAAAAGAAGAATAACCAGGAATGGTGAGATAAACAGTGATGTCCATCTGGATTAAACCTTATAGCCAAGGGCAGGTTTGTTCCAAAGAGAAAATGGAAAGATTTTATTTATTTGTTTGTTTGTTTGCTTGTGCCGATACATTAACATGGATACCATATCTTTGTCAGTGGAAGAGGATCATGGCTGATATGAGAAATACAAAACCATAACTGTAATTGTCTAAATGTGCAATTGTTTTATAGTACAAATCAATCAAATTACATAAATGCTGGGGAGAGTTTCCATCACTTGAAATGATCAATCATTCCGGCAGCCTAATTTTTACTTTTTATAAGATTAAAAATTGATAATCGAGTAAGATCCGTGTCAAGGCTGCTGTAGATAAACTGTCACAAGCTTCATTTGCGATATTAAACCAAAAAAGTATTATTAAGTTACACTATATGCTCTTTGTCACGCCCAGCTCCGTCTGATCCTCGTGTGTGCCATGCCCACCTCGTTACCTGGTGTTTCTTCCTAATTGTTCTCACCTGTATCCTGTTAATCGTAGCTCTTCCTGTGTATTTAGTCCGCGTCTGAGTTAGTGTGAGTAGATCCGTCATTGATGTTTGTTGCCGTCAGCCTGTGTGTGCCCAATAAACCCTGTTTGCCTGCACTTCCTGGTTCGCCTGCTTCCCCGCCCACCGGATTGACGTTCATAACACTCTTAATAATAGATATTGCATTTTCATCTCATAACCATCACACCATGTGTCCTCAACAAAAACTATAAACATGAACCGGAAAGTGCTTAAATGAATTCTTTTATCTTATGAGTTTACCTTCAAAAGAAAAACTCATCCACATTCTGGAATGATGTACACCAGATTCCAAAGCACACCCTTGATATTAAAATACCGCCTGGTAAAGCAAATATAATTTACGTCTGTTATGGGTCATCTTGAGTGAATGTAAACAAAAGGTTCCCTAGAGATATTTTAATGTAAATTAAATATTGAATTCCAAATAAGCAGCAGTTAATTAAAGGCACAGCATGAGAACACTTGACCGAATGTGGGTACATAATTTAATAATAAAAACAGGTGCTTAATTCCCTTATATGGTCCCTGAGTTATTAACTCATTCAGTCAAACTTAGGGTGATTTATGAAATTAATGAGCATGGCCTGTAAGAAGGTCTTCTGTTTTGTAGGACCTTCGCAGACTTGTTGGTGTTTCTTGAGGAACATGAATGTCCTGAGGGACAGACATCAAACAAGGGCCAGAGTGGACTAAAGTAGACACTCATGGGCAAAAAATTGGGCCAAAGTAGACAGTAATGTTGTGCAATTTGGGTTTGGCCCTTTTCTTTGCCCGGGAATGTAAACTCCTCGACCATGTCAGCCATGACTTGGTTGGTGAAGCGTATTAAAGGAAGAGCTCGGTGTTATTTACAGTGCAAATTCAAGATGTGGTCAGACAATGTCTTCACTTCTAAGTCCGAGTAAAACTTGAAAGAGATGGATACTTTGGCTGAGTTCCATGATCACAGAAGCCTACTCAGAAACAGATCATAAAGGCAAATGAATTATCCTTCACTCTCTTCTTTACAATTAGACTACTACAGGTGTTCTACATACCAAAGGAGTACTACAGTCTGCAGCGGCATGGTTTTGGTTCACTCCACCCCTCGGAGAGGAAGGTGAACACCATTAAACACAAAGCCATTTATCCAAAGCCAGAGAATCTCCAGTGGAAGCCTCTAGCATGGCAGCCCTCCCATTCACGGGCAGTGAGCAGCCGTCGAGCAAGTCTGCAAACAAAGTAAATTGTGTTGCCATTGGCTTCCTCGTTCAACAGATCAGAACAAGAATCAGGACTAAAGTGTGAGACCACTATTAGCGATCATGGAATTTCCCATGAAGAAAACTGTGTTGAATCTCATCCAGTAGAGTTCTGTACACATTTAGAATCAATGCCAAAGGAAACAGAAGATGTTTTGGTGGCCCAACATCCTATCATAACACCATGTATTGTGGTTTCTTTTAGTTTGCCAGTAGACAGTTTTTTGTCAGTTATTTGATTTATTATTTTGTAATATGAATACAAAATGTACAAATATGTCGTTATTAACTTTATCATGGCTCTCCTGCTTGTCCACATGCATGCTTTGCCACTTTTAAAGCACCTCAGCAGTTACTGCATGTGTCTGTAATCCTTCTTGGCTTCAGCGATGCACCTGTTTATTCAAATTCCAAAGTGACCATTAAAAATGAGGCACACTGCGCATTTATCTTGCAGCGGTCAATCATTACCCTCCATCTGCCGTCGCTAAATCGTGGCCGCTTTAACAGGAATATTAAATTTCTTGTTTTCTTTGTTTACGATTCGGAGAGGGGAAAAAAAGGACAACAGTAAATCCTGTTCGCACTGACCGAATTCAGACTCAGCATATTTTGACCTGTTTTCTTTTTTTTTTTTTTTTGCCCGCATTGTTTATTCATGTAAGGTCGCATGAATTTATGCAACGCTGCTGCAGCAAGAAATATAATTCATGGAAGGGATTGTTGGTTGTCAGGTGCTCCGGAAATTACTCACATTTTTCTCACTTGGTAGCTCGTACCACACTTGGTTAGCCTGTCGTGCTGAAATACAGAGGCCGGCTTATGGCCTGTTACCAGGTTACAGACAGAATTGTGAGCTTCTCCCTCCATATTTCAGTGCCCGTCTGCAGATATGACCCCAAAGCCTGGTGTCTAAACGCAAATAAGATGAGAGGCGGGAGGGGGAAGAGGCTGCTTGTTTAGGGTTCACTTCAGGTACTGGTCATTCCGTTTCGCCGTTCTGCCCTTCAGTGAATGTGTGAGCGTGCCCGGCTCCCACGACCTTCCCATTCCTAAAAATGTAATTATGAGCCTCAGAAGGTGCTGCTGCAGACAAGGAATAAATCTGGGGACTGAAAATGGCACAAAGCGGCTGCAGTGACATACTTGCAGTAGCCAGTGCACCGTTCCTGTCCCGTTTCCAGTGCGACGAGTCACGCATGAGGAGAGGTCTGATGTGATAACATTTATATGTGCGTTTGCTAAAATCTTACAGTTCTGTAGTGTTTTAATTTTTCTATTTTAGTGCATTTTGATACATATTTATGCATTTATTTGTGTCATGGCTTGTTTTCCATATTTCTTCTTTCCATCAGATTTTCATATTGCAATCCCAGTTTTGAGCTTATCACTGGCTACTTTCCAAAAACCGATCAGTCTCTTCCGTAGAGGTCACACCCTCTGTCCCGTAAAAGAATTCCGAGACATATCTACAAGAGACAAAGACTGGTTTGTCTCTCAGAAGTTCACAGGTGACAATGGCAGACATTTCACCTCTCCCAGAAGTTCCAGGAGTCTCCCACAAATTGACAGCAGTTCCCTCTCACCCGCAAATGATGCACAATGTCCTGGAAATCTGTTCTTGCACTATTCAGCAGGTGGTGAAATTTGCAAGGTGTTTTACCGCCGCAACTCCTTCCCATTCAGTCGGCAAATTTTCCGCCACCCTCTAGCCCCAGTTAGCAAAATTTGCCGCCAACAGCGCCCAAAGCCCAGTATTTTTTTGCTATTGCAAAAAGCAAAGCTATTCCAGTTCTGGTACCAATAAAAATCTGAGGCATGGGGGGGGGGGGGATTACCAGCACCCCTCCTTCTGGTTGTCCGTTATCCAATTTGCTGAAATCAATGAACCTAAAATGGGATGTTTCGAGGAGCTGATGACTCTGACAGGTGTCCCACTATCTCTCATCACCGTAGGACAAGAACCCATGAACACTTGTCTCGCTGTGGACCTTTGAGAGAGTTGTTCCTGACTGGGCAGTTAGGAAGGAGCTGGAACTGGGCGGCCCAATCCCTCCCAGTACTAAGGCCCAATCCCAATACCCCCATTTAGCCCTACCCCTTAGCCCTACCTCTCCATTTTGCGCGTACCCGCGTAGGGTAGTGTTGTCCCATTTCTTTTGAGCAGCGATGGGGAGTGGTGTTCAGCCCTCAAGATAGCCCTCGAAATGGAGATTTTTCAGATGCTGACTCAAAACCGAGTGAAAGAAGAAAATTCCCACAATACATTGCAATACACAACAAGAAAAGAAAAGATGGCTAGCGGTATGGGGAAAGAAGCTCATATCTTTCTCATATCTAAATACGCTTGCAAAAAATAAAATTTTAGCGGAATATCTTAGTTTAATGTAAGTGAAACGGAGTATGAGGTTGAATTTTTCAAAAGCAATTTTCTGAAAATTGCTAATTCCGTGCGTAGAGACAGAGCAGTATCTCTAGTATTTATAGAAGAACCGAACAGGGGTGAGTTTCACAAAACCGTCGGAGAATTAAAAACGTATTTATTCAGAGAGAGAGCATTCAAAGTCCTTTTTATGTAGTTTTTTGGCTACGACACTTTTGGGAAACTCACCCCCGATTGTTTTCTGTGTTTTGTGCAATAGTCATCTAAGTGCATTATTCTACATCGTGCAATATGTAAAAGACATATTGCTTATGCAACATAAACTCATTGTTTATGCAAAACGTGTGCATGTTTTATAGAAATATTGCATGCAATATGCTTAATTTCAGATCTGTGTGCCATTGCCAAAGGAATGCTAATCCACAAATCAACAATGTCATAATAATTTTGTAATATTCTAGGGACACGTCAGTGGTATAATCATGTTGTAATGTTAAAGTGACTTGTCCGTGTTATAAGCGTGTTGTACTATTCCAGGGACTCCCGAGCAAACCAGGCAGCTCATAAGCGAGTGGGGTCCCGCTTCCTAGGTAAAGATTTCAAGCCCTACCCCTTGTGGCTACGATCTGTGAAGTCAACTTCGAAGGGAGGGCCCTCGAAATCTAGTGGTGGGGCTAAGGGAGGAGAAATGGGATTGGGCCTAAATCTCTCTGTCTGGGCAAGTGCCGTTCTCTCCATGTGGCGCAAAACACAGAGGTCAGTGAGAGTGATGCTAATCAAAGAGCCTTCGTGATAATCTTGCAGGTGGCCACGATTTATCGTGGCAGCCTGACATTTTCTGGAGAGTTTCATGGGTGTCATTTGCCGGCATAAACAAATACGGAACTAAGCCACACTGATCTTCCTGCAGCCCTTCCTCTACTTTTGCATCAGAGGAGCAACATTCGGCTCATTATATTAACCGATTTCATCAGAAAATGTCACATAACACACAGAATGACACAGGGTATAAATACCTCGCTTGAAACTTCATGCCTTTGTCTAAATCTATCTCAAGTACATCTTTTCCGGATTTGCTTTTACTTCTTTAGGTTTTTGAAATTCAAATGGAATTCAATATGTCTTAATTCACAGAACACAAAAGCAGGGTACCACCTAGGACCTGACAACCTTTAAATCATGCCCTGCTCCTCTGTGCTGTCTTCTCTCCTGCCAGTTAACCTGTTGGTCCATCAAAGCCATCAAAGGCAGGCCCATCAGGCTCTCCGGATAATTTGATCCATTATTTCGTTCTGCAGCTTTGAGCACTAGGGAAAATTCACTCGGCTAGACACAGCACAAGGCGACCAGACATTTCCCGGATACAAGGCGATGATTCCAGCCAACAAGGGCCAATTTCCTATTGTTTGGGTATGTTTATAAGAGGCAGGCAATGATACAGGACCTGGCTTAGAGACACAGCTCTCTAAATGAATTTTATCACATGGAATGTAGCTCTGGTGATCCCAATTTATTTTATTTTGATTGTTTTTCTTTTTTCTTTTGAAGCTGCAGAACAGCAGTGGGGGGAAAGTGTAGGGGAATAACTATTTTACAAATGTAACTGAAACATGATTGGACCCTCCTGTTTACGACACAACCTCGGCTGGGGGCTTATCACCTCTACTGCTGGGTTTTGTGAGTATGACTCGGTATTGCTTATCTCATAGATACATTGTTACAACTTTAATTGTCAACATTTCCATAATGTGCAGTGCCAGCCCCCTGACAGCCATTTTGGTTCCATGGCTCCGTTTCACTGCATGAAGGCAAAGATGAAAAAGCTGGTTGCTGGGACAACAGACACGTTGGTACACAGAACAATTAGGCTTTAATCAGAAATAACAATATCCAAAACTAAGACAAAACAAATGACAAAACTAAGGGTCTTCTGTTCTGCTCAGATGGGCAATATAATGAATTGCACGAGTGCTGTCTATACTCCAGAGTTACTTTATTTTATCAGTTATTTTTCCTAACTAAAGTGAAGACAATACATTTTTGCAAATTACGTTCAGCACATATGGCTAAATTAGATAGTAGTCAGTGAGGGATGCTTATATTTGTTGGTAATGAGTGTATTAACTCCTTAAACCATTTTCTGCTTCTGAAAATTATATTTTGAAAAGTCTGACTCATAAATCCCAGCCTGACTCTTGACATTTTAGTTGATCTATTTTCTGCAGCACATCTGTGGAAGACTTTAACCAAATTGCTAAGCTGAGACAGTTTTGTCCCTCAACCTGATAATCACTCTTGCAAATTCAATCTCGAATAAAAAAGAAAATGACCTGTTTTAGTTCCCTTCTTGTAAAAACTTCTGAGCAAACTTACAGTGGATAAATTTGCTTAATATTTAAAATTCACATCTTTGAGAAATACTGCTCAGTCGTTTAATCCTGCTGTGGCACCAAGACTGCACTAGATAGTTTTGTTACTGGGACAGCATCATCGTGGGATTATAGTGCCTCTTTGTACTTGCACTTCTGTCTCTAAGAGTTACTTTTGACACCATCACCGCTGTAGAGTACGCTCTTTAATGTACACAGTAATCCTGTTGATCATGATAGATCTGCTTTCTGATGCCTCAGATTCTATCCATCAGAAACCAGGACATTTTTGCTACTAAATTCAGTAAAATAGAATATCTTGTTCCCCAGAGTTAAGAGTTTGGGCCTTTAGTTTCTCCACAAAGAAAGCTCACCATCTGATGCCATTACCTGAGCAGAAATTGTGGCTGATTCATATTGCTGTGTTCTGCTGAAGATTTGTAGAAAGTCTTCTTCTGTATTTTGGAATAAACAAACAAACCATTAAAAGACAGCTAAACAAGCAGATGCAAACTAATTCAGATATCCTAGAATTATTGGTGATAAAAGTCTTATTGTGACAGTGTAAGTATCCATTAATAGAGATGCACACTCCTTAAAAAACATAGCACTGTCACTGACTGAGACTTATCATTTGGTTATCACATTATTTGCGCCATCAGAATCATATTTTCTTATTCATAAGCAAAGCTAAGGAACTAGTCCACGCCTTTGTTACTTTGTAGCCTGAGTGTGACTCACCATTCTGAGGCTGCTAAAACACCTCGCTACCTTTCAGCTCCTTAATACGCCTCTCCGATTAGAAAATCAGATCAGCCTAGATCTGCTCTGAGACTGAGAAGGAACCATAGTGATGAAGCGTTTCAGACCTGTGGGAACTTTCCAATCTCATCCTCATACATCATGTATGCATATATGCTTGCATCTGAATATATGCACCTCTAACATGACAACTAGCAAAAAAAAAAGTTTATGCTTGTACTCCTCCCCCAACACTAAACACTGGGAGACAAGCTCCTATGCTGAAACCTCAGAAAAGCCTTCTGTGTGTGTGTGTGTGTGTGTGTGTATGCTCTCTCATTTCTCCATTGTACATAAGGAAGATCTGTACTGCTCAGTTCAAAACAAATAAACAAACAAACAAAAACCACGGACTGTTCTCACATTTAAGTGTTGTACATAACATAGGTAAGAACTTAATTTCAAAATTGGTTTCTCATTCGGTGTAAATGCTTTGAACTTCAGTGAAACGTGTTTTTAACCTGCTAGAGAATTGTACTTAAAGTACAATTTCTACGGCATTTACCCAGTGAATTTGTTGTATTGCACCAGTAAATGGGTTGTGCTGACTGTAGGAGTGTTTTGTGCTGCATGATTTACTATTAATAATAAACTTCAGTGCCAAGGCACTGACTAGCAATGATGGGATGAGTGTGTCTGTGTCCGTGACAATATTGCACACTGAGGCATGACAAATAGGTATAATTGTAATGTGTACGGTGTTATTAACCCAAAAATACCAGGTTGTGACAATGATCTTATTGGCCTCCAGTTTTATCACTAGGTCAGTGTTAAACTGACCATAAGCTAAAGGTGGCACAATATTTTTGCACACAGTCATGTGTCACAAAAACATTTTTCAAAATGAAAAAAAGAAAAAAAAAACAATGAAACATAGATGCAACACACTCGAAGACATAAAAAAATGATGAAAAATATGTGAATATACCCACAAACACAAAAACATAAATATGCAGGGGAAAAAAAAACATTTATTAAAGAACAGGAAATGTATTTAAAGAATGGAGAAGATGTTCTGGTCTCTTCAGGGGTTTGCTTTTATGCTCTCAATTTGGGTCAGAAACTTGTGAATTTAGAGAAACAGTTAATCTACCATGCAAATGAACTCGTTTTACTGCAGAGCATGAAATCGCTGCTACCTTGAAACTGTCGTTTTTTTCTCATTATTAGGAAAACTAGATGGATAATTTAAATTGGGAGTGTACAAAGCCAAAGCAGAGCTATTGTCTTACTAGCAATTAGAATGCAAAAAATCTAATAAGAAAATCATCAGGCAACACAGGGTTATATACACCAGCATGGTTAATAACATCAATACCATTACATTGAACTAAATCCCAGGCAGGACTATGGTAATGGATTGTCCTGATTAGATTTGGGACATAACCCACAGGGTCAAGAACAGAGATAAAGGCAATTTTTAGTTGATTGCTATCACTGTCTACACAGGTAATAAAAAAACCCTCGCAATCAGAACCTCGGCTCCTAAGATTGTGAAGTCCGATAGGAATCCGCCAAACTCATTTAGGAAAAGAGGGGTTTGGACTTCACAATAAGTAAAGTAGGGCTAAACTTTAGCCCCAAAATTATGGCCCTGCCATAATGCACTTACAGCACAACCTTTGGAGATCAGGACTCATTTCAGAGGCAAGTCCATCTCCTGCACTCTTTTGGAGTCGATTTGATAAATGCTGGATTTTCCTCTGATCTGAGGCAAATCTGTTTGCATGCGTATAACTGAAAATGTCACGCTTTATTATTAATTATGATTATGTTTACAGGGTTACCCCTGATGGATTTTTTAAAAAAACTTTTATTTCTAGCAATTACTTGGGAGATTAAGTAATTAACACCTGTTTATATGCCATGCCTGGTGATCGAATGCACAGAAATTCTTGTTATACAATGATGACAACATTAGCCATTCTAGTGGATCTGCAGATATGGCACCATAGAAGACTATCCAAAAAAATGCTTTTGTACATTTGCTGCCTGGCTCCCGATGACAGAAGCAGCATATCATCATCCTCATCAAGTCCTCATTATTTTAAACCACATCATACCTCTGGCTAGGGCATCATTCGCCTGGAGCTAGTACACACTAGGATTCCCTACACTGCTGCAGTACAGGGAGGCATCAAAAGGGAATTCGTAATTATATCTGGTGTCCCAAATGTCAGAAGTGCAGTGGAATACTGAACATGTACTTTCATACTGAGATCATCCATTTACAATTTGATTATACCAGTTAAAACAGAAAAAATAAACTTTTTTCATTCGTTTTCTGCTTTGTTTTGGCAACTGATGACTCTCCGGTAAATCTGTTAAACTATGTCCTGTATGTTCTATAAGATGCTCATAACTCCCATCAGAGGCAGACCCTGACTCAACAGACCTGCTGTCAGGAAGCCCATCCGAGGCAG
>JAODJW010000040.1:9572141-9588223 GCA_026777045.1 Hyperopisus bebe | reverse complement strand
CAAATATTCAGGGGTTTTTTTTTATTTATTTTTTTTACCCAAAGATTATATTTGTTAGAAATGGCTTTAACCCAAATCACGAGTGAAACCTCATTCAAATTATTCCAATTAAAATTAGTTTTGAAACAGATCTTTATGTTCTGTAGCACCGCACACAGCTGTGCCTTTCCAGAGAGGCGTAAAAAGTAGCCCATTCATAAAAACCCATCCAGTACATCCATGTTTCACCGTGCCAGAGTGACGCTCTGGGCTGCTCTCAGCAAACTGCGAAGGCAGGAACAAACTCACAGAGGCGATTATCAAAGGCACCTGCAGGGCTCCGGCCGCAGGTCACGCTGACGACTCGCAGGCAATAACAGCTCTATTTTTTGACGAGCCGGCACATCCGCTTGACGTAATAAAATCTTAAGCTAATTAGCATGGTTCCCACCACCATCACCGGATGACGCATTAAAGGCAGATTGAGTGGGCAGATGTGTAAGTTTTGGGCTGATGGAGACGCGTAGCAGGTGTGAGGTGTTGCGTGGGAAGTCGGGGCCTGTAATCACGGTGCAGCCTTGTCACAAAGAGAGGAGATTTCTGATATCATGGCATAACAAGACCTCGAGCCGTGCTGCGGAATGGAGAGAGTATCACACACACGCTGCAGATCAACAAAGAGCCGTTCCCCCCCCCCCCTGAAATCTGCAGACATTACGAGATCTTTTTCAACTCTTCAGAAATCGATGACTGTTTCAAAACATCTATCCCAAACAACTTATTCAGATCGATTTCCTACGCGCCGGTGCTTTTGTTGTGTGAGGACCCACCCCAGCGATGCGTGAGATAGCAGGGTGTGTGTGTGTGTGTGTGTGTGTGTGTGTGTGTGTGTGTGTGTGTGTGTGTGTGTGTGCTGAGCACAAGGGAGCCGTTGCACACCAACTGCACAACATGCACTGATGCCTGCAGCAAAGATCTTTGCTTGTGCCGAAGATCACAGATTCCCTGCACGCAGCACCGGAGATAGCAAACATTATGTAGGTGGAACGCTGTCATCACACACCTCCAGGGCTATGGCTTTGTATCCTGTGTGTATATGTGTGTGTGTGTGTGCGTGTGTGTGTGCGTGTATGCATGAGTGTGTGTATGTATGCGTGTGTGTGCGTGTATGCATGAGTGTGTGTATGTATGCGTGTTTGTGTGTGCATGTGTGTGTGCGTGTATGCATGCGTGTGTGTGTGCGTGTATGCATGAGTGTGTGTATGTATGCGTGTGTGTGCGTGTATGCATGAGTGTGTGTATGTATGCGTGTGTGTGTATGCATGCGTGTGTGTGTGTGTGTTTGTATGCATGTGTGTGTGTGTGTGCGTGTTCTCCTCATGACCACAAGGGGCTCCTGCTGTACAGACAACTTTGTCACACTGGTACCGTGAGAACCATGAAGTGAAATTATCAAAAATAAAAACCTGTCATTTATACGTTAACGATCACACTAATTGCCCCAGAATGAAAAAAATGATACATCGTGTACCATCAGCCACACAGGTTTATCACACTTATTTTGATGTGCTGAATTTTATAAGTTAACAGTCTAAGGCACACATTCATAGCAATACAACTATAAAGCTTTATCTAAAAAAATTAGACAGTTTATTATTATTATTATTATTATTATTATTATTATTATTATTATTATTATTATTATTATTTGATGTTTTGATCGTGAATCTGAAATTATACCAGTGTATTGTTCAGCATTGGCTTGTAGCTTCTGCCAGTTTGCCGCAGAGAAGGTAACAGCAGACGTTACTTTACAGACGTTAATTCCCCTGGCAGCTGGGGGTATGGGACCTGGGCTCTGTGTGGTCTGAGCATGTAAAAGATCTCATTCCTGTCAAGTCTGTGATAGTAGCAGGAACTGTACCACAGCTGGGTTCTATCAGCCATCGTACTTTGGAGGTGACAAGCAGCAGCATTTGGAGGGAAGCCCCTAATGTTACTGTCACGCAATGTGTCACCATTGTCCTGTGTCACAAACTTCAGCTTATTAAGCAATATTCATATAATAAGGTTTTTTTTTTTTCTTTTCGCTCTTATTCTTTTGCTTTCTATCCTTCTTTGCTAATCACCTTGTCTTCACTTAACAGGACTGCTCCTTGTTCCCAAAATGATTTCAAGTAATGAGATAAAGAACACAAGAGCCACAAACTGGGACATTATTGTTATCAAATGGGCTTCTGTCTGGTGTCCTTGTTCCGAGTTTCTACATTACTGAAAGTCTTTTGTGTGACATCTTATAGATAATTACTCTTCTCTTTGAGAAAAAATCTGGGGGTGGCGGAGGCCTGCCAGATATCAGTTTAATTTTTTTTTTCCTTACTCACAAGCAACTGATATTTAACTTGATGTATTCAGGGTAAGAGAAAAATCGATCCATCCAAATACTTATCCATTACCGTGTTACTGCAAGTTTGGAGCGTTTCCCAGAAAGCATACAGCATGCGAGAGTAGGCCAGACAACCCCAAGACACACACCCACACCAAGAACACACACATGTGCATGTAACCAGCTCTGCATGGACTGTAAAGTGGAGTAAATCCACAAGGACTGGGGAGGAGGAGCAATTAACCATCATGCAAAGAGGGTCCATGGAAAACCACAACCTTTAAGGCATGATGCCACAAAACTGAGAGGCCTCTGCTCCCCCCAACAGAAGAGATCCTTCCCCCAGCCGTCTGATTAGCTTCTGCGGAGCGTGACATTTACAAACGCCACTTCTTCAAAAGAGGCCCCCGACAAAGGGACGAATGAGAGGCAATCATTGTCTCTGCAACCGAAACGCCGTCAATCTACTGCCAATTACCCGAGGTGTAATTCAGAACGCTTGTTTTTGTGTTCCTCTTACACGCTGTTTATTCTCTGCGACATCGCTCGAGGTCACCTTCCTCGCCAAATGCCACGGGCCTACCTCACAGCAAAGCCTCTGAGATGCCCTTTGCATTGAGTATTTATTAAGGTCTATCTCGACCCGGGAGTTGGGGAGCTCGGTGTTATACTGCTGCTCTGACATGAATCGCAGTGGCTCCCTGAAAAGAATACACCCTTAAAAGCACTTTCCAGGGCTTTCTCTCACAGACACACACACACAGTCACAGAGTTACACACACAGGGAGGCCTTTGCCCCACCTTCAGCAATGACCTGTGATTCCCCCATAAGAAACCGGCACGTTGGTCATGCTGGGAGGAGCACTGGACATGTGGAGCTGCTCACAAAGCTGGGATTAAAGCTCACTGCGTAAACGTTGCCCTGCCTGAGCCATTCAGCCAGCATAAGGGAGTCTGCCGCTCGGATGCCGTCTCCACATGGCTGCCCATCTCGACAATCGCCACGCTTGATGCCGTAATAATCATTCCGATCAGCTTAATCCAAATTCCATATTGCGGCCAGCAGATGCACATACGGTGCCACTATCGGGGGATAATGCAGCGGTTCGCCATCCGCGCTCCCACTGCGAACCAATCAGCTGTTCAAGCTTGACAGATGTCCCATAAAGCAAACAAACGGCACCTGCGTTTGTGAGAAATTTAACCCTCGGTCAAAGAGGACCCAACAGCAAGATAGCGGCCGGTGGCAGAACTCAGGCTGTGTGGCAATTCATTCCAGGCACAGGACAGCAACCCCTTCGAAACCCTATACTTGCAAAGCAGTTGCGTTGCGGTTTGCTGTGAGGAAAGACAGGTGGAACACATGCTGTACGTGTGATTACATTTACCATGCTAACGGAGGTCATATTTATCTGCCCATGTAAAGCGAGCACTCCCAGCACACCGTGTAATTCCCACCTGAAGGGCCAAAGATTTATTTACCTTTTCCTGTAAAGGATGCATGTTATCATAACAGCCGTGATGGTTGCTGTGAGATGTGCCTTCCTTTATTCTACATTTCCTGTAAATACATTGGCTCCTCTGTGGTGAAAATGATTCACAGTTTAATCCACCTGCCAGAATCTGCATCGAAATTTTATTGAATTTGATTGTCTTATGCAACAGTATAAAACGTGCCTATGAACTACATTTGAATAAAAGAAAATGATGTCAATTTGTTGGAATTTTTGTTACATGTATCTTTTACTTGGTTCACTTTATTTCTCTTTTTTTTCATCTAAGTTTAGCATACTGAGGGCTTTCAGTTGTGGTTGTCTTTTCTATTAAGACAGCTGAGGAGATGCTGAAGAACAGTCGAGAGGAACATGAAAAAAGGGCTGTGAGCGACTGGCTGGTTCTGCAGCTCTGGCCTGACTGGGCTGGGAATATAATACTGTGTGGCAGACTAATCCGCAGGCAGAGGACAGAATAGGCTGACCTTTAACCCACATTTACATCGGCAGCCTTGGGGGGGGGGGGGGGGTCTGCCACATTCGGAGATCCTGCAACTGAAGTGTCACATGTGCGTCTGATGGTGAAAAGATGACTTGGAAATGTTTCAAGGCAATTATTTCCTAAAACAAATAATTCACCCTGGAAAAGCAACTGGAAATGCCCAACTGGAAATGCCCAACTGGAATGCCGTCAGTGCGCTGCTCCTTGCTGTCAACAGGGGTGTTGCTAGAAATATTGGGCCCCATGAAAAGCATATTGAATTGGGCCCTCAATCCAGACCAATCCAAATATCTTGCAAATTTTTTAGGCCCGCCCAGAATCATCCTGTCTTTCCCTCTCTTTATGCATCTCTATGTGAAGCTTAAATGTTTTTAATTCTAGGTGTGCTTGGTGTGTCTGATAAAAAATGAAACCTCATAACATGTATAGATACTGATAGATTTTTCATTAGTCTGATCTATCTGTGGAATTCTCAAATAAATATGAAAGTCAGGGGATGTTCCTGGATTTAGTAAATCAAGAATGGGTTTGTGATCTGCAGTTTGAATGAATCTCTTTGAGTCTTTGTTTGTGTGTGTGTGTGTGTGTGTGTGTGTGTGTGTGTGTCTGTGGATTAAGTTTATATTTCATTGTGGGGACCAAATGTTCCCCACAATGTAATAAAAACCTGTCCATTTCTCAGGTGCCCACAAAGTTCTGTGAACTAAAAATGCCAAAAGTCATGAATTTCGTTTGGTGTCTTATGGTTAATGTTAGGTCTGGGTAGGGGTTAAGGTTGTCATTGTTGGGATTAGGGTTATGCCCTAAAGGTATAGATACCTTGTAAGTTTTTTTTTTTTTTTTTTGGGGGGTGGGGTAGGCAGGTAATGGCATCAAAGTTTCAGATCAGATCAGCACACCGTCTGTTCCTAACACATGACAACTTGTCCTCAGTGACCTTGCTTTCATGTTGCTGCCCATCCAATTCCAAATTACTCGGGAGCTTCAGTCCCATGGTCTTCTGGGTAATGTAGTTTTGAGATGCCTTTGACTAATTTCATTTTTAAGTGCATAATAGCAGCGGTTAATTATATCATTATATATTCTATTTCGTGTATGTATTGCTTAGTTTAGCTGATCTATTTATCTTTGTATCTCATTTTGGTAAACAGTGTTTTAAGAAAGGTGCTTTCTAAATAAATTTTACTTACTAAAAGGTTGTACACAGCTTCCTATTGTACAGAAATAAGAGGCGCCTAGGGTAAAGTGGAAGATTAAGGTATATTCCTGCCCCCCCACCTATATGCGTGCCGACCTGGCAGCCAAAGCCCGCAGGCTGGGGGGTTAGAGATGGACCTGCTCCAAGGTATTACCTCCCCGCAAAGGGCACCGCAGGGTAAGTAATTAAGTCATTATCTCTGTTGCCCTGCTTCTTCACTGGAGACCACTCTGGCTGGCAGCGCTTCAATTACGGCCACAGTCAGAATCTGTCCTGCTGGGACCACTGCTCTGTCTCCCAGAGTCCTTTGCTTCCCAAAACAAAAGCGAGAGCCGATTCTTTTCCGAAAGTGTTAGTGACGATAAATGGCCTGAATATCGACGGTGGATGCTGGCCTGATGACAATGATAAGCTACTACTTTTATTCATTTCTAAAAACCACGCTCTTCTTGAATGCAGTTTTTTCTTTGATGCGATGCTCTGAAGAACACATTAACGACGCCGTGGAATGAGGATGATATATATACTGAAAATCTTGCAGTGTCACCGTGGGCTCTTCAGAAATGATTTATTAAACCAAAGATCCTCTTTCCACACTGTTTCCAGTAGGCCATTATAAGGTTATATATGTAAATAATGTATGTTGCAGAAGTAAATGCTTAACTGTGATTTGTGGTTTTCTGCTCAGTAAGCAGCAGTCCTTCAAATAATCCAGTGTTTTTGTGAGATTCTAATTTAGATTAGCTTTGACCCAAGTGCACTTGTGAGCTCTCTTCCGGACCTGACTGTGAAAATTAATCATTCTAGTGAAGTGTGTAATCTGGGTAAATCTTCTGTTTTTCCTGTAAAGTAAGAAAAAAAAACATTGAGGAAAGAAGTCAACAGAAGTATATCTCATTATTAAAACGTTTCCCTAAGGCAGGCCATTCGGATATTAACCAAAGCCGTGAGTATTCTTCATGTTGTACATTGTGTTCCTGCATTAAATTTAATACTGAGAAGTATTATGTGTATGCATTGTCCTGGTTAATGTTTAGAGCTCTGCTAAATATATCCGTGTTTATATTCTTTCCGAACAGAGAAAGTTATGCACACTCCCACACTTTGTTTTCGTGCTGGAGACAATTAGCCATCCATCTCATGTCTTTCCAAGAAAATGTTCATCATTGCTTTTAGCAAAGCGTGTTTAAACCAGGCTAACTGAGTCCCCTTTGCTTCCCACCTCCTCGTTCCTCTGCCTCTGTGCCCTCTAATTTGGAAAATATATTTGGTCTGGGAATCATTGTCTCTCTTCGCGGTCATTTGGTTTATCTTACATCCCGCCTGCTCTCTCGGGGCATGCATTTTGAGTAAATAATTACGTTGTCTTCTTGGCTAGACCGGTCGGAGGTTTATGAGGCCTATCATATTCTTGTTTTCCCAGGCACATGTGATATGTATTGTATATGAAAATATATTTCCCCAGTTGCTGAAGAGCTTCTTGCCTCAATATTACGAGTGGAGGCTAATATTTTTATTCCATCGCCGTCTATTTCGATTAGCTTGACAGCAACAGAATACTTATTTAATCTAATTTCAATTTATTTTAAATGATATAACAAATTAAGCAAATACATACATGCATCTCTACATGGGAGGGATCCAGTAATGCACTGAGTATGAATAGAGCCTTAGTTTGCTGTGTTTGGATGCATTCGCATTTCCATTATTTAGCAGGTGCATTTGCCCAAAGTGACATACAACTGAGGCAAATAATACATTATAAGCATCCAGCTGTCAAGGAGTCAGATCGGCATAAGTGCAGCCAGGCTGAGCTTCCAGTGAGTGCTCAGGTACACGTGTAAGCAGGATTTGGGCAGGAGCTACACGCTGATTTCTAACAAAGCAAGACCCTAATAAGGCAGCAAATCAGCAGGCAAAGTGCAGTAGTAAAAAGGATACTTAGCACAGACATTTATTCTTTGGTACATTTCCGTATACTGGCATTTTGGCTGGGGTTTGGACGAAGAAAGTTGTGGGCATCGCTTTAAAGCTGGGTTAGGATGGCATTGACAGTGGATGGTGGCCTTTATGAGGTGACCAACCCACTAGAAAGAAAGGAAATCATCTCGGCACCCGTCATTCATGAGGAAAAAAAAAATCATACTTCCAGTCATCTCCTGAGCTAAAGGAGAGGCAATGCTAAATATTCGCTACCTTGGAAACAGGGGGTGCTCCCGCTCTGTGATCCATTAATAATGCCTTTAAGGAAATCTTCCTCCACGGCTTTCTGTTCATTGACCGAAGGCACACGTTGCTGCAGGCTTATCGAAAGCATCTGTGGCTATTGGCACTATCTGCTTTGCGCGGGTGGCAGGCTGGAGGACACAGGCTACCGCATTGTGTCGTCTGCCCCAGCGGCACCTCGCTCCCTCCGCTCGTTGCTCATCCCTGGCAGTCCCTGCGCACACAGTCACGGGTGGTCAGGAACAGGCAGTAGCAATTTGTTATCCCAGCTACATTCGAAAACCCTATCAATTACAAGGCCCTATGAAAATATATTTTATCTGAAGGGCTGTCATATAGCAATCCGGTTGTTTATCTTTGAGCGATATTTAGCGTTAAAAGGTCCCCGTTTCATCAAAGATTAGTGCACCGCCGCAAGAAAGGCGGCGAATCTCACCCAACTGCGCTCATGCGACCTCCATAGGCTCAATCCAGCCGGTTTCAGGCGTGGAATCAGTTTCGTCCTGCCAATAAACACGTTACATGCTGAATCTCCAGCCTTACGCTTCTCAGAAAAGGGATTTCAAAAGCACAGCTGCCCCTCATGGCTTGGCTCTTGATGAAGGCATCCCTAAACGTGCAATTAAATAGAAATTTCCCTCACCGATTTCCTGTCCCTCAAACAGATTAATTTGCCTGACATGGATTCAGAGGTGCCTCTGTGGAGCTGCCCCCTACTCCCCTAGTTCCATTTTCTTGATGATGCAGGTGTTTGCCCATAATACTGCCCTGGGACACGACCTCCATAAAGCCGATTCTCATGAACTATAACTGGGAATGTGATGGAACTGTCAGATCAACCCCCACATCCCTTTTCCAACAACAAATCTGACAACTGCTCTATTTTGCTTCCAATTTATTCGGAGAAAAGGTCTGGATGCCTTCTTTCCAGAAATATCCCGGCTCTCATGGCATTGCCATTAGATGTCTGTTTGTCTGGGTTTGTTGAAAGCATGCCCTTAATTTTTCAAAAATCTTACATACTATCATTATTATTGCCAGAAACATCGACTATATACTTGACGGCTGGCTTGTTACCCACACAGATATGAATGACTATTTCTTAGATGAATATATTATGTTTGACATTTATCAAAAAAGCATTTTTTATTCTAAATTCTAAATTATTCTAAATATAAGAATTAAGACAAAACACATACAGAACCAGATACTCAATCAGCAGAGAATGTCTGGTGTGTTTTACTTGAATTAAACAATTAGGATTCAGAAAACTGCCTATATAGTCTCTTTAGTTACTTTGTGATTTTGACGCAACAAAATGTAATTACACAGTTGGTGATTATAGAAATTCTGGCTCCGCATAGGGCCTCACCTACGTAGCTTCTTGCGTATAAAGTCTCTCACTAAACGTATTTGGTTCAGCTCTTAGGAAGTTTGCATCGGTGCCACCATGTGTCAGTTTGCTGTGCCGTCGGGGTTGAAGAATAGCCTGCCTGTTTTGCAGCGTTTATAACGAACAGTTAAAGAGCACATTCTGCATGCAGGATGCGCAGCCGGCTGAGGTATTCCTATTTTCATGAAAGCTTAAGAAGACACAGAGAGCTGCTTATACATCTTCCTGAAATGCTCGTCGAGCATAGCGGTTTGCTAGCGGCTGTCATCAATCCATTTCACAGATTCCCTTAAAGCAGGCAGAGATTGACAGCATGTGCTCCCGCCCAGCCTTATTGGGTTTCAATCCCATCCACTATGGGTTTCAAAGCCTCATTTCTCCTTGCCTCCAGCAGTACCACCTATAAGGTTTACAGTTTCACGTAAGTCAAACAGAGACACCACTCTTATGGACAGTGCTTACCTGTGTTACGGTGGCGCGGGATTTAGAATGTGTTGGGAAACCATCGTTCACCACCCCTGTACGCTGTTTCTCTGCATGCAGGTGAGCTTTGGTTTGTGCAGGGAATTCTGTTGGCACCTCGATTTCGCTTCGTGTGGACCTGCCTGCACACATGACTGAATGCAATGCTGGCTAACTCTGAGGCTGTATCCATGACTGTGGTCACACTGTTGAGGTTTCGACAAACCACAATCCACTTGTTATTCCTTCATTCCTATAAACCATCAGCCTGCCACATGGACACTCACAGAGAGACACGAGAAAAAACATACTGTAATTTCAAATGTAACAAGATCTAATTTTCTATGAGTTTAAAATACCTGACTTGAAAATTATATCATACATGCTGAAATATATATATTTTTTTACAATCAAACGCAAAAGTCACAAATGACGCAAATCACACAGCTACTAGTTATTTTTTTCCCTGGTCAATTATGGAGGGAAACACATTTAATATGACTGCAAGCACAGAAGCTCAGTTGAGATCATCGTTCCAACTTTTGTGCATGACGTTTCCTAGCATCTCATAATGGCTTGTTGTCATTAAATTAGTTGCACTCTGCGTCTGTCGTCAGGCAAGAGGGAGACTCGCGAATGGCAGGCAGGGCTAAGTGTCGGGTGGGAGCACGTGTCGCCGCCCTCGGATGGTTATTAAAGGTCAACCTAAGGCAGGCTTCACAACAAGGCCAAAAAATATGGATGTGAAAACAGAGACCTCACTGGGCATGTTTTCTTGGATGTTTGCATATGGTCACGCCAGAAAGGCCAGCTGTGGGTGAGCAGAATAAGGTCTGAAGGCTCAAGGGCACCACATATGCCGAAGGGGATGTTTGTCTGGGGCACAGACCTAAGAACGGCATCGCTGCAGAGAGCTCGTAGTTGTGGTCTTGCTGCATGTGAGCACACCTTCATTTACGGCCTGTGCTAACATTCCCGCTGTTGTTCTCCTTACTTGGGGCATATGCATCGTTGCATTTAGAGACAATTCGTACTCAACGAAATGCTTATTCACCTCGGTTTTATTTAGGTTTTTTTCCTTTTCCTGTAGAACCTTCTTCAATATACAGTACTTGCCTCCGAGTGTTTTGTAATGGATATCGCAACACAAACAATTAATGTCAGACGCAGAATTAGAATCCAAAGCTATTAATGCTTGGCAGTTTCTGAAGGAGTTTGGAAAAGCCAGAAACCAACAGAAAAGATCAAAACCAAGAGGAAGTAATTAAGTATGTGGGAAAAGCACCATTGGAGCAATATCTGGACACTCCTGCGCTCACCTGCGGTATTTAGACTCAAATGGCTGTGAGCCACAGAATGTTTTACCTGGCAGTTCTCTGTGAATGTAAAGGAATAATGCAAGATGAAAGAATAGCGCTAAATGTCTGGAGTCAGAAAAGCATGAGTACAGTCCAGACTTGGATAAGTAGAGACATGTTATTAATGCAAATATCACCTTTTAATGGAGACATTCAGTTAATCGCAATGAGAAACACTTAACATTAATTTACTTAAAAAAATAACAGGTTCTGATTATATTCACAGTTTAGGTTCCCACTCTTTGAAACTGTGAAGCTGAATATTCCTTGTTGTAATAAAGTTTTAGCAGGTTTTTAATGATATTCTAACTGGACTGTATCATTAAAAGCACTCACTGTTATTTGTCAGTTTAAGGAGCAGTGAGCAGAACCATGAACGTGGAGAAGGGGGAGAAATGTGGTCTGAAAAAGAGTGATCAGAGATAATGGGGAGGAGTAAACATGAAGCAAAGCAGAAAACCTTAGACTTGGCCAGTAGGGGGTGGTGTTTGACTCTGTGGGTTAAGACTCTGCGCCTGTGATCAGACGGTCGCCGACTCAAGCTCTGAGTCATTTTACGATTGGTCCCTTGAGTAAGGCCCTTAACCCCGATTGCTCGAAGGACTATCTGATCTAGGTCGCTTGGGGTAAAAGCGACTGCTAAAGCAATGCAAATGAAAGAAAATAAAATGGGTGCTGCAGCACAGAAGAGGATGGAGTCTGTGGAATATGTTTTATAGAACTGTTAACAAGGGACAGGAGACGTGCATGAATGGATTCATCACGTAATAACATCCTGCACTGGGATTGCCATGACCCCCCCACAGTACTACAGTCAGTAGCTATGCACCAGCTCTTAGAGTTGATTAGTAAATCATTTTCATTTTGTTGTTATTATGTCACAATAAGGTCTTTCCATTTTCTTTCCATTCAACATGAAGGGGAAAATGCATTCATTTTCCATCACAGTACAAAACAGAAGCTGTTTTAGATTTCATCAGGGTCGTTTCTTTTTTTAGTATTTAGTCTTTGGAAGGTCTTCAACATGTGTGGCATTTTAGGGGTTAAAAATGGGTCTTTCAGAGGTCCATGGAAAGTTCCAGAGATATCTGGATGCAAACTCTGTTTTCACAAAGTCCAGCTATTCCAATTATTTGGACCGCAGGGACAATCATCCCTATACTCTGTGCCGAGTCATTAAGTCAACCGAGCAGATCATTGGCCTTCAGCTGGCAGACATTGAGGGCATCTGTAACGATCGCCGCCTCCAGAGGGCCAACAGCATCACTGCAGGCCCAGCCCATCCCAGCCATGGTCTGTACGTCCACACAGGACCACACATGGCCACTTGCGGGAAGAGCTTCTTTCCCAGACCGAACGTTATCTGCCATCGCTGGCCTCTTCCTCCCACCATGGCCCAGCTACTGTCCACCACGGTACTACAGCACAGTCCAGTGCTACTGTAATATTATTCTGTGCAATAACCAGTATGATTCATCGGCTTTGTATTACTTATTGTCCAGCACTTTTATGCCATGTACTTTGTGGCATCCTGTCTAAATATCTGTTCTTTGTATTATTTCAGATGTAATGCGACACTCTTGCTCACTGCACTCCTGCTAAATCTAGCATCCAGTTCAATATCCAGACTCTTGCCTTACTTGAATCTTGACTGTAACTCTTGTACTTTGTGTAACTACTGTACAGTACTTTATCTATGTTGTGTTTGCATTCTTGTACTTTGATACATTTCTCTACCCTTATGCATGTGGATGTTAGTTTTTTGCATTAATGGAATCTGATGACCAATTTCGCTGCACTAATGTAACTACACTTGCACAGTGACAATAAAAATCCTTGATCCCTGATATTAGAAAATACGGAGCTATGTGTGACTCAGCGTTTGAATTCCGTGCCTCTGATTGGAAGGTCACCAATTCCAGTCCCAGAACCCACAGACCAATGGTGCTTTTGGGCCCCTGAGCGAGGCCCTTAACCCGAAGCTCCAGGGGTGCTGCACGCTAGCTGACCCTGTGCCGTGAGCCCCCCCCCCAAGCTTGCTGGCACCTGTATGGGTGCCTCTTGGAGAGTGAGATGAGGTCAGTGAACAATTTCCCCACAGGGATGAATAAACTATCACTACATTATATGCTATAAATGTTGGTTCTGTTTTAGGCTTTTTAACAAAGTCTTTAGCCTCAAGGAAATATTGCGTCATTCTGGAAAAGAAATGTTTACATTAAGTAACTGTATAATAAGTATTATTACTGTATTCTTAAAGCAGTCACTTTCACAGGCCATCTGGGCCAGTCATGAATATTTTTCTGTCCAGCCCAAATAAATAAATCCGGTTACCAGTACAATTCAAATGGAGACGGTCATCTTACAGTCCTCATGTTTGTTGCTATGGTCATTGTGGATCACAGATGTTCATCAAAATTCCAGGGATGGTGCTCGGAAGGTGATTCACTGTACATGAGCAGCCAGGCACATCTAAACTTCTACACCGGACTCGAAACGGGGGTGGCGAGATGTCCCAGCAGGACTATGAAGAATTGCTCTGCTACCCATTGCTGCAAATCTCTTCTGAGTTGTGCACACATGGGAAATGATACAGACTTTCATTTGTTTCTACATAATTCATTCAGACGTGGCCCATATTCTTAAATGGAATGTTGCTAAGTTTGTGGAAATGGATTGCACCCCTGCTATTGAGAACAAATACATGTTGATTTACAAAATGGACAAAAAAAATCAAAGACTGCCCATTTAATATCTATCTATCTGGCAGTCATTTGTCTGTCTATCTATTGTACAACCTGTTCTCTCATTCTCCTTTTTTTCTGCGATTCCTCCTTTCTGAAAGATGATAAATAGCCACACCCTGCAAAACGCAGATTCATTTACAGATGGACACTGCATGTCACACGCATGCACACAAAAATGCCCTGATGCGTTAAGTCCATTCATTACATTGCATGCACCGATCCATTACAGTAGCAAAATGATCTATTAATCATGGAAATGGCATAATAATGAAGCAAAGCAAGGTGTGTAACAGAGATAAAACCATGCAAGGTGCTGTCTATGCAGACAGCACTTTTGTGTGTGCGGTTTGTGTCTGTGTGCGTGTGTATGAATGTCTGATCGGTTATGTATATATTACATTGTGGGGAACAAACGTTCCCACAATGTGATAAAAATTTGTTATTTCGATGTGATCATTTTTTTAGTCCCCACAAAGGGAAACTCAGTTGTATAAAAATCTTTGAGTGTAATCAAAAAACTAAAAATACCAAAAGTCTTGTATTTTGTTTGGTTAGTTATGGCTAACTACTAACTACACATTCACACGGTTGTGTTCTGTGGAACTCTCTTTAGCTGAACATCTCTAGATTCTGATTGGTTGCTGCCAAACTGCATCATAGCTCATTATCATAAAGTTGACCGGACTTCATTTTGACGCTCTCACCACCCAAATTGCTCCTCGACGCCAGGTGATGCATCCTCCCATAGAGAATGAACAACATCCGGTCGCTGTGACGCTCTCCCATTCACACTGGGAATGCACGGTAAGGTTAGGGCTTAAGGTTGTCATTGTTGAGATTAGGGTTTTTCCCATAGAAATGAATGGAGAGTCCCCACAAAGATATACTTACAAACCTATGTGTGTCTGTGTGTTTGTGTGAGAGAGCATTAGTCTGTGCTGGACTGGCATCCCTTCCAGCAAGACTTTGTCCTAGGGCCCTGAGTATTAGCGGGCCCTATTTTTATCCTGCTTGCCACCGCAGCATTTATGCTATAAGTAGACCCCCAACAATAAGCCTCAGGGCCCCTAAATTCTGCTCTGACTTCCAGGGTGTGACCAGTGGTTTTCAGGAACAGGCCACAGGATAAAGAGTTATGGAGAAGCATTGATAGATGGTTCTTCAAGGATCTGTGAGTGATTAGAGAGTTACTGGGGACACGATGCTGTGGCTCCAGTTTGGCCTTTAGTTCAGAAGGGAAACTGGCCCCCAGATGCCGTAAAAATGGCCACCATGTAATTTCGTACTGGAGAGATGCTGACTGGCACATACCGCACTGTCTCTGTGGTCACTTTGTCTTCATGTAAGCGTTTGTGCTATGAATTGCTTTCCATGTGATTGTCTAAATTCAGCCTCAGGCATCAAGCATAACATCACAGACATTTCTTCCTTCCCGGCAATGCAAAACTCTGCCGCGCTGCTGCATTGATCTCCAGCTGTGGTGTGAAATCCACGCGCCCGTCCGTGGCCCATATACCCTGCATTCGACAGCGTTTATCCCCCTTTTTGGTCTGATTGAAAATTAAAGCGAAAACCGTTTCCTTGTTACAGAGATCCCTGCAATCGGTGGCCAATAAAAGGGATGGACAATTGGGTGACATCATTTGTTTATGTGCTCATTGTTCTGTGCGTTTTGTTGAAAAGGACATGATAGAGAGGGTCTGTTTCTGTGTGGGAAGGGGGATTTCAATGCATATATTGTCGTTCTGATATGTGCTTATTTGTGAATGATGACAAGCGCTGTCGCATTTTATTTTTGCAAATGCAATTTTGTGACCTGTGTTTAGCGTTTTACAAGAATAATATGCTGCTATTACCCTCCCCAAAAAGCACATCCTCAGTCAGAGCCCATGATTTAGTTTTGAGACCTTCGCATTAAATCTGCTTGTAATTTTACTGAACCCTCTCTCCTTTCACCGGGGTGTTAATATGTATAAACCGACATTTCATCCTGCAGAATTCCCTTCATTAGCTATTGTTCCCGTATCCAAGTCATGATGAATCGGCAGAACTCCTGCGGCTTTCTTCTGTCGATATGTTTTACCACCTGCATGGTGGGGTGGGGGGTGGGGGGATAGATAAACAATTAAATAATGAAACTCCCCACAAACGTGCCCTCTGTCAAGGGAGAGAGAATTTTAAATGTACCACTTTTTTTTTTTTAAGGGGGGTGGGGGGGCAAGTAAGAAGCCCTGACCTTGTCCTCCCACCACAGCAGGATTAATGGTAACTGCTCCTCATTCTCCTTCTTGGCACATGAGCCCCCAGTTCCAGCTCTCCAGCAGCCCAGTCTTGGCGG
>JAODJW010000040.1:9532184-9551368 GCA_026777045.1 Hyperopisus bebe | reverse complement strand
TATCCTGGAACCTGGAAAATGGTCCCCACAAAATGAAAAAAACACATTTCATTAAGTCCCCACAATAAAATATAAACATAATCCAGACACACACACATACAGAAATAGCTGCTACCAATTTGCAGTACAGAAGTTTCCCTGTCAGGTAATTCTGTCTGAAATAGCATGCCATCTGTGCATGGAATAAGTAAATAATTAAAAGTAAGTATTCAGGCTAAATAAAGTGAGAGAAGGGGGATGAAGAAGCACAGAAGTACAAGGAAAGCTGCAAACCCAAATATAATTCAAAATGACTTTTTCATAAAGCCTGTAATAGATATGCACTTTATAATGTGTTGGTGGAGTTTTTGAATTTTATTCAGATCTAAAATATCATCTTTCAATCTATATAGTACAAGATTCAGCATTAAATTTTTGGAGGGACGTTTGCAGGGCTGACCTTAGCATGACGAGGATTCTGCGTGGGGAAGGTGACAGTCTCCTAATGCTTTGTGCTTTGTTTGTGTTGGTTTGAATCCTGACTGGGTGTTGATGAAGTTTGTCTTTTTGTGGAAGAATCTTGGGTTAGGAAGATGAACAGATGAACACACTGACTTGGCAACAATAAACATGTTGACTAAAAAGGTTGCCCTTCTCAGGGACAGATCATTACCAGGCAGGCATGGAAGCGGCTTGACCCAATGATAAACAATTCTGGGGGACAAAAAACTGCGATGTGCCCTGCCTTACATCCGTTGTAGACTCGGGCACCCATTGACCTTGCACAAGACAAATGAAATGTAATGGAATGAATGAAGAGAACCGTGAGTGACATGAGTCTTAAGGTCATCTGACAGCAAGATTTTGAGCAATGTTACTGACCAATGTTGCTCTGGCACTTTCCCACTGATATTGGGCAAAAACAATTCTATCTGAAAAACGTTGATCTGCAGTGGGCAACTTTTCACAATCATCTAGATCCAGATGATTACATTGCCCACTACAGTGATTGTAGGTGCATAACATTATTTTTCAAGTAGCATTCTGAAAGATTTTCTTCTCTATTGTGCCCTATTATGCTCATTTTCACTGTTCATAATTTTATTCTTGGGGTCTACAAGAATAGAGCTACATGCTTCAGTGTTCCAAAAATTATCTTTCTCTTACTGTACATCTCTATTCAATTTGTCTATATCTCTGTCTCAAACATGGTATACAGCTTTAAGCCCCTCCCCCGATGAGCCTAGTGTGCTCTGATTGGTCAGCTTCTCCAACTGGTCAGCTTCTCCTATACGGTCAGCCTCTGTTCTGCAGCCTGCTGACAGATATTTGCAGATAGGTGGCCAATATGGATGGTGTTACGACGTGACCTCATGGAAGTAAAGGCTAGAATTCTGAGCATTGAGTAGGATGCTTTGCCAGGATGCATGAATGCCAGGAGGCACAGAGAGGGATTAATTTTCAGCCCAGGAATTTTATGCCCAATTGCAGCCCACTTTGCCTTTGTTCGGGAGAAACGTTGATAAATGAAGCCGCAGTTCAAGTCTTATTGTACCAATAAATTTATTGCTAACATTTCAAGAAGAAAATAGATAATAAATACCATATTGAACTGTTTAAGCAAAGAAATTTCACTGAAATCTATAAACTTGCGTAGTCAAATCTATGAGTTTGCATTTTCGAAAAGTACAGTAAATACAAATACAAAAGTTAAACATAAATATAAAAATGAAACATCAGTAAAGAATTATGGTCTATAAAACTCACATTATACCATTCTATAAAACTTGTTGTAACATGCTTTTTAATACAAATATGAACATGCTATTTGACCACAAAATATAGACTTTTTACTGGGCAATACTTAACAATTATGTCCAAAGAATAAATAATATTATATGGAAATAAAACACTGTATATTACATTGCTATAAAAAGAAAAAATCTGCACTTTTTTAGTCCCGCCTGATCTATGTTTAACATCCATCGTTTGAGAAACTTCCAGTGATTAGCAATGGCACGCGATTAGACGCGGCACCTCGGCAAACGCGCGCTGCGCTCAAGCGATCAGACAGTCGCACATGCTGCGCATTTGCAGAGCAATCGCTGTATATTGTGTGTGTGCGTGCGTGCGTGTGTTTGTGTGTGAAAACTCGGAACTCGCTGGTTAACATTCTAACGCGATGTTGTAGGATGATTTTGTTTCCGACTGGCTTAATTTTAAACCTGCCAAATGGTTTTGTTTCTGACAGGCACAGCAGCTAAGCGCCCTCCTGGGAATCCTCCCGTGTCTCTTAGCTGGCCACCCCGGGCCTGAGTGCCAGCCGTATATCTCGGGGCATTTACTGGAAATACTGCGGTTGAACTGCTTTTTGATGGGGCTGCTTTTTGATGTTTGTGTGTTCCAGTAATGTGTTCCCATGAAGACTCATCAGAATGACTCCATCCATCCATCCATCCACTTAATCCAAATAACTGTTAGGGTCCTTTTTAGAGTCACAGGTATTGTACTGTATAATTATATTATATTATATTATTATAAAGTACAGTCCAGTTTCACTTTAAACGATGTTATGCAACATTTTTGCCTGCAGTTTTGGAGAAAGAGGCCATTTCATTTCATTGGTACACTGTAAGTCCTTTACACATTTTTTGCTGACCTTTCCTGTACATGTCTCCTTTCCTGGAAGCATAATGGCAATTTTGCGCTGCTTCATCTTCCTGGACTCAACCCGGGTCCCTGCAGATGCACGTCTGGCGGAAAAGACTTCTCCACGGCCAGTCCAGAAGGAAATCGCCATCCTTGTACTCCGCCGGTCAGAGAAGCAAGACACAGGCTCCTCCGTCTGTACATTCCTGCTGCTGCTGCTTGATAACCACTCTAAATTTGTGCCATGTTACATTTCATTCATTCCTCTGTTGCTCTTGGCTTGCTTTACTACTCGAGGGTCACTGGGTACATAGATAATTCAGCACCGAAACTGTCCGAGTACAACTGCAGTCACCTTCATATCTGACTAGCAGTGTTAGTCAACAAAGAGCCACAGGAACAGCACAGCAGGAATGAAAACAAAGCTGAAAGCGACTCAAATAACAGACTTGCAAATTTATTGTTACAAAATAAAATTAATAGCTAGCTGAGGGGGAGAAATGAATGAATGATTGCAGCATTGTTGTGATTGTAAACCTAATATTTTTCTGAACAGTGTATCCATGGTGTTAATAAATGTGATATGGTAATTAGCTGGCTGGTTCTGAGAATGAAATGAAATGAAATGAAATGAGAAATCTTGTGAATGTGCTGAGACTATTGTAACAGATGTTACCATGTCTGTAATTTGTGGAGCGATTTTGCCCTTCCATCGAGCATTGAATGTATTTGTCCCCTCTGGGGTTGCCATACAAAATATGTGTATAAGTATTTAGTAAAGAGTTACATCTCTCTTCACTAATAAGTTGTGTTTGACTTGCATTGACTAGTTGTTCTGACGCCAAATGCTTGCTAACATTATCTTATGCTAGTGTGTGAAGACAGGAGGTCATTTATGTGCCAGGTACATGTCAGCTTAGGGAAGAGATCTTTCCATGCATCTCTATTCAACATCAATAACAAGGCTACATTAATAAACAAAACTGTTTCCCTCTTTCAGGACTGAACTTTTTTTTTGTTTTTTTTTTTTTTTGGGGGGGGGGGGGTGTTAAATATTGTGGTAACCAAACTGTCATATGGCATAAAAGATCGTTAAAGCCTACCATTCTGAAATTTTGACTCTGGGCTATTCTACAGAGTTAAGTTAAGTGTAGCGGGGTACTCGTTTCTGTTATGCATCACCGCAGCATAGATCGAGGAAACAGGAGCAAGAGTCTGAGAGTCGGGTAAACATGGGATTTAATTGCAGACACACACTCAGAACACAACACAATGTCCAGGACCGGATGGGGAAACATACTCGAACGTGGACTTAAATATACAGGACTAATTAACAACAACTAGACACAGCTGGGAACACCGAGATTCCACATGAGGTAAATGAGGGGGGCGTGGCACACGGGAGGATCAGACAAGCAGGGCATGACATGCTTCTGTCTTAATCAGTTCGCTACCCACAGCGTTGCTTGTGTAATTAGGAGTTTAACAGAAACCTTGGCAAATGAACAATGTAAGATTAATCTGTGCTGTCTTTTCAGATTAAGCGTTTTCTGATCGAGTAGTTTAAAGCTCTTTCTTGTTGTTGTTAGTGATGACAGCATCATCGTTCAATGTCCGTCTTTGTCAAATGATTTAAGGACCACTCTTTACCTTGGATACAATACTAGCTTTTCCTCTTTTTTCTACTTTCACCAGGGATTTGAACCTGTCATGGTTTAAGTCAAATCTCCAGGTTCTCATTCTTTGCATAAAAGCAAAAGGCAGTCAGACGCCTTGCAATTTAAACATGTATACTGCCCTGGCGCAGTTCGTCTGCCTTCCTCCGTAAAGTGAAATGCCGCTGTTTTAACATGCGGTGCCCCGCCCTCCTACCTTTTATCTGGCAACCTGGAGCCAGAGGGAGCCAGTTTTCCGCTAGGCCCTGCTCCTCAGGTAGGAAAGAAGGGCATAATTTCACTGCAAAGATATTTGAATTATTCATACTTAATGGTGTTTTTTACCCTTGGACTAAACACACATACACACACACACACAAAGAAGCAGAACAACTAAGCCACTCCCGGTGTCTTAAAATCAATTAGGGTCTCCCCTTATGTGAGGGGGGTATACTGTAGGAATTCTGCTGTGGATCTATAAGCCTGGGCCTGATGCTAAGGAAGCTGGCATCTGGAAGAACTGTAGTGAAGATCATGCTAGCATTTAAAAAAAAACAAAAAAAAAAAACTTTCACCTAATCCCCACCTTCCCTGGGAAGTTCAGTCGCCAATAGCGAGAAGGATCAGACAAGCGAGGGCCGCCGGTGTGGGGAAATGGCCTGTGACGTGCTTCAGCAAATCAGCCCTGCGATACCATCGTTCCGCCGTCTTATCTCCTAAAGCTGCCACAGTTGCCCCCTTCTGTCTCTGTAATAGAGACCGTTTGTCACACGCTGATCCGCTACACTCTCCCGGCTTTCCGAGAGATCCGACAACAAATGTTTACTCTCGGTTCATATCCAGCTTTTTATTTTGCTGGCTCTCAGCACTGGGTCGACAACCCGCGACCCGCAGGGGGCCGCCGTATCCCTTGGAGCTCTGTGGCAGTTTACTGCATCGCCCTGCGTTTGGGGGGGGGGGGGCATGGGCTGCAGCTGGGGTTATGGAGCAGAGAGTTTTAGCTGCACCATAGGCTTTTCCCTCCATGGGGGCTCATCACAGGCTTTTGAGGATGTGCTCCCTGGGCACTTTACATTATATGGGAGCGGCACCTGTGCAAGTCCAAAGAAAGTTCAAAATGAGTGAGTATTAGAGGCAAAGACGGCAGTGTGTCACAGACCAAAATGAGTGAGTATAAGAGGCAAAGAGGGCAGTGTGTCACAGACCAAAATGAATGAGTGTTAGAGGCAAAGAGGGGAGTGTGTCAGAGACCAAAATGAGTGAGTAGTAGAGGCAAAGAGGGGGTTTGTGTCAGAGCTCAAAATGAGTGTGTATTAGAGGCAAAGAGGGGAGTGTGTCAGAGACCAAAATGAGGGAGTATTAGAGGCAAAGAGGGCAGTGTGTCACAGACCAAAATGAGTGCGTATTAGAGGCAAAGAGGGCAGTGTATTAGAGGCAAAGAGGGGGGTGTGTCAGATCCCATAACGAGTGAGTGTTAGAAGCAAAAGGGGGATGTCCAAGCCCCAAATAAATGTGTATTAGAGGCAAAGAAGGGGGTGTGTCCCTATGTCCATAATGAATAAGTATTAGAGGCAAATAGTGTATCAGAGCTCACACTGAGTGAGTACTAGAGGCAGAGAAGGGTGTGAGCCAGAGGTCAAAATGAATGTGTAAAAGCATTCAAAGGGGTGTATTTGAGGTCCACAGGAAGCTGTGTCAGAGGTCATGTGGAGGCAGCATTACAGGCCCCATGGAGTGTGTATTAAAGGAGCCTGCAGCCTCTGAACCTGATACCACCTGACATTCTAGGGGGTGGGGGGACAGGGCACAAAAGGCAAGATAGTTATAAAGATAAGAGAACATGATGACAAATGTAACAAAGAGAAAACACTCTGACCTGTCATCTGGGCACTGTCCCTTCAAGCTGACATTCTCCAAATTAAGATCAAATTGGCATGTCAATGCTTCCTTCATGCCAGACTGCCGAGGGAAAGGCGGAGACACACGCGGGCGCTCCGGTGTGCTAAGCTAACCGTGACCGCTGCTCCACCAGTGGAACGGAAATCTGGTGGCCTGTCAGGGTGTTCAGTAGCCCAGCACCAAACTTTTTCCATACCTACTCGTCCTATTCAGGGTTGTGGGGGTCCAGATATGTTTGTATTCATATCTTTATGGGAACCATCTATTAACTTCTATGGGCTTAACGTAAACCCCAGCAATGACAACCTTAACACCTACCCAGCACTAACCTTAACCATAAGTAATGACAAAAAATACATGAGGCATATGTGGGTTTTTGATTGCATTCAAATGCAGTTGAGTTTACCTTTGTAGAGACCAAAAAATGGACAAGGACAAAATAAGTTTTTTTTTATCACAATGTGGGGATATTTGGTCCCCACAATATAATATCTACATGCCCACACACACATTGTCCACACACATTCACACCCCCTTATCTGGACATTACATAATTATACCCATACATCTCACTTACCTGCTACAGGTCCGAGGTCAATATGGAATCCAGTCCAATTCACCATATCGCATGTTTAGGACTGTTGGAGAAAACAGGAGTACCTACACAAAACCCACACAAACACAGGGAAAGCACAAGAACTCATACCAAACTGCAGGTGGGATTCGAACCCCCGGCCACTCACTCGACTGTCCCTCTCGACCATCTCTGTATCTGATAGAGAAATGGGCACTCGCGTGGTTGGGGTCTCACCGCTTGGCTATATATGAACCGAGAACCACGGCGTATCTGATTGCACAACACATGAGGCGCTTTTCACACTATTCCCAAATTCTGAGAGGGACGTCAACACAGCACGTTCAATGAGAAGAAGATAGCTGGCGTCTTGAGATAACAGCTGCAGTTATTAGGTGCCGGTTGAGCGGTCTGCTAGACCCCATTTATGTCTGTTATCTCTGTGGGGCCCCAGGAACTGCCTGGGCTGGCCGGCCCAGACTCTGGAGCTAATTCTTGCTCATATTTGGTTGATTAAAGGGCCATTGAGTGGCACTGTCTCCTCCCAGATGCCCCGGCCAAAGTCTGTGAGCCAGGTTGCATCTCCATGGCAACGGAAGAGGCACACTCAGACTTGTTTACCATAAACTGTTCCCCTCTGTAGTGAAACAGACAGGCATGCGCGGAGTCAGAGGGCCATGACATGAATTTCCTCCACATCCGATCACATTTTCTCCTTCCACTTTCTTCAGTCGCCTTCTCTTTCAGATGTCCGCCAGCCTGTCAGGGCCCCCGTGCAGCCGCTTGACCTGAGTTGGGGGGGGGCAGCCAGCTGTGCACCCTCGAATGTTTACCCAGCTTCCAGGGTGTCTCAGAAAACTAGGAGCCAGCCTCTGATTTCTGTCTCGGGTGCAGAAAAGAGAAACGGCATCAGAAGAGCTGGACTGAAAAGGAATGAAGAAAGCGCCAAGAAATAAAATGCAAGTCTGAGTGTAAACATCACGGAGGACGAAGAATGGGGGGAAATAGAGAGAGATAAGCGATGTCTGAGGAAGGTGCTTGGATACATGCAGCTTTGAGATATTGGTGCCTTATTGGTTTGGCAGCTTCAGTTTTCTTGGATGTTTTATTCACTGATACGAACGCAGTACGCAAATTTATGTTTTTCCTTTGCATGAAAAAAGCTAATGTGATGGATAAATATATACACAAATAAAACTAAAGCATAAAAAACAGTAATATTTTATGCACATCCTGAAAAAAAAATAAATGTCAAAAATGTGTCTGATGTTTGAAAATATGGTTGCCTGTGGTCTCCAATGAGTGACGTTGAACAGATTTATTTTTTTATTCGAAGCAGAAACAGCCAGGAGTGTGACACTCAAGAAAAAACCAAGAAGTCACACTGGAGAGGTTATAGCTGGCCTAGGAGCACCTGCGGTCCCCCAGAAGGAGACAGAGTCTGTGGGCCTGCTGTTGAGTCTGGAGAGACCTGCTCAGCATGCTGCCACCAGCACCCTGAGGCCAGAGGAGAAGATGGACCTAAGGGTTAGGATTAGAGTTAGGGTTAGGGCTGTCTTAGTGATTATGGTTAGGATTAGGGTGGTCTTAATGATTAAGGCTAAGGTTGGGGTTAGGGTTGGCTGTAAGCAATGCCAGTGGAAAAAATATCCACTCAACACTTTATTTCACAGGTGCTGCATGCAAAGCTGTTACATGTCTTTGCTAAACGTTCATTTGTCTACATTCTTGGTTGTTTGTTACTTTTCCTTATGACTAATTATCTGATGTATTTACTGAACTTACTTAATTCAAATTAGTACATAATACCATAAAGAACCTTTGCCTTGTCATGGCAACAGACACACCAAATTTGGGGGTTGTGGCTGCAACGACAGGGAAACATGCAGTCACGATGGGCGAAACTGCACCCCCACAGTCCTGTAATGGGTGATTATCTTAGAAATACTATGGCATCAACGTGAGTTGACATGCTGTTTATTTATGAGTGACACCTCCTAGAATCACACTTCTCATTGACCTCCGCGTATCTTGATAAATTATACGTTTCTGAGGGTGCCTCTCATACACAGACAAAACACACACTGCTTACAGTGTGCCAGCGAAAATGGAAGGGAACCACAGGGTGGGTTTGGGCATGTAATGATGTTAAAAGTTGACAAATGTTAGGGGACATAAGTGGAATGGATCATTTAGCCCCCTGGGTGGGTAAAATTTTGCTTCCCCAAACCCGCCTCAGCAAGCGTGCCCAACTGACAGTGTTGTACAGTTCGTGTTGAGCAAAGGAGAACGGACAGCCGGGCACAGACCGGATTACTGCAGCTTTTAATTAAGCGGCAGAAAGCCGGTAATGACATGGAACCGTGACAGAGTGAGAAAAAACAGACGGTAAGATGCATGTTTAGCTACCTTGTGACAGAGGGGTGAGCGAAAGCACAGGAAGTGATTGTTTTTATAGCAGGCTGACCTTGAGCTCATCCTGGGCTCCCTTCTCTACATCTGCGTGTAATGAGGGTGAACGGCCTGCCAACAGCCAGAGCGCAAGCACAGGAAAGATGGAGTGATTTGTCGCCGCTCCTAATTGAGTGATTGGCTGAAACCCTGGCCATCCATTAGAAAGCAAACCTGTGCTCAATGAGGCCCGTTCATCACAGGGGCGGAGCCCCACCAGCCTCATTCTCTGTCATTGCACCACCTGGAAAAGGTGAGATATCCGGCCCTTTAAATGGGCAACGTGTGATAGTCCGGAAGGCCTATCGGGCATAAAGGCAGTGTGCATCACTGCCTTAACAATGAAAATTAGGCAGAGGGGGGGCACATAATCAGCTCAATGTGCTATACTGACCTAGAACACTTAACCCCCATTTGAGAAGCTGTGGGCCGGCGATCGATCGGCCTGCTGAGTTTTCTTCATCCAGATTCCTATCCCTGTGCCCTGGTCCTCTGGGTGCCTGGGGCGGGGGGGTTGCATCTCGTGTGGTGGAGCAGATAACTGGCACCCCAGGCAGTGACAGCTGATGGGACCAGACTGTGCTTAGCGCCCCACGCAAAGAGTGCCGGACATAGAGAGAAGTCCTAGCATTACTGGGGCTGACCGCATAGCGTTACTTAATGCTCTCCATCATGTTGCATGCAAGTAAGTTCCAGTGCTGCAGTGAAGCTGCACCTGGGGATGATCAACTGGCTGGCAGCAATGTCATCTCTCGCTTATTGCTGCGGTTGCATTTCAGGTACTCTTAATTTCATGGCCGCATTGGGTTTATTTATATATCACATCACAGTTGCATGTGGCGTGTTTCGCCGGGAAGACACAGACAGTGGAGAGAGTCACAAAGCCTAATGAGGGCCCTGTGGCCTTAACCACAATGCAGAATATCTCTCACGAAATAAAACACACGGCAGGTTTTGCATCGGATCGTCTTGCACCATGTTCAGGCTCCAAAGCTAGGTCAAATCCCGTGACAGCAACAGAGAAATGCGGATTTACTTTGCGATTCCGGACCGCTTCGGCAAACAGGAAGTGGAGCGAGCTGCTGCGGAGAGATGTAGATTTCAGGGAGCTGCCAGCTGGTGCAGATCGACTGTGCTGTGCGCCACATCCTTGAAATTGCCACCCCACCCCCGGCCTTCGTCTCATACACCGGGGACCGAGAAAAGACAAGGGATGCGGATGCACTCTCACCCTCTCCCGAGAAGCTTCCGGAGCAGGCCGACGGCTTTTCGCCGGGGTTAATACCTTCTCATTGTGCCGCTTTCGTTAGCGTGGCGTTCAACAATAACAATGATGGCAGCTGGGAAAATAAGCTCTGCCTGCGTCGGGTCCCCTCTGAGCTCCCAGATAATGAAACGCTGTCAGGGTCCACTAAACACGGGCGCCGGCGGACACCTCCACGGCACCGCGCCTGCCAGGGGAACGGAACTGGGTCAGCGCTGGAGCGCCAGTTCCCGCCATCACTGGAGTTTAGCCCCATTCCACACGGGAGAAGAGAGCGAGGCAGAATCGCGACATGTGCTGGGGGATCTCGATAGGATGCGTGCAAGGTGAAATGGAGGGCCGCGGTAACCACGGCGATGGACGCAATAGCCTTTCACTTTCATAAAGGAAACAAACAACTAATATATATTAATATTTATTATTGTTTATCCCCTGCCCCTGTTAGAAGATGGATGGGCTGTCATTTATTTCCTTAGTGGGTAACACTGTGACTCTTCAAGGGCCGTGGATTTCATTCCTGACCCCAGCTCTGTGCGTGTGTGTGTGTAGGGGGGGGTCTTCACATTAGGTCAACTGTAGTCTCCAGATCCTCCATACCCATGTCCTTGGACCTGCATGCAGTCGGGGGTGTCCCCTACCCTGTCCTTTGCGGATAGGCTCCAACATCACTTTGACCCGGTATTGCAGAATCGTATAGAAAATGGATGGACATTGTCATGTGATCTTGCACGAATAGTATATATGTTTTAGTGCAGAACATCCACATTGGACTGTTCTGGGTGTTTGACCTAACATCACCAGGCTGGGTGCTGGTGACGACACTGTGGGCTAATTTGAAGAAGACTTCACGCCTGGCTGATTCACTAATAGCACTTATTTAACTGAGGGATTTGTGGTGTAATTAGATGATGATTCCCGTCTCTCTGCCCGTTTTAATTAGGGGTCCACAAAAAAGTCCCAGGCATGTAGATGGAGGGACAACCTGTGCCACTGAATTTACGTGCCGTGTAGAGTTCCCTGGCTTAGACACGGGGAGCTGGGTTTCATTCACCAAACCCCCCGTGACAGTTTGAGGTCTTTCTGTGTTATGCTGTTCCCAAAAACGACACTAAATTTAGCATCTCGCGACAGTTATAATTAAATTCGGGCGCGTGTGTCGCTGCAGAAATAGCAGAGGAGGATTCACAGAGAGCGGTGCGCTTGTGTGGTTCTGGGGCTCCAGGGGACATAAGCAGACCTTCTCATGGACATTAGCAGCCCACCATGGCAGCTACATCTCCAGCCAGCTGGACATGCGCCTCGTGGGGTGAGACTGAGAGGAAGTTCTCGTTCCCCTGGGGTCATTATATCACTGCCAGCGTGGGCCCTATCTACTCCACCGCTGAGACCGAAATCCACCCACAGGAGGATGCCCAAATGCCCAGGAGGGCAAGAAACAGACGGCGTGCAGTGAGGCGTCCCGATGCCACAGGGAGGCCCTAGCCTATCACAGCTTTTCAGCCCAGTGAGACACACGCGTGTTGCATGTTCCCGGCAGCGAGGGCTGGATGGAGGGGTGCCAAAAAAAGCTGAATGTTAATAAGCAGGATTGAGCTCTCGGAAGGAATGAAACAAAGCCAGCCCTGCTACCTTAAAGAGGCACTCCAAATTAAAGACAGCTGGGGCTCGCCACCCGGACGGCATCTTCCGGAAAATGCTGAAAGTGTCGCTGAAGGTCAGCGGCACGGAGAGGCACGGCTGGTCTGCGATCGATAATGCTTTCTGTCCCAGCCAAAAAGGCTGTAGATAACCATTAGTGACCCTCATGTAGTCCTACAGTACATCACAGCTAAACGCCTTTGTGATAAAGAGAAATGCAATCACACTCATCCTACTCAGCTGCTAATCTTAACCACCACTAATTAGCAAGCAAATCCACTCCTCCAGGGAATAATGATCCGATTTATGCTGATTAATAGTCCAAAACATGTATTTAAGTATTTATTTACTTTTCAGAAATCAACTACTACAACTGTAATTTTTATTCCAAACAGATCAGTTGCTCTTACTCCGCAACTGCCGTAGTCGAGCTATGAATAGGTAATGATGCAGGATAACGGGAGATGAAGGACACTTTATTGTGTGGAATTATCCATGAATAAGCAGCTTTACTGCATTTTTTTATTGGTAATTTTATGCAAAATGACTATATCCATCTTGAGAAAATACATTCACATAAGACTGAGATTGGCGATGTTGCCTTTTATGAAGGAAATGCTGAGCTTCTCTTAGCAGACAGGTGAGCGATCCTCACGTCGTGCTGTTTGTGTTTTGGAAGCAGGACCTATTCAGACGCCGGTGCTCTCCGCCTTTATGAGGAGGCCAAACTGTGAAACTAATCTGCACGCCGGAAGAAAATCTCCTATCAGTCCAACAGCAAAGTCCTTAAATAAAGATGGATTTATTCTAATCCTCATTTCTCTTCATTAATCCCTTATTGCGTTGTAGGTAGTGTTTGAGATTGCTAGTCAGCTTCCAATAAAGCTGATTTTTATCTCTGTATTTGCCTCCCATCTCCTTAGATCGTCTGTCTCCTGCTGAGGAGGATTAATTCGTTGAACGCCCCTGCACCTGCAGCCTGTCCTCTGCGCTGTATTTTTTTATTACTCTGCTGTCGCCGTGTTCTTAAACTTCTTAATTTGTCCTCACCTCGTTCCCTCGAGTGACACGCTCCTTCCAAAGATTCCATCCGTCCGCTCGCTCGCCTCCTTAAAGACCCAGCATTTCTCCTGCCTCTCACGCTCATGTTGGACATCTTCATTCCGCATTGTCATTGGCCTCCTACCATGCCACGTGGCTCTTAGTCGTTCATGTGGACGTCTATGAGATATCAATGATTTACCTGTTAAGATGATAAATAATGAAACTCCCAGCACTGGTGGTCTTTCTGTAAAGGGTATAGGTCATATTGCTTAGGACAGGATCTAAGGTTGACATGTGGGCTGTAACCTGATGTGAATTTCTGGGCTTACCTGGTAGAGATCTTTGCCTTTTCATCCTCGCCTGCTTTCCATCGCCAAAGTTGAGGATCATACAGAATTCCCTGATGCAGCCCTGCCTTGCAATAGGCTTCCAGGTGGTTTGCCTCTGTGACTTTCCTGGGCTTCTGCTGCCGTCTGTGCCGATTCTCCTCAGGCTTACGAGCTGATAAAGCGGGTCCCTGGAAGCTTAGCCCCGCCACTTGGGGTGGGAGATACAAGCCCAGCAATAGGTACAGAGGCTTCATGCCAGCCGAGTGTGAATATTTACAGAATTTCAGGTGGCTGGCTCGATTTATTTTTCACCAGACAAAGACACGGCAGAACCCAATAGCTACGTGCACAAGGAAGTCACCTGAGGTTAAAAAGAATGCTGGCTTCATCAAGATGGGTTTGAGGAACAGGTGATACGGAAACAATGTTTATCATGTGCTTTCCCACATACCGCAGACGCGTAAGAGCGACGGCCCGTGAGCTACGAAGCCAGGCTAATACCTTGAGTGCTCCGGCTCCATGCACGCCCATTACTCATCTCGTCCTTAATATGCTGAAATCTAGAGAGCCAATTCTTGATAATTATCACAGAATCCTTTATGCCAGGATCCATCGGCATAGGAATTCAATTACCGGGATTGGTTTCAGGGCAGGAACGAAATATACCCCCTCCTCCCTCTGCCCCGTTATCCTAAAAGCACTGAAAAGGAAGGAAGACTCCTCACTGACTCCGCTGACTCATTTCACTAATAAACGGATTTATCTAGTAAATTAAATATTGGTGTTTACATCAACGTATCAGTAATTAATTAGAATCTTTTCTAGTCATTTAGTTTTGGGCACCATGCTACTTATTTACACACATATTGTAATGGGGAATCTTCTAGAAGCTTGGATCCAGACGCAGAGCAGACAGAGAGAGATGGAAATCGGAGTCGAAGGTACAAGCCGAGGTGGATAAACCAGGTCGGGCGGTCTCGGGGTTGCAGGGAAAGGCAGGCACTCGTGCAGATACAGGGAAGCAGAGACAAACACCTGCACTGAGCAGGGCAATCGGGGAAACTTGCTCACCAAGAAGAAGGGATCAGAAGCAACGTTCGTCAACTGTGCATGAGACAATTCCTCGCATGGAAGGACCAGGCTTGACTGGGTAAGTAGGCTAATCAATTAGTGAAACTAAAACCAGAATGACTTACAGCTGTTCAGAGTTCCGAGGAACGTGAACGGCTGAGGGGGCGTGGCTACCGTGAAGGTGGGGGGCGGAGCTTTACACCTAAGGTTACTGTCATGCCTGTATTAACCCCTGAATCCATTTGACCACGCCCAGTCAGTTCCTGCTCCACTTCACCTGTAGAGCTTCAACTTGGTGACCTGGCCCTTATTAAAAGAACCTTGTTTATCAATTACTCTTTGTGTGGTATCGATCGTTTGCATCTTACTGGCCTGTTTCTGTGTCTGACTCCTGCCTGATTTCCCAGTTTCCAAGCTCTTCCTGTTGTGTCTCTGGTGCTTTTCCTTTTTGGCACTGTGACATTCACGCTGCTTTAGGATTACGGATTTTGGAATACGATTTACACCTGGTTTTCTTCTTTGGGTCTTCAACCCATCGCCTAGCCAAGTTTGGGATACACCTGGTCCCTCCACAGTGGTCATATGACTCCTGACATTTTATCATGATTTCCATAACCTTGGTGGCACGGCACAGTAAATTGCCAAGCCATATAAGGGGGCATGTCGGGGGGCGGAGGGGGGGTTGGTTGCTGAGTACCTGGCTCTTTAGCCCGAATGATTGACAGGTTCTGAGTATGATCACTTTAAAATTTACTGACACCCAGTCAAGCACCTGCCCCTCAAAAAAGACTCTGCATGGCACCACGAAAGAAAAAAAAAACTAAACATCTACTGCCCACCTTTGCAGTGCTATAAAGGACAACATTTATGCTTTGATTCACGGTGAGAAATCCTGAGGTTTGACATGTTGAATCATACGAGGACACCGTTCATGACATACAATCCCTTTTTCATTTAAGTACTTTGTTGTGAAAAATAAGTCTTTTCTATCTCCGTCCTCATGCTACACAGCTGTTAAATAGCATCACAATCTCGCGCCGGTGCTGGTGGGGCGTGCTGCTGATGAAGCTGCACATAGACGCATTTAGGGAGGGATATGTCGCCTGATTATCTCTGTAATTCAGTGCTGCCCAGGCACTACGTTCTGCGATGCATAAATAAACCACGGCAAAAAAGCAGAGGCGTTGAGATGAGCGGGAAAATGTTTTTCTGCGTTGAGCCAAGAGGGGATGACAGAGGTGAGGATGAAGGCCAAACCCCCCCCCCACCATTAAACGGAAAGTCAATGAGCTCGCTCCATCGCGGGGGCAGTCTTGGTGTGTCAGAGTGAAAGGCAGATCGTCCTTGGCGTTTGAGAAGAAAGCGCCGGAACGCCAGGCGTGTCACCGGAGACGGGCTGTCACGACCTGTTTTGTTAGCTTAACCTCGCCGGTTCCAGGGTGCGAAGGGGTCTGGGGGAGCAGCTTTTCCCGTGGCAGGAGAAGTTTTGTGTTACAGAAGGGCGGTCAAATTCCACCCTCCCGCACCCTGATTTTTTTTTTTTTCCTTTCACTGAGCAAATGGTCGTTAATAACCGCAAAACCAGAAAAAGTTCTCGGGAATGACTTGTCAAACTTATGTCCCCATTCCCGTTCCCATGGTACCCTGGCCCTGTTTTACGGAGGGTGACCCTAAGACCCAGAGCTGTCACCGGCATGATGCGGGCCAGCCAGTCTTATTGAGTGTAAGGGGTGGATTAGCCAGTGAAACATTCCCAGTTTAAGTTGAAGGAGCACCACTGAAAACATGTGTGTACCCTTGGAAAAAGCACTCCTTGTCACGTTCTGTAAGTGGGCAAGCGGGCAAGGAGGCGAGAGCAGCCGGACTGACGGGGAAACGGGGTTTATTTGGAGAAACGGGTCGAACAGGCACGGACGGGAACTCACAGCCATAGAAGACAATGACAGATCTGGGGAAACTAACCGAGATGCGGACTAAATACACAGGACTAGTCAAACATAACAAGACACAGGTGATCACAATCGGGCATAAACACGAGGTAATGAGGTGGGCGTGGCACACAGGAGGATCGGACGGAGCTGGGCGTGACACTCCTCTGGAATTGCTGTACAAAAAACACCCAGCTATGAAAACAGGAAAAGTACAGTTAAATATCACAGTCACATTAAGTAGCGATATCTATAGAACAATGAATATTAATTACCCAGGATCATTTCTTAAAAAGTTAATTATTATACTGACATAACGACATCCAAAGATGCAAATACAAGAGGGTCACTTTTTATCTTTTAAAGCTGATTTATGAATCGAATACAACATTAAACTCATTATGCTGATTATTATTGTTTTATCTGACCCACAGTACGCTTTGAACACTCATTGTAAAGTGTCCTAATTTAATTTTAAATAACCCATTTCCATAAGAATTGATCGTTAAGTCTAAATCATTTTTGAAAGCCGTGCAGCCCCAGAATCCTACACCATTTATACTTAATAGATAATTTTTCTTTTTTATATATTGTTTGAACCGTTTGTTTCTTGGTTTCAGTCTGGGGGCTCCTTTTTCAAATTAAATTTCCCATTGGATTTGGGATAAGAGATAGCTCAGTCAGGGTGTGAATAATCTACCCCAGCATCTGCTTCCGGCTGGATTTTGGCGCCTACGTTATTTCTGGAAGCTCTATTTCTATATAAGAGGCTGCGTCCTGGACGAGTGAGCAAGGCGTTCGGCCAAAAGGTGCAGATGCCTTCATGATTCTGTGTATGACATCAAAGACCGGTCGCATGGTCAGCAGCCATGAGGTTCACGTTTTATGTACTAAAAGTAACACTGGTCCAAAATGGATCATAAATTTGACCATCAAATCATACTACCATTCATTATTTTTTAAACATTTATTTTAGCATAAGCTTTCATTCAAAGTGACATATGTTGAGAAAGCAGGGACCCTGGAGCAAATGAAGGAAAGGGCCTCATTCAAAGGCCCCATGCTCAAATTATTCTACTGATCATGAGATCCATCCATCCATATTTCCTGTCCAGTTCATTTAAAATCTTATAACTGTTACAGTCATCTCCCATCCTAAGAGAAAGGCTTCTTGTTTACTGCATTCATGGTATCACCAGCCTTTTACCACACTGAAAGCTGGCAGTGGATGCACTGAACCTAGGAAAAAATGGGGCATATTATACTCTTCCCAACTCATTAAATGATTTTCTGAAAAAACTGCTTATTATTGCAGATTTATTAGTATTGGCATGTATTTAAAAGATAACTTGGTGGTACAAATAGCTAAGATCAAAAGCTTTGAATTCATTACTAATTATATATAAAGACCTTCTGAACTACTTAAAAATCTGCATAATTCAAGTAAATTATATGTCCCATAATATAAGGTTGCACATCGTCATGTTCTGAATCAGAATGGGGTTTATTGGCCGTGTAAGATCAGAGTAAACAAGTATTAGTATATGGTCGAAATTCATTTGTTTTGGTCGATTATATGTAAATATATGACTAGACCCCAACTTAAAAGATCCACATTAAACACGTGTAGCTAATGTGGGTAAATTGAAGCAAATTTTGCATTGTGCTTACATTACACTGTAGTTTGGATGGACACAGTTTTCCCCATGGGGTGCCATTACCCAGCCAGTCCGCTGTAATTATCCTAATTCGCCAACATACAGAAATGCAGCAAGCTGTGCATCTTTTAGCTGTGCACGCGCAAACATTTACTGGGGCTCCAGCGGTATTAAACTTGAGACATGGATAATGTCTCTTTAAGCGATGATAAAGAGAGTCTGATAACATGGCAGTATTAGTATTTTAACCTTTTATTTACAACATAGAAGACTTGATTTTGTGCGTGTGCAATTCATTGTAAGGTTCTTTTATTAAGAACAGGCAATTAGAAAGCTTATTAGATATCTGTCCCCATCCCCATCTGTCCCCGCAAACATATAAACATCCCTATCTCATTCCCACGTGCAGGAAACCCATCCCATCCCATCCCATTCCCACTTGTACACAACCATCCCCGTTCACACCGTTCATGTCACCCCTTCAATCTCACCCCTTCCTCCACCAACACACCAACAGTACAGTGTAAAATGAAACATGTCCATATTTGGTTTTAAATATCTTAATTAAATTACTTACTGGACATTACCATGAGGTGGTGCTGGGTGAGAAAAAATACTTTACCAAAACAAAATGACTAATAATTAATTAAATTAAAATATTAGCATATGCATATACTAGCAATTTCATTACCATTATCGCGCTCTTATCGTACATTCTACTACCAACCTGAATGAATACCCCATTCATGCGGATTACCATGTATACCGCGGTATTAATGCTTTCCCCGTTCCTTCTGCAGGCAAATACACATTGAATTCACTCCTCTTTGAGGGAAAATTACCCAACTATATATCATTTGCTTGTTTTAAAGTTATAAGGTGACTCCTTTTATATTTATATTATTCTGAAACTTTGAGTTTGACAAATTGGAAATCTTATCAGTCAGCAAACAATTGTTGAACTAAATCTTGGTGTCTGTTTACTTTCTTAGTTTGTAAAATTATATCAGCTGATAATGTCCGTTATCAATTTTTTTTTGCCACT
>JAODJW010000040.1:9520170-9532084 GCA_026777045.1 Hyperopisus bebe | reverse complement strand
CTTGGTGTCTGTTTACTTTCTTAGTTTGTAAAATTATATCAGCTGATAATGTCCGTTATCAATTTTTTTTTGCCACTTATATATATGAGCAGCTTAAAAAACAGCAGATATAATAATATAAAGTAATTATTTTTGTTTGGATAAAAATGGATACTGCCGTATCTGTCAATGAATTAATTCCATACAATTCCAATAAAAGATACCCGGATTTATAAATGATGGGTGGAATCTTCAAATGTCTGTTTCACTTGTTATTATGAGGGTAATTACTAGCAGTGGTCATAAAGGGGTTTATCGGGGTTGTTATTAAACACCAGAAGCCTCCTATTCGTTTAACAGCTGAAGAGGACAGGATCTTTTGCAAAGGCTCCTAAAACAGTGATTAAGAGGAGTTTAGGGTGTTAGTACCAAAAGGCACTTTAAGAAGCACTGAAGCAGGGAATTTCCAAACACAAGGACAGCTGCATTCTCATTGGCTCTGTCAGCTTGCACAGGGCCTCTTACAGCAATACAATTAATCATAGTAATAATATTAACACAAGCACATCCACAATTCCTTTGTTGCCACAGAACCAGATTAGTGGGATTTGGATTCAGTCCAGTGCAGTACCAACAAGAGGAGACAGTGACAGGACAATGGGCCCAAGACATAAGACATTCACATAATGGCATAAAAACATCATAGCGACAATGGTGAGTGTGGACAATGTAAATACAGTATGCAGTGCAGCTGTCCATGCAGCTGAAGCTGTTATAATAAATAGAATAATGTAGCCAGGTCAATATGTAGCATTTTATTTTTCTAAAAGGAATATACATTTGGAGTCATTTGGACCTCAGGAAAAGTTGGGTGGATTAGAGTACTGAACATCTGAATACTCTAGGTAGCAGGAAATATTAAAATGTGGCTTGTTCAAATCCCTGATCCTGCTCTCTGAATTGTACACTGTTTTGGGTAAACGCATCTGCCAAATTAATAAATTTAAAAGATCATGAAATGATAGAAGAGTGTGACAGCGAGAGTACATGAATGGACTTGGGTAAAGTACCAACTTTACCGTAGAAACCTGTAAATATGTCCTTGGGTGGGGACAGTAGACGGTAGATGTACATGACACAGGATCTTTATTAAAGGAAACTGCTGTTTTCTGGGGGGTGAGATAGAAGCGAGATTGACAAGACACACTACAGAATGAATCAGTCCCATGTCTTGGTCTTGCCTCCTCCAGTTTCTTGGACCCACTGCCTCTGCAATCTCATTGGTTACCTCTTCGAACCAATCATTTTTCATTCTGCCCCCAGAACAGTTTTGCTTAAGTAAAACTCCAATGAGCAATTGTCACCGGACCCTGCCATCCTTAGTCACAGCCCAACTGTCCCTATAGTGCAACACAAATCATAAAATAAATGAAAAGTAGTAATATGTTAGCATGAATGGCCTTTGAATGTAAAACAGGGTGCAGCTTCTCCCACTGAGTAGTTACTGAGTCACCTAGTAGCATCTCTCCTTCCATGCAGCTCCTCAGTCCACCGCTAATTAACACACCGATGTAGCGCCTGTGTTGTTTTCTGTCCCTTTGACCTTTAGTGACTTCCTTTGACCAGTAAGCCGCTGTTTCACAGCTTTCTCCACGGCAGGTAGCGTACGGCAGACCGTGGGAGGCACCAGCAATAAATGCAGAATTATTCATGCGAATCAGGCAGAGGTCGGGGGGGCGGCCGTTTTATACAATGTAAATGACGTGTGCCTTCGTTCCAGAGGTGATGTTAATTGCGTGCATAGAAACGCGGAATGAAAAGATATTTAGAAAGCAACATTCCAAGGAACGGCAACATTGCAGTTCAATCACAAGCAATCACAAGCTATCCTTGGTTTAAATCATAACGCGCACCCAATATGAAAAGAAAATCACGGCTATTTCAATGACATACAGAAATCCTATATTCCGACAACAGTGAAATAGTTGGAACGCTAAAGATTATGAGCACGTTAAAACTATTTTTCATTTCTCAGGAGGAGATGGGGAAAAACATGCAACAAATCTTTGGTTCTTAATGGTTGTGCAGCTGTGACGTTCAACAAACACGAGCAGGTAATCTATTATCCATCCATGAATGGGGTGGGAGGGGAGCTGCAACTCATCTGGGGTACCAGGCTGGGGTACAGCCAGAATGAGGTGCCCGTCAATCACGGGGCACACATGCAATTACACACTGTGGGCAATTTGCAGACACCAAATGGCCTAACTGAATGTCATTAGAATATACTGGGCATTTCTGCAATACCCAATGCCTTGCCATACTAATTAGCCATTCAATAAAAAGCGTTCCCCTAGGCCTAATGCACAGCACATCTATATATAGTTGAAATCCAAATTTGATATAACCCACTGATCCATGGTCCATAAATCCATAAATCTGCTTATCAGCCTTGAGAATAAGCATCACTGTCATGCTGATTATACCCAGGCTGAGATTTCAGTGCTTGACATGAGGCAGTCAGTTTGGTCTTAAATAACATGCTTCTGTCCACTGTAATTTGACCATAGACAGGGAGACTCTGGAATTATGCTGCTTTTATGCTTGCTGACGTCAAGGCGACCTGTACAGCCAGTGGCTCCTTTAAAAACGCGAAGGCTTGGATTCATTTGTCTATTTCACTTTCAGTTTAGGTTAATTTGTTCACGTCTGGCAATTTATTATTGTATTTTGCTAATTTTGACTCATTACTAAGCTATGTTAAGGAATTTTTAATTTCCGTTTAATTTGTTTTCGAGTTTCCATTAAAGACAAAAAGCCTAAGAATTAGTCGTACGGAGAGCCTGGAGCCATTGGTGTCTTCATGGCCTTAATATGGCTCAGCATAATATAAAGTTTATAAGATTGTATGCGCATCGTAAATGAACATCCCCCACTTCACACCTCAAGCCTGTCTGACACTTGGCAAGTCAACAGAGCGGTCTGATTCTCAGGCCTCATGCAGCTTTCGCCAACAAAATTTATTACGATACAATAGGATGTCGACAACGTCCGTGTAAAACAATTTAATGTTTTTGCCAATGGGCATGCTTTTAAAAAAATGAGACTGAGGTTTGGAACCTTGCAAGATAGAGTGTTTTGTCCTAAGGACAGTAGAGAGCTCTAGGTCTTGTTTATCACAGTGTTCAGGATATTGACTCCTGTCTGCTATAAGCGGTGAAAGATGTACCACCACATATTAGCTGCCAGAGCAGGGGGCTTCACACACAGTGGGCGGAGTTACTTTGTACTGTGAATCATAATCCAGGTTAAATCACTCCCTGTTGGTTAAGTCAGGTTGTGACTGACAGAACACAGCATTCCCACCCAGCTTTACCCAGTTTTAAAATGACATTTCTCCCACCGATGATATATACTGTAAAGTACACTTACAGTAAACATAAAATCCTTCAGTTTTATCACCAGAAGAGTACACTTCAAACCATGCACTCTTTTGACGTGAGCAGTTAATTCTAAACATTCTTAGGCACTTAGCTGTTTATTGTGATCATTATCATTCTTTTAAGTCATGGTTATTGTTCTTAAACTCTGAGCTATCAGTTGAGTTCTCCCCAAACAAGCTTGATGGGCCGAAGGGCCTCCTCTCATTTGTAAATTTCTTATGTTCTTTATGTATTATGCAATGACCCACTATGGAATGTACCTTGTACCAGCTTGGGGCAATCTGTACTTTGTAGGATGATAGCGAGCGTGGTTGCCTCACTGCCAGCTGGTGGCTGATAATTGCCCTTACTGGGGGGGATGATGTCCCCTGGCCAGGCTTGAAGCCTACAGTGCAAAGACAGTAGGGAGAGAGGAACAGAACAAGCCAGCTATGAATCTTGGGGGATAATCCCCTCCTTTGTAAACAGCCTGCATCTGCATCTTCTGCATCCTCGTCTCACGTGACTTCTTTCCGGCACAGATGCAACTGATTATTTATGTAACTTAAGACAAAGTAAAACACCATTTCATTGTGGTTGGCATTGCAGTGGCTTGTTGGAATGGAGACACAACCGCTTACTGGAGCTGAAGTTTCCCAGTAAGGATTTTACTTTCCGCTTTTAAACAGCAGTAAGTAATCAGCATTAGAGCAAGGATTTCAAACAGTCCGAAATATGCAGAGAGTGATTCATACAGAGCAGACGTTTGATGAAATACGTTTGACGTGCTAATGTAGTTGCAAGAAGAAAAAAAAAATTGAATTAAAATTAGAATGGTAAAACACAAATGCTTCCATCTTGGGTTTTTAAGCAATTAATGTCTCCCGTCATGTCTAGAGTTGTTATTTTCCAAGATGTATTCGGCTGTCCATTATTTTGGCGACCACAGCTTGAAGAGAAGAAATCTGCATGTCTTTGAGAGAGGTATAATTGTGAGGTTACATTTTCCAGAAGCCTTGCTGAGCAACAGAATGAAGGTCTATGGACAGATGAGTCATGATTCTCCATTTCGAAAGAAGCACACAGCTTCGAGTGCTGGCTGGCCCCCATTAAGGGTTCCGGTGGACTGTGGTTGCTGTCCAATCCAGTCCCTTAGAGGACCTAGTAAACACAGAACCATTCTGGGCGGTTACATTCATCCTGCAGTGAAACACGGCAAGCATAATGGGATTGAAATTGCATGAGATGACGAAGCACTCAGCCAGGGCACACGCTGAATGTGCTGCCTAACCGGACAACAATCAGGCTCTTTGGCTGGCCTAGACTCACGATCTAAACCCCGGCAAACACTCCTGGGAGATTCTGGAGTGTTGCCTCACATGGTAGATGCTACCACCATCAACAAAACACCAAATGATGAGATTTCCCTTTCCTCCTGTTGCGTTTCAGAAACAGAATCCGTGCCAAGGTGCACTGAGGCTGTTCCATCGCCACACGATGCACTAGTGCCTTGTAGAGATACTTCATGTTTGGGTTTCCTTTATTCTGGCAGTTACCTGTAGAGCAGCATCTGACCCCTAGATGAAGGAGATACTGTGTATATTCTCTGGCACTTTCTTTTTATCCTCTGAACTTGAAGGAACACATGCAGCTGCTGTCAGGCCCATCAGCCTTTGACGTCTGCTTCGCTGCCTGCGAAATGGATGAGGATTCCCCAGAAAGCAGCCAGCTCATAATAGCAGGGGCCTATTTAACCTGCTTCTCGCAGAAGTCCATCCAGCCCGGGAACCTGACGGCTCTCGCTTCACCACGCCGTCAACCCTACCGACTTCCGTGCGCTTAATCTGCAGAGGATATCATCCAGCAGAATGCATGTCCAGCTCCGGAGAGCACTGCGTACTTAGGACAATTATTTTTATTAAAATGGCCTCTTTCCAAGATTTAAATAACACTGCGGGCTGTTTGCAGATGGGGCTGTGAGATAGGCAAAAATATAAATGCATTTCTTTTTAAATATACTTTTTTGTCTTGCAGGTGAGAGTTTCACAGGAACAATTGCAACAAAGTTTTATATTAAACTACCACATTAAATCTGGATTTTTTATATTTAGAAATTTGATTTAACGATTGTAAAATGAAAGTGGCTAATGTGCAAGACTATTTTCTAAAAGATAAACAAACATCCGCTGTGTAGCGGAAATCCACAGAGCATTAAACACCGAAATCCTTCTTATTTATTAGCACATATGGTAACTGCCATTTCTGAAATCCAGCCACTGTCCACATTTAGTTACATAATGCATATAAATGGAAAGGGAAGCAGCCAATCTGAGCCATACAGTGATCACTCTCTCTATAAGTAAAAGACCTGACCTACTAAAGGGATCTGATCCCACGACCCTCTGGCCACATTCACCTCTGCACCACCCCTTGCTGCCTTATCACATCCCTTCTGCTTTTCACCTTCACCGTAGAGACCCATTTACGGCATGACACAAGTTGTGGTTATTTTTAATTCTTGCCCAACTCGACGGTGAGAACAGGGAGGTCTGGAAGAGGGGGAAGGAGAAGAAAGAGGGGAGAAAGAAAGTAAGAGAGAGAGAGAGAGAGAGAGAGAGGCAGTGGTCAAGGCTGTGAATCATTGTCACTGTTATCCACACATGGCACCAGCCCTGCCCTGCCATTGGAGGGGGGAGGTCCAGCATGAAAGTGCACTCCTGCCTGCAAGCTATCGCTTGTCCTTTGGGTCCTGCTCGGCCAGCGCCCGCCCTATCGCATGATACTGATTTCCTGCTGGACCTCATAATGAATGAATTAATAATGCAGCAAAACAAATTAAACAGGCCGGGATCCCACCTAAAAGAAGGCAGAGATAAGGGACGTGTTCCTGGCACCTTATCTGTCTTCGTGGCAAGCCCTCCACAGGACAGGGCCAGCGTCACTGCCAAAGAAGACTTTCATTGTGGTGGACGGGTATTAACTGCTAGCGGCCCCCTCTGGTACATCAAAGCTGCCTCTCCGTTCCTGTTCCACAACCTTGTCGAACCGGCATCCTTTCATCTCTGCTCCCCAGGGGCGCGGCTGCCACTGCCAAACGTTCAGGGTGGAGATAACTGTTGCTACCAGCAACTTGCATCCACATTAGTGCCCTGTGACGGACTAGCTCCTAATGCTGAGTGTTGTAAGCACAAATATATGCATGCAGGCTGTTGAGAATGCTCCCTTTCTTGATTTGGGTTAGGCTCCTGTCACTGTGCTTGCTTATGCTAATACACTAAAGGTTGCGATCTGACATTAGATACACAAGCAGCCATTGATCAAGATGTAGCTCAATCAACAGGTGTTAGTGTGCATCCAGCCATCCATCTTCCCTGACCTCCAGCACAGGGACATTGGAAAGCACTGGGAACATGGTAGGAATGGGATAGGATGAGCGGGTTTCCAGTGCCAATCCATCGCAGGGGACACGCTCGCACACATTCAAACACTGTAGCGATCTAGAGACGTCAAACCACTTGATCTGCATGTATTTTCACTGGTAAAAACTGGACAATGGAGATTCTGCAGGAAATACATACGGACACAGGGGTGCATGCAGACTCCACACACTAAGAGGGAATGGGGCCGGAATCTGGAGGAACGTCAAGAGGACAGAGGCTGCCAGGTTGGATAGGATGGTTAAAGAAGGCCAGCACAGTCAAGGGGCTGCAACTGGGGACAGTGGAGGCAGAGAGGGGGAGTAGGGTGGGGTCCAAACTACTCTCCATACCGAGCAAGGAAGCTCATCCTCTAGACGGAGAATCACGGAGATGAGAAGCGGCCAGCCGTGGGCTCCTCTCCCCAGCATGCATCACAGAGCAGGCCCAGATGCTCCTACATACCCGCTGCCCTTCGCTTGGTTCTCTGAAGGCTCCAGCCAGCCTCAGGCAGAAGGGAAAACGCTCACCCAGTATCTCTCATCACTCTGCTTACAGCCCACCCTGCATATTCCACTGCTGCCTACATTACCACCTGCCCATCTGGCATCCTATTTCCTGTGTATATTGCACACTTACATACATTTTACACCTTACCGCCATTTGTCCTGCTTGCATGGGTATTTATTCTGCTTGTTTATATTTATTGTAAGTTATCATGTATTCTGTAACGTTCTGTACAAAGCGTAGATATTTATATGTAGGTGTATGTATAAGTTCTGGTTTCAGTTTTATTTCTTATATCCTCCTATTTGTATATCCTGGCAACTGGATTAAGAATCCAGCTAGGAATCTTAACCAGAAAGGGAAGATGGGTATGCATGTTTTCAATGCAACTCCCTAATTAGATGACTAATTACAGTCTTCACACCTGGGTTTGAATAGCTGACCTAAATATCTCCAAAACCTGCATACACACCGGCCCTTTTGCGGATAATGCTGCCTACCCCTGCCCTAGGAACCCATAAAGTGCTCAATGTCATCTTTTATCTTATCTTATTTTATCTTATCTTCTCATTTTGAAGCTATGTGTGTCCTTCAGTGAAGCTTCCCGTATTATAAAATCACAAAATGACGTACACAGGTGTTTCCTTTTCTTAATTTTAAATCAGGTTTTATTCCAGTACTCACACCAACGAGCCCTAAGGGCATCATAAGGTGGAATAAATGTCAACAGTGAGTTAAGAGAAAATCCAAACATCTGGAAGTATTCAGACCCGAGAGCGCAGTAGTGAGTGGAAACACTCTGAGCCGTGCTTTCTGCTGGCAGAGCGCTCACCAGCTTGCCACCTTAGCCCTCTTCTCCCTGCAGATCTGCTCAAGCTGTGAATTTGCCTGGGTTTTGCTTACGGACAGTAGTTTTTCAAAACGTTTCCAAAGGTACTCAGCCGGAATCCAGGAAGTCAGGAGCCCGCCTGGCCCCCTGGCGGATGTTGCCTTTTTATTCATAAACAGCCTTGAACTCTGGATGATCATGTAGACTTTGCTCTTTCTGAGCCCGACGCTAAGCACGGCCCGTATGCTGTACTCCGCGTTCATCAGAAGGGCTCGTTAATTCGCGTGTCGCACTACAGAAGGCAGTAGGTCTATGTCATGAAGGCGATTTCTGTGTGATTCGATGCTCCCCTCGGGTGGCTCGTCATTAAACCGGCCGCCAAGCTGCGCGGATCAGTCCAAACAGTCGTTTCATCCCGGACTCCCCGGCTGAATTTTTGATGGCCGTTAGCGTCAGTACATTTTGCTGTGTGGCCACTTTTCGCGACTGTGGCCGTGCAGCCAGAGGAACGCTGACAGTGCTACCAACCCCAGCTCTGAGACTTGGGGGCAGGTGGCGGGGGAGGCGAAGTCGCCTTCACTCAGCCATCACACCTGGGGGAGATGACAAAGCAGGCTGGTTACCCCCCTAATCTCCCGATCAAGCCCTCAGGGCTCAGAGGAGGTGTGGCGGACTGGCTTTCAGAGTCGTTACGGTCTATGTGTGATGACACCTGCTCCTTCTTCGCTTCAGTCTGCCTCCGCCTGGGACACACGCCCGTCTGGACTGCTGGCACAGACCTGTCAGGTCCCTGATGTCTTCTGCTTTCTTGGGTTCATTTGGGGGTCACGAAACTCACAGATGAACTTGGTGGTTCTCTGCCTTCATAGCACGCTTCATAATTATTGGCCCGGTGCCTTGCGATGGCCTGGGGCCTGAGTCTCACCGTGGCTCTTTGCGTCACAATTATAATTCAGGGAGATTTAATAAGAAAGCTGACAAGAAACTCAACTAACCCTAATTACCCAGAACTATCCTGGACTCCAATCACTGCTACTACAGTACATACAGACTTTCAGAGCACCGTGTTGTGTTACGTTGTGCAATATTGAGCAATATTGTGCAGGATTTGGTCTATATTGGATAGAGGATAGTGTAAGGCATTGTGCTGTGGCTGGATTTATTTTCTTCTGTACAAAGCATGCAATGACCACTAATACAAATTCAATTAACTTTGATCTGAAAAAGAAACTGCATTTTTTTTTTTACTATATTCTACTAGTACACTTAGCAGAATTTTGCAGCTTATTTTAAATTTTTACAGTGTTATTTAAATTTATACTATGCTTATAAATATAATGTAATATAAAATTTAACAATTTACTTGTTTTAAAGTAGATTTTGTATAATGAACCTAAAAGCATCTGGTCAAATGTAAGACTGGTTAAACGTGACTCCTCGTGGCTGCAGTTCTGCTGTATCAGGACAATGAAGATGATTCTAAATAAGCCAGCTGGGACACACAGAATGATCACATGCCTGTTGTCCTTGGCTCAAGTTCAAGCTGAGTAAGCAATCTGTCCTTTTCCAGCCTCTGCTTGTCAGACTCGCTCTTAGCTCAAATAAATCAGACTGTCCAAGTTTTAACAAAGGACCTTAAGCATCATACTGTAGCTGCATGGCACCTCAATTAACCTACCAGGAACAAGAGCAAAGAGAAAAAAAGTAACAATTTCCTTTAATCTTCTGACATCACTTTTTTCCATTTTGTCTTTTACAGGTCGAAGCTCAGTCATAATATTGATTAAATGTTTTCTCGTATAATTTGGAAAACTTTTAGTTTATCTATTTTATTGTAATTTTGAGGTCTATTTTATTTACAATATTAATTATGGCTCTTATCCAAAATATGAATACAACATGTGCTAAGGATTATCTTCAAAAACAAGTATAAAAATGGAAAGAGAACACAATGAAAATAATGGAGATTCTTTCCTTCTCAGCACTGACAAAGCCTCACTGGTATTTTCAAAGCCAGAGTTCACATCCCAAGTGAAAATACAAGCTACTGCTATTTCAAAAGAACAGTTTCATGGCACTCTCTGTGCATTGAGTCGTGACATCTCATCCGCCATCATTCCTTCATGCTTCCATGAAATTCACTTTCCGGCTCTCGTAGAACCACCAACACCGTGATCTGTAGTCAGTGAGTGTGCCAGTATTTATGAAAAAAAAACAATAAAGATAATTATTCATCTAAAATGGAATGGGAACCAGGGACATGTGCCAGTAAGTAAAAAAAAAAATGTTTTTCAAAGAGTCACAAGGGACTTATACAAGATTTTGATTAAAATTTGGCATGGGGTACACATTGGCTGACAGCTAACTGCAGTGAAGATAGGGAGCATCTTCTACTTCAGACACAAAAATATACAAATTAGTAACACATCTTCATAACACAGCAAACATTTAAAATGCTAATTTGACTTGACTGATGCTTCCAATAAAACTCTTAAAAAGCATCTCACGCACACACAATAGGAGAATACATTATGGAAGTCATGTCACAAGAATAATGAAGACATCTCTCTGTCATGCAAAAGAGTCCACCTCCAAAATAATTGTAAAATATTTTTAATAGGCAATGAAAAGAAAATTAACTTAAAAAAGGAAAAAAAATCCCTGCTGGAATTCATGATGTATAGAAAATGATTTCTTAAACCCTCAGCAGCTGACATAAAACTGTATATTCTTCAGCTGCAGCACAAATCAATTTGCTGGAAAAACCTCCTGCCAGGATAATTTTTATGAGTAATGGTTTTCGTGATGATAAAACCATCTCAAAAATGTGTCCGTCAAGTCTCCAGTCTAATTTATTTCCGACCCCCTGGTGGTCTTTGACCACCTTACACAAATCTTCTACCACTGGAAAAAGAAAAACAACTTTTTTGCACAATTCATTTGTTCCTTGTTGTACTTTTAATGTTACTGCACTGGCTCTTGGTGAGGTGCCAGTCATTTTCCCCTAAGTGCCGGGGAATGGCCTCCGCCTGGAACTGACCGCTTCTGTTCTGCACCCACCTGACATTTTACCATAGAGCGCCAGGTTTGGCATCACCGAGGTCTGTAATATGAGCCAGACAGGGTATTAACTTTGTCAGGCTCAAATGAATAATCAGCATATATGAGCATATTGCTCTTCTCAGGCCCAAATACTCTGCCTATATATGCTGTGTTTCTCAATTTGCATACTTATATTTCCAGATTGTTTGTTTAGTGTACTTTTTATACTGTACTGTTGGTATAGTTTTTATTCTATTGTTTTTTAATTTCGCTGTTCTTATCTTGTACTATCCACTTGTACTGACTTGTACTGACAATGCAAATTTCCCACTTGGGACTAATATAGGATTATCTAATCTAATCTAAACTTGATCATACTTCTGTTCTCGTGTACCTGTTTTGTGTCATTTTTCATGGCCAAAGACCACTTCCACTACTAAGAACAGAGGACAGTAAAAATCTCCGGATATTGGTCTTGCTCTACCCCAAATTTCAAGGATGCAGCCGTTGCATCCTCGGCAAACAAGACCAATCCCATGATTCATTGTGCCCCAAGTTTGTTCTTGGACGACAAGTTAGCAAGACTGGTCTTGCCAAGTAACCAGTTTGTCTCTTCCAGTGCATGCTCAGTCCCAGCATCAGTCCTCTTTCAGGTTTTTTTTTTTTAAGATATTAGATGACAGCACTAATCAGAGAGGATGGGGGGGGGGGGGGGATTT